>LPNX010493662.1:304250-341989 GCA_001517045.1 Pseudotsuga menziesii | reverse complement strand
CCTCCAAAATTAATAAATATTATTTTATTATTTTAACTATTATTTTATTAATTTTTTTTAGGAGGCCCATTTTGAGTTGAAATTTCCTCTAATGAATTTGTTTTCAGCTATTGAAATTTTGCATATAGATTAGTTAGGCATGAGTAGTTTTTTATTATTATCTTTAAATTAGTCAATTCAATTATGAGACTCTCATGTTGAGAGAAAATCATAGGGTAGAAGGACCAAATCATGTGAGGGATAGCTATTTCACACATACCGGGGGTTGTGTTAAGCGCCTTGCAGGGGCTATTTCTCCGTAGTTGGCTATAGTAAGACAATCTGGCCATCAAATGGTGCTAGAAGGAGGGATTGGGGTAAATAATTGGTTTTGTTTTTAAGTTTTTATTATTTCAATAACCATTGTCCTGCTACTTGTATTTCAGTGTTTTTAATATTTTATTCTTCTATGTTGTCACACAAGCACCATACGGATGGTTAGTTGGAAAGATAGCCTACTTGAGTCACTTTTCTTACGTTTTATTAATTATTTCTCATTCCCAAATCCCTGCATGGGAGTCCAACACGGCATTGAGTCTGCTTGGACCATTGCATGAGGTCCCAACAAAGGAATTTGCTCACTTTCCAAAGTTTGATGGTAAAGGGAATCTAACAAATCTTGAACACATTAGAAAATATGAGTTTGTATTACGTTTACTTGATGTTCAATATGAATATGTTGTATGCATGCTTTTCCTTTCACTTTTGAAGCAAAGGTATCAAACTCGTACTATGTTCTTCCTATTAACACTATCCATGGTTGATCTAATTTTAAAATAATTTTTGAAAGTTCTTATGATAATTATAATGCGGCTCATATATATCTTGAGTTGGATGAAATATAGGTCAAATAAGGTGAATCTATACATGATTTGAATACATGCTTCTGACAGGTTTATCATCAACTCAAAGACAATAGAAAACCTTCAGGTGATATTCTATATGAGTGGTATGTACGTTCTTTACCTAGATATATAACTATGTTTGTTTTGCAAAAGGTTATAGAATATTTTGATAAAGCATGTGAGAATGCAAAAGGTTTAGAGAAGGATTTTAAGAGGTATTCCTTAGATCCTTTTTTCTTATTTATTATCTGATAATAATGATGATGAAAAAATATTGAAGAATATAATGAATCTAAAATTTATAGGTTGAAAGAGAAAGTTAAGATCTTGCATAATGAAATTCTATCTCTGCATAATAAAAATAATAAATTAGTTATGCATGATGAAAGGAAAGTTGCAGCTATGTACACAACATCAATAGGTTTACAAGAAAACCATAACCTAATTGTAAATTCATTGCAAAATGTTGATTGTCATTTTCCTATAGCTAGAATTGAATATAAGGAATTCCTTAAAACAAATTGTTATTGTTTTAAATCCACATATCAAACCCCTAAAGTAGATAATTCAAGTTATTTTGATTTATTAGATAAAAATGATTCATAATTTAATCCTTTTGATCATCTTTGTAATAATTCTGAAATTGATTTACAAACCACTAATCCTACTCTAAGCACTATAAACCTCAAAATGGAATCAAGTTCATTCCATGGTTTATCTTTTGCTAGAGTTAAACATTATTTAGAATATATTCCCCTAATTTATCAATCATTCCCTAACTCAAATTACAAATCGAAAGTAGATATTGAAAATTCAACCTCTAAGATGGAAATAGCTATGGATTGGATTAATCAATCTAATCATAACATCTCAATATTAAATCATTCTTTAAGCTATAATGAATTTGGATTTTCAATTCTAGGACAAAATAGTGGGTCTATTTCTTATACTTATGTGAGCAAAGATAATTTTATGAAATCATCTATGAATAAAACATTGGGTAATAATTATGAATGAAGTAAGAAGGAGCTGTGTTGGGGAGTTGAAGATCTCGACGTTGGATAATAATTATGAATGTCAAGCAAAAATTTCTCATACTCCTAAAACTCAAGTTTATGTTGAATCTAAATTTCATGTTTTACAAGGACACAAACTGAATAAGAATAGCCTACTTACCATAAAACAATGTTTAGAAGATGGTGAGAGGAGATTTTTGGGAAATAATTTCTCTTCTAATTTAGAATATTTCTATAACTACCCATTTTGCTCACAAGAATTTTATACATAACAAATGTTTCCTAAATGTTCATTTCCTTCCAATTTTGAAGATGTAACAAGTACTCTTGATGACGAATTAACTGAAATTGTGTCTCAATTTGATGATCTTTATGACAGATATATTTGTTTACAAGAGAATATTAATGAAGAAAATATTGCACATCACACATTAAAGGGTGCAGAACAAATTTCAAGTTCACCTTTTGTAAATCAAACTTTAGATGAAGAATTAACATAAGATCAATTCTCTTCAAATGAATGTTGTAGTTTTGTATATTATCAATCTACCACATCGAAAGAAGGAATGGTAACAATGAATGATATTATGCATGGTTTTCCATTAACTATTGAACCATCACAACCTATTTATAATCATTGTATATATCATGATCCAATAGAATCTTGGTTAGAGGAATTATTCCATGCAAGATTTATTATTCATAACAGCCCCTTCCTCTTGCATTGTTTATATATAGATCTTCATAGTTATAATCTTTATATTTTCATTTTTCGCGATGTACATATATCCATGGGATTAAGGTTACTTGGTTGGTTGCACTAGATTTTTGAATTTAATTGATCATTATTGTAAATTTGATTTAGTGAACATAAGTAGGCTAGGAATAATATAGACTAGTTTCTTTTATTCCTTCTTAGTTTAAAGTTTTGATTTTGTAAATAGGATTAGTAGATACAAGCATGCATATAGTTTTGAATAAGCTTACTATTATAAATATATTTCCTTTGGGATAAAATAATTTCTACTAAATTTTTGGTCAGGCGCATATCATTGGATTCACTAGTTAGAAAACGTTTTTAAGCAAGCAATACAATTAGGAGTGCATGATCGCGACTATGGTTTCATATCACGGAAGTGAATTCTTTATCTTATTTTCATAATTTCAATATTAGTATAGTTATTATTTATCTTTTAAACTTTCAAATATTGTAAAGTTTGGATATTGAATTTCATTTTTGAACCCCAAACCCATCCTCTCATTCTTATTTTAAGTATATCTTTAAAAAAAAGCAAGTATTGAAGTTGGAATTTAACCGTGAGAAATCATAAAACTATAATAATAGAATGATGATATATTACCTCTTCAAATTAATAATTATGTTATATTTTACATCATTTTGATCCTATATTATTAATAACTTATCTTCAAATATTCCCATAACTTGTCAAGTTGACTCGTGAATTTATTTAATATGTAAATTAACCTGAACATGATCTCTTCTATTGTTCAAAATTTTCAATAAAAGTATGGTTTCTCATTTGAATTCGAGTTGGTTAGTTCAAGTCCTTGAGACATTTTGAACATTCATGTTGATACTTGATTTTGCATATAAATAATATTTTGATGAATTTTTATACATAGTTTTGTAATCGATCATTTATACTTTTCTATAAATAATTACCATGTTTGTCATTAAGGAAAAGTCCTATTTTGATCTTGTAATAACCAAAAATTAAGGGAAACATAGTTTAGTTGATAAGGAAAATTGATTTAAAATTTCAAATCAATTAACATTCTAGTAATATATTTTTTGTCTTCGATTTAAAATTTTCTCTCATTCCGATAGTTAGTATCGCATTATGATTTGCAAAGATTAATTCTTTTAGTCATCAAAAATCAATATCTAGCTTGATTAATTTAGAAATTCAAATTCCTTCTTCATTTCAACTTTCATCTTTTGACAGATGGATGATTGGATTCCATATGGTTTTAACTCTGCGCTTATTGACTGAATTTTGAGTGGATTGGATTTTTTTTCGTTAATTAGTTTTAAAGTTGTTTTGTTTTTAATTTTGAATAAAATTTCCTAATTCGTTAAACACCTTGGTTATTTTTCAACAATAACTTTTATGCCACAAAATATAGTTAAGAGAAGGGACAAAAGTTTTCACTTTACAATCTTTCCCTTTCTTTATTTCTTTTGTGATGTAATTGTCACATGTTTCTCTAAGTAATATTTTTCATTTATTTTAGGCTAAGTTTTTCTTATTTGATATACGTCTTATATTAGTTTTATTTTTGTATATTTTGCACTTAAATAGATTCTTATTTTTGCAAGTTTTACAAGTTTTCTAGGTTGCCTTTAATTGGTTTTATTGTTTAACATTCTCAAAATGGGTGTTGTAAATAAATACTATTATAATGACACATTGCTTGATGTAGATATGTTTCTCTTTTGATAAACTTGATATCTTTTAAAAGGGACTATTGTAAGAGGTTTTAGGTTGTATCAAATATTATTAATGTGACAAAATCACTCCAAGTATTGAAACATTTCTTATAAACTTATCCAATCAGTCGGTTGAAATCTTGATTATTATTTTCAAATTTTATTTTGCGATTGATATCATTAGCTAGGGAAGCTATCCTGCCAATAAGTTTTTCTCTCATAAATTTTTGAATAAGTTGCATTAGCCATAATTAGT
Organism: Pseudotsuga menziesii; assembly: GCA_001517045.1. NCBI lineage: Eukaryota > Viridiplantae > Streptophyta > Pinopsida > Pinales > Pinaceae > Pseudotsuga > Pseudotsuga menziesii. The sequence continues at coordinate 337,381 of LPNX010493662.1, read as the reverse complement.
CCTTCCATGCTATTTAAGGATTTTTATCTTGGTTATTTTTCCCATCCATTAGAATGAACTTGTTAGTAAACAAATAAAATAAATCTTTGATTGAAGAATAGGAGGTCTCTGAATAGCGCCGACCTAAGCATGATCATCAACCATGTCGGGGATGACTTCACTTATGATCACCAAGGTGATGGATCTTGGTCATAAGATCAAGGGACAGGAAGTCTCATCACGAGCCTCCCAGTTTATCTCTGGAATTTCTCATGAATGATGATGTCGATATCTGGTTAGCAAGCTAGGATAGTAGTCTTGAATCGAAGATTAATTAATGAAAAAAAAATGGGAAAAATGAAATTTATATTTTTATCTATTTTTAATGGATGGGGAAATTAATCTTGATATCTTCTTAGGGTGTTGAGGTCATATATTTATGATGATGTTATTTGATTATTGTTAACTGATGAGAAAGCATTGTTGATGAGATTTATTTGTTGTGCATATATTTATAAGTCATTCATCTTTATGAAGTCTCTGAATAATAGTTGGGATAATTCATTTGATTGTGACATAACTTTAAGTTCAAACTTTACTATATAGGCTAGTGATGCGAGAATTCCATATGGTGTGAAATTTGATATTTTGGGAAAACCTTGATTATGTTTTCCTATATATATAATCTTCAGCAAACATACAGAGATAACTGGTTCACCTAGCATGTCACCATTTGTTGGAACCTCAACAAATCCCCTTGATTTTGCAATAAATAAAGGTGCCCCATGTAAATTTTTGTAGATATTTAGCCTTTATAGTATCCTTCATCTTATTTTACTTAGTTTGTTAGGTGATTCCATGGATTCCTTTCTTTGATCTTATACTTGTTGCATTGCTTTCTCATTGACTAGGGATTTGGTGATTCAGTGATCCTTGTCCTTTGAATCTCTTGGCTTCCTGATTTCTCTTCAATGATTGCATGCCCTTGTTTGATATTTCCTGAGATCATTATAATATTTGATTTACTTTGATTTCATCAATATGTTCTTTCGACAACTTCAATCACTTTCAGTTTACAATGAATAAATAAACACTTTAGTAAATCTAGATGAACGCTTAATCTTAACATGATTCATTTAGACATGAAAAGAGTATGCATCAAGGTCTAGTGATGAGCACATGATTACCGGATTGAGAAATTTATGATATTTTGAGAGATCATGAATAAAGGTGAGTTTCTATTCTGTTAAAAATGCAGTATTAATACTTAAATATAAATTTTCTTTACAATTTATCTTATCTTGATCATTAATATTGAAACTATCTTATTAAACATATAAAATGAAGAAGGTATTATGTGTGTATTAACCCCAAGAGCTACATTTGTTTGCACATTCATTTTAGTTTTTTGATTTTATATTAGGACTTATTCATTATTGATATAGATATAAATTCATGATACCTTCTAATGATTAATTATCGTAAGAAATTTTATTTTAATGTAACCATTCACTCATCCAAATGGATTTTACATTGGACCTTTTCCATCAAATCTAGTATTCCTTGGTGTTATCTATTAAATATTTTCAACTTGATAAAAGGATTTGAGTCAAGTAAAATGATTTGATATGAGACTTCTTAAAATTAATCTTGTCTTCTTACATTCATGATTTTCACATCTTATTTAAATAAGCTTTGTGGAAGTCTATGTTGTAAATCCACGTAAGTATTTATCCATTAATAATTTATGGATGATTAACTATGTTTATGGATATATCTTGGTGTAAGTTCATGACATATATTAAGAAAAGGGGAAAATTATGATCTTTTATTATTTTAGAAGTTTTTTTTTATTTTATTTGCAATTTTTCATTTCTTTGAATCATGGTTAATTGATTTGTGTTTTATGCACAGGTGAAATGGTGTGTAAGATTTATTGAATGAAAACCAACCCATCACACAAAAGGTTAAAGAGAATATGCAACTGTTTATGAAGGAATACAATTTGAAAAACAACCCGTGCACTAGTAGGGAGAGATAATTTTACGTGGTTTATTGTGAGAAAACCATGAATAATCAGCTCAAATGGTTGAAAACCCACTTCACAAATTGTCCTATTTAACTTTCAACATATACCATTTTCTAAAATTATGAAGGAATTGGGATATTTTCGGTGCTGTTTGAACCAAATTTTTCCAAAAATTCGCTAGACGTCCAGTGGTAATTATTATTTTGGAAACTGTTATGAGTCCCTTTACCTATTTAAGTTGAGGCAATTCGAAACCAGGATAGTGGGGGAGGTATCCAAAGATATGAAGAGATTTTTTTCTTTTAATTTTTGTATTATGTTTGTAATTCTTTTACGACAGAAGGGGAAATACTCCATAAAATTGGAGAAAACTATGTTTTTCTCAAAATTTATGTGTTTGTTCCCTTGGTAAGATTTAAAGGAATGGTTTGAATAATAATATAAGAGAATATTTATTAGTAGTTTCTACATGTTTGGACCGTAGATAATTTTCTTGAGCTCTAGCTTGTCCATGACACGATATATTGGTATCTTTAGAACTTGATTTCTATTGAATGACGATTTTCTTTATTCTTTTTCAAATCCTATATATATATATATATATATTTGTCCTTGTATCTTATGATCATATGAACACACATTTTATGTTTACCTTTCAAATTGGTGTTATCTCTGAATATATTTCAATGGTTATACACTACATGTGATGATAAAATTTTATTATCATTATTGTAAACTGTATAATTACTAAATAGATTTTGTTCTATTCTTGTAGATTATTCTCAATTTAGTTCATGTCTATGATCATCTTATATTCAGATTTAAAAATGACATTTTTAATCTTTCAAACTTGCTCCTGCAGGATATATTAGGTCGAACAAATTTTTGTTTTAAATTCAAATTTTAGTTTTATTTCATATCTGGAATCCACATGTTAGCAGTTGTTAAAATCATGTTCAATTTTTAACACCCGTTAAAACTATGTGTTTCCAGCTATTGAAATTTGCATTATAGATTACTTATGCATGAGTATTTTTTATTATTATTTTCTTTAAATTAGTCAATTCAATTATGAGACTCTCTTGTTGAGAGAAAATCATAGGGTAGCAGGACCAAAACCTATGAGGGATAGTTATTTCAAACATACCGGGGTTATGTTAAGCACCTTGTCTAGGTTATTTCTCCTTAGTTGGCCATAGTAAGAAAATCCGGCGAACAAATGACACTAGAAGGAGGGCTTGAGGTAAATAATTGGTTTTGTTTTCAAGTTTTTATTAATTCAGTAACCATTATCCTCCGGCTTGTATTTCAATGTTTTTAATATTGTATTATTCTATATTGTCACAAAAGAAACATAGGGATGGTTAGTATACAAGCTCTCCTACTTGATTAACTTTTCTTATCTTTTATTAATTTTGTCTCATTCCCAACTCCCTGCATGGGATTCCAGCACGAAATAGAGTATGCTTGGACTGTTGCATGAGCTCCATAGAAAGGAAGTTGCTCACTTTCCTAAGTTTGATGGTGAAGGGAATATAACATATCTTGAACATATTAGATAATATGAGTATGTATTACATTTACTTGATGTTCAATATGAAGATGTTGTATGCAGGATTTTCTGATTCAGTTTTGAAGGAAAGGTATCAAGATGGTACTATGTTATTCCTCTTAACACTATCCATGGTTGGTTTGATTTTAAAATAGTTTTTCAAAGTGCTTATGATAATTATAATGTGATTGATATATATCTTGAGTTGGATGAAATACAGGTCAAATAAGGTAAATCTATACATGATCTCAACACACGCTTATGACAGGTTTATCATCGACTCAAAGATAATTAAAAACCTTCAAGTGATAGTCTATATGAGTTGTATGTACATTCTTTACCAAGATCTATAACTATGTTTGTTTTGAAAAATGGTATAGAAGATTTTGATAGAGCATGCGAGCACGCACAAGCTTTAGAGAAGGATTTTAAGAGTTGTTCCTTAGATCCTTTTTCGTCTTTATTTTCTGATAATAATGACAATGAAAATAATATTGAAGAAGATAATGAATCTAAAATTTCTAGGTTGAAAGAGAAAGTTAATAACTTGCATAATGAAATTCTATCTCTGCATAATAAAAATAATAAATTAGTTATGCACGATGAAAGGAAAGTTGCATCTATGTATACAACATCAATAGGTTTACAAGAAAATCATAATCTACCTGTAAATTCATTGCAAAATGTTGATTGTCATTTTCTTACACTTAGAATTGAATATAAGAAATTCCTTACAACAAATTCTCATTATTTTGAATCCACATCTCAAACCTCCAAAGTAGATAATTCAAGTTCTTTCGGTTTATTAGATAAAAATGATTCATCATTTAATCATTTTGATCAACCTTGTAATAATTCTGAATTTGATTTACAAACCACTAATCCTACTCTAAGCACTATTAACCTTGAAATGGAATCAAGTTGATTTCATGGTTTATATTTTTCTAGAGTTAAAGATTATTTAGAATATAATCCCCTAATTTATCACTCTTTCCCTAACTCAAATTGCAAATAAGTAGATATTGAAAATTCAAACTCTAAGATTGAAATAGCTATGGATAGTATTAATCAATATAATCATGACATCTCACTATTAAATCATTCTTTAAGAAATCATGAATTTGGAGTTTCAATTCGAGGACAAAATAGTGGTTTTATTTTTATGAACTCATCTACGACTAAAATATTGGGTAATAATTATGAATGTCAAGCAGAAATTTCTCATACTTCTAAAACCCAAGTTTTTCTTAAATATAATTTTCATGTTTTACAAGGACACAAACTGAATACGAATAGCCTAGTTACCATAAAACAATGTTTGGTGAGAGGATATTTTTGGGAAACAATTTCTCTTTTGGTTTAAAAAATTTCTTTAACTACCCATTCTGCTCACAAGAATTTTATACATAACGATTTTTTCTTGAATGCTCGTTTCCTTCCAATTTTGAAGATGTAACAAGTACTCTTGGGGATGAATTAATCAAAATTGTGTATCAATTTGATGATATTTATGAAATATGTAGTTGTTTACAAGATAAATTCATGAAGAAAAGATTGCACATCACACATTAAAGGCTTCAAAACAAATTTCAAATTCACCTTTTGTAAATCAAACTTTAGATGAATAATTAAGAGAAGACCAAATCTCTTCACATGAATGTTCTAGTTTTGTATCTTATCAATATATCACATCGAAAGAAGGGATGGAAACAATGGATGATTTTATGCATAATTTTTGTAGCACCCCATTTTTTTAGACTCTTTTATCACTAAACTATATTATTGTTTGAGGGCATTTTACCATAAATGACCTGATTTAATTTTATAATCAGAAACAACATATATATATGCTTTGATTATGATGATGCATTTGGTTACTCATGAATAAATGGAATTTTATAAATATATTCATATGATGCACCATTGTAGTGCCTTGTTTTTCCAGACTATTTTGGTGTTAAAAATATGTTATTATTTGAAGGCATTTGAGTGCAAATGACCCGGTTTAATACTATGAATTAAAATGACTTATATATATATATATATATATATATTGATTGATTGTTATGTCACATTGGTTACTCATGAATGAATGTATTTTGTAGATAGATTTATATGATGCGATATTATTGATTTTATGATGCATGAATGAAAATATAAGTAATTTTCGTTACTTACAATATATTGGTATATGCTTTGACAATTTTCCAGTGTGACAGGGTCCCAAACACACAATAATACAAGATGGTGTCAATTCTGCATGAATTCCAGTTTTATTATAGATAGGATATGAGGTGATATCATTTATTTAATTGATATTTCGATTAATTTTATAGAACAATTAATGCACATGGATTTCATGTGTGCAGAAACATGATCATGATTTCCAATAGATACATAAAAGGATTATGGGGTTGCATGGAAGGAAGTACCAACATGATTAGCACCTATTTTCCATGTGGCGGGTTGAAAAGCAAGAGAGGGTTTTACTTGCAAATGCATGTTTCCGTGAGGGTAGGCCGCAGGCTTGATCACTCACAAGGATTAATTGAGGGGCGCATAATGAGGTGTTGTCCTTATTCCTTAGTGACCATGAGTCTCTCCACAGCATAGATCATACTAAGTTAACATGGTCTCAACCATTGTACTAACTCCCCACCATAGAAAACAAGATATTTGAAGGGCATGAAGATGGTCATGGAACCCTTGATATCACCATGATAAACAAATGTAGTTATTAAACTATAAAGTTGGAAATATGTAACTAAATAATAATTTCATGAGTTGGAAATAAATTAAAGGAAAGTTTTCCATTATCGCAAAAATCATATACAAAATAAAATAGAGAAAGTAATTTCTAATTGGAAACACAAATGCACACACAAAACTAGGAGACAAAAGCAAAAATCAAGGAAACATATAAATGAAAATTAGGAACAATTAAGGAAAGAAATTCTAAATCAACATTTAGAAAGGTTAAGAAAATAAAAATGGAAATTAGAAGAATTAAGGAAAGAAATGCTAAAATCAACATTAGAAAGGTTAAGAAAGGAAAAAGGGAAATTGCATATATGCATATGAAAGGAAATACATTGAAATGGAATAAATATGAATTCAAAATAGAAATAAATAAATATGATTTTACATTGTAAAGAAAAACAAAAGAATCTCAAAAAGAGATATAAATAAATGAACAAGGTTTGGGCACACACAGTGCTAGCCCTAACATTGGATGGATGAAATAATGTCGAAGTGAATTCGAAGGTGACTGTGGAGAGTTTGGTTAATCAATGTGTGAACAGGTTTGGGAGGCCCCTTAAGGAATCTACACACCCTGATCATCCTAAAGGTATTTTTTTCTGCAACCCCATTTTAGCTCGGGGGTCCTTGGGGAAGGAGAGTACCTAGTGGAATGGTAGGGAGGTCAACCGATGGATCTCTTGTAATTGTGAATTGATCAACGTTCGTGGGAACCCGCTGAAGATCATGGTGTGGCATCCTCAGATAGAACTTGGAAGGAATCTGCACAAAGAAACTCAGGTTTTTATGCATTATCTGATTTGTTATTATAAATTCATTGTTGAAGTGCATTTATTAAAGATCAATGAATTGGTATCTGCATTTTATTATAGATCTGATGTATATATGAGATTAATAAAATCTTAGCAATGCATTTTTATTATATATTAGTATTGTCTATATTTGACTCAATGAAATTGGTACTGATTTATTTCTCCAAGGTAATATGGTAAGATCCATCTCTCTATATGTATTATTTGTATTTGTGCCATGTAAGAACAGAAATTTATGGAGGAAGAGAATTGACCCTTGATTTCTATGTATTAGTATATGTGATTTCCTTGAGATGGAATTTCCATGCATTTTTGTGGTTGAAGACATTTGTATTTGCAGAAACTTAATATGGGAAATCTCTATATAAGAGAATAAATTCCCTTGATATGGATATGATAATTGTTGGATATGGGTGATCTCTGCAAGAAGAAGAATCAACCCATGCATCAAGGATTTTTGTGTGTTTGTGTCAAAATGGAAAGATGGTATCGATAGATATTTGAACCATTCCATTATTTTTTTCTATCCCAAAAATGCTTATCTCATCTACGGGCATGGAAATGCTATGCAACCTCAACCCTAGGCATGTTTCAGATTCATTTATATTTTCTCAAACTCGAAGGCCTCCATCCTGGTCACATGTTTGCAGGCAGTCGTTGACATGAAATCACTAGAGTAGTAATTTCAAGCATGTGTATATATCAAAATGCTGAATCAAATCTACGTTAGTGGAAATTTCAACTCAAAATGGGCCTCCTAAGGAAAATTAATAAAATAATAGTATAATAAAATAATATTTATTAATTTTGGAGGAAGAAAAGAAAAAAACTACTTTTTTGTTTGTATTTTCGACATATCTCCCTATAGTTTTACTCAAATTTCGATCAAGAGAGCTCGTTGGATGTGGAGAATTTAATTCCGCATCCAATGATCTCTCCCGATCAAAATTTGAGTAAAACCATAGGGAGATATGTCAAAAATACGAACAAAAAATTTACTTTTTTTAATGATACCTATCCCCAAATTAATATTAAAAAATTGTTTAAGCCTATACGGTATTTCAAATTTAAATCAATGTCATTGGCTAACACATGATGACATGGAATTTGAATTAGAGTTAAAATGCCCATTTTGAGTTGAAATTTCCTCTAATCATTGGACGCATATTCACCACGGGATTTAAGTTTTTAATGAAGACAAAATTAACTCGACGAAATTGCAGGCATATACGCCTCATTTGATTGAATGGAGAGCGAATGCCTTCTATTGATAAAATAAATAGATGGAGTGTATTATTATGGAATGAGATGATAACAGGGTATGCTCAGAATGGGAAATCCCATGAAGCCTTGGGATAAAATGCAATTGGCAGATATGGTGCCAGATTGCATTACTGTGAAAACCCTGCTCTCTAAATGTGCTTATTTAGTAGATCTACAAAAGTGAAAATTGATCCATGGATTTATAATTCGAAATGGTCTTGTTTCAGACGTGCCAGCTAGGAGTCCTATCAATGATTTTTATGCAAAATGTGTAAATGTAGAGTTTGCATGCCAACTGTTTGAAAAATGTCCAAGAGAAATTTGGTTTCATGGAGTGCAATGATTGTTGGATATGGAATGCATGGGCATGGAAAAGGCTTCCCTTTCGCTCTTTGCATAGATGCAATAGATGTGAATTGTGTTGATGATGTTACATTTATCTGCATCTTGTCTATGTGTAGTCATTCATGATTGGTAGATGAAGGATTACGATATTTTATACACCTTCATTATGTTAAAATATTTTATATTATGAGAATATTCTTTTATATTTACATTCAAGAAGTTGTAAGTTATTTATCTTAAATATTGGATATCCAGCAAAGGAACTTCCTTGTGAACATCTTTTTTTACACAAGTTGTATTTCAGAATGGTACTTTCGTAAAATTCACTGCCTCGTATGTAGGGACGAGTTAAAAAATAGCAATTATTTATCAAAACCTTTCATAAATCTTTATCTTTTAATTTATTTATAGAGAAAATGATATTAAATCATTTTAAAATAGTTGGAACGGTGAGAACGTAGGAAACACAAGATAGTTAGCATGGTACTTAATAATTATTTATGATTGTGGTTAATAATTAGCAATGGTTTGCAGTGATATCTTATTGTGTGTCTTTTAGCTTTTGTATAGCCATAGTTTATGATTGTTTTACAAATTTATTAATGCAATTGATTATGTTATTAAATAGTTGATTTTATTTTAGTATTTATAATTTAGTCTTTAATTCTAAGGGATTGAGGATCAAGATTGGTGAGACAAGATCGATTATCATTGAGTTTGATTTTGATTTTGTAATGTTAAATTGTATATGAATATTTATCTTTTCTGTGTGTCTTTATGAAAATGCATAATTTTCTGGGAAGCAAAGACTTTGTTTAAATTTAAATATATTGAATTTAAAAAAAAATGTATGTGTATTTTCCTTGTTACTAGACCTTGTGTTAGTGGGGTGTCACACATGATATTAGAGCATGGATCTAACTCTAGGACCTTGGGCTCATTGTTCTTTATGTTATATTTATTTTATTTACTATGTAGTGTTTGGAAACTAATGCATGACTTATTCACCTTGCAAACTCAGGAAGCATGGATAGTAGGGGAATAAGAGGAAGGAGAGGTAGAGGGGCTAGGGGACATAGTGCACCACCTCGTTTTCTACCTTCACCTCCATGTTCTCCATCATCAGCAGAAGAAGAGACCCATATACATGTAGGTGAAGTAATGAATATGATGCCTTCATTTCAGTGGATGTCTGAGCATTGATTAGTCAGTTAGAGCGAGAGAATAGAGATGCCTTAGCACCTGCAGAAGGATCACACCAACCATCGAAGGAAAGTGCTCGAAGGGAACTTGAGAAAGTGAAATTTCCATAATTTTGGTGCGCACTTGATGGCATTGCAGCTGAGGCATGGCTCAATAACATGTCCATGTTCTTTGCATTACATGATTATACTTCAAACATGAAAGTGCGCATGGCTATATTGCAACTTAAGGGAAGTGCATTTCTATGGTGGGAGACCTTGTTGCCACATCTTGGAATTGAAATAACAGAGGTCTCTTGGGAAATATTTGAAAAGAATTTTCATGAAAGTTACCTATCTGAAGAGTTTATTGAAAGGAAATTGAATGAATTCAACTCCTTGAAATAAGGAGGTTGATCAGTCCCAGAGTATGAATCTAAATTCATGGAACTATTGAGATATGCTCCACATTTGAGTACGGAGAAGTTGCGAGTTAATAAATTTGTGTATGGACTTAACTTCAACACCAGGGGAAAAGCATGTATTTTAATACCACGTACCTTGCAAGAAGCAGTGAAAAAAGCTATCATAGCTGAGGAAGAGCTTGTAGGAGGTGGGAAGCGTCGACCAACTCGATCTTTAGAAGCAGTGGTATAGAGACCAGGAGTGAAATTAGATAGTGCTTCGATACTAGTGACCAGATGTCGAGATTCATTTAAGAGTCCCACATCAGGGAGTCATAGATGTGCACCTGGTGGAGAGAGACCACCATAAAAGGCCACTAGCAGTGCAGTCATAATATCATAGTGGAAATCCACTAGTGCAATGCCCCCAATATAGTAGTGGATCTACTTTTACTCAATCGAGTGTCCAGAGGAAGGCCCCAAAAGGGGGGTGTGGACTTGTGGAGAACCAAATTTCCATAGAGATTGTCTGTAAGCCAAGAAAGATTCTAGTTAGGGAAAGAGACAAAATACAGTTGGAGACTTAGGCAAGGCACACCGAATTCATGCCGCAGTCAACAAACACCAATCAGAACATTAGTCCACCATGCTAGAGACTATAGGTAAAATAAATGGTATGAACTTCTCTCTTTTAGTAGACCCAGGAGCAATTGAAAGTTTTATTTCTTATGAAGCGGTTTCTATATGTAAGGTGATGGCAATCAAGCAAGATGATTTCAACGTAGTCAAAATGGCATTAGGCATTACTCAAAGAGTAGGAGAACTAGTCAAGGATTATGAAGTAGAATTGGGAATGTGTGTTACAAGAGTATCTCTTTATGCTACAACATTAGGATCATATGATGTTATCTTAGGGATGCAATGGTTAGAAACCCATTCAGCCGTGTTAGATTGTAAGGAGAAAAAGATAATTTTTACAGATGATTTCCGACATAAGAGAATACTAATAGGGACTAAAAGAGGTGTATCATTAAGGTTTATTTTAGCATTGCAATTGAAGAAAAGTATGTATAAGGGATGTGAGTTGTATGCAGTTGTAGTAATGAATAACAAGAAAGACACTACCGATGTAATTCAACATCCCATACCGTCCCAGTTCTCTGATGTATTCCCTGAAGAATTACCAGGATTACCACCTAAGAGGGATCTTGAGTTCACTATTGAACTTAATCCAGGAACCAAACCTATATCTAGAGTACCCTATTGTAAGACGACACCAGAGTTACATGAATTGCAGATACAACTCTATGAGATTTTAGATTTAGGTTTCATTCACCCTAGTATATCACCTTAGGGAGCACCAGTGATATTCATTAAGAAGAAGGATGGTTCAGGGAGACTTTGCATTGACTATCGTCAATTCAATAAAGCATCAATAAGGAATCAATATCCATTACCAAGAATTGAAGAGCTATTTGATCAGATGAAATGGGCAATGATATTTTCTAAAATAGATCTAAGGTCGGGATATCATTAACTAAGAATTAAAGAAGAAGACATACCAAAGACTGCATTTAAGACACGATATGGGAATTTTGATTTTGTCGTAGTACCATTTGGGTTGACAAATGCACCTGGATTTTTCATGAACTTGATGAACAGTGTATTCAGAGAGTACTGGGATAAATTTGTGCAAGTGTTTTTAGATGATATCCTTATTTACTCAAGGATGCAAGAAGGGCACGAAGATCATTTAATACTTGTGTTTCAATGTTTGAGAGAGTGTAAGCTATATGCTAAACTATCAAAGTGTTCCTTCTTCTAGTCAAATATTCATTATTTAGGACATGTTATAACTGGGGATGGAATAACGATGGATCCCTCAAAGATTGAGGTCATTATTGAATGGCCAGCACTGACAAATGTGCATGAGGTGCGTAGTTTTATGGGATTAGCAGAGTATTATAGAATATTTGTAGAAGGATTCTCAAACATTGCAAGCCCAATTACGGAGTTACAGAAGAATAACAAGAAGTTCGTATGGACAGAACGATGTGAGGAGGCATTCTCAAAGGTTAAGCAGTTGTTGATGACAACTCTAGTTCTTAAGGTACCAGATATGGATAAATATTTCTTAGTATTTATAGATGCATCAAAAAAAGGTATAGGAGGTGTTTTGATGCAAGAAGGTAGGGTGATAGCTTATTCTTCAAGGAAAACTTATACCTCATGAGGAGAACTATGCAATACATGATTTAGAGCTTGTTGCTGTAGTTTATGCTTTGGGTTTATGCAGACATTATCTGGTAGGAAGGAAATTTGAGTTAAAGATAGATCACCATGGGTTACAATATATTTTTTACCCAAAGTGACCTCAATGCTAGGCAGAGGACGTGGTCTGAATTAATGAACGAATATGATTTTGAAATATCATACATCATGGGGATGATGAATAAGGTGGTGGGTGCTCTAAGTTGAATTCCCCATATCTTTTCCATAGTTCCCTTAAAGACAAAGTTACGGGAAAATATATTGAAATTACAATTGGAATATGAGTGGTATAGAGAGGTTAAGACTGAGTTAGAAAATGAGGTAACGAAAATCCCAAAGTATGAAGGGTACGTGTTTGAGGAAGATGGACTATTGCGGTATAACAAGAGAATTTATGTACCATCCAATGAAGAATTTCAAGATTTGATCTTGTTAGAGGCTCATAGGGCTGTGTATATGGCTCATCCTGGGGTTAAGAAGATTTATGCATATTTAAAACCATTATTTTATTGGAGTGGAATGAAGAAAGATGTAGTTAGCTTTGTGGCAAGGTTCCTAGAATGTCAATTGGTCAAGGCTGAGCATAGGCATACAATGGGATTATTACAACCACATGTAATCCCAGAGTCAAAATGGAAAGTTATATCAATGGATTTTATAGTTGGGTTACCAATGACAACAAGAATACATGACTCTATTTTTGTGGTCGTAAATACTTTAACAAAGAGTGCGCATTTTGTACCTATAAAGACTACCTATCAAGAACCAGAGATTGCAAAAGTATTTATAAATGAAGTTGTGAGGTTACATGATGTACCCCGTAAGATAATTTCAGATAGAGGGTCAGTGTTTACTAGAATACTTTGGACAAGTTTCCAAGGAGCTTTGGGGACACAACTAAAATTTAGTACAACATACCACTCAGAGACATATGACCAGATAGAAAGGGTGAACCAGATCATGGAAGACATGTTACGTATGTATGTGATGGATCAACTAAAGTGTTGAGAGGAATATCTACCATTGGTTTAGTTTTCTTACAACAATAGTGATCAAATCTCTATTAAGATGGCACCATTTTAATGTTTATATGGGAGGTTGTGTAGAACCCCATTGAGTTGGGATAGTCTAGAAGATAGAGTCCTTGTAGGACCAGAATTGATTCAAGAGATGGAAGAACAAATGACAACAATTCGTGCACAGTTAAAGGAAGCACAAGATATAAAAAATAGCTATGCAGATGCACATAGAATCGATCAAAGTTATGAAGTAGGTGATAAATTATTTCTATGGGTTAGGCCACAAAAGAGATCAATTAAATTTGGGAAAGGAGCTAAATTATCACTGCGATTTGTAGGACCATTTGTGATACTTGAGAAGGTGGTACTGGTTTCCTATCGTCTTGCATTTCCATCATCATTGATTCATATGCATAATGTTTTTCATGTTTATGTTTTACATCACTATATTTCAGATCCTTCTCATGTTAAAAATTTGAGTAACTTGCAAATATCGGATGACGGGGTCTTGATGGTCAAATCAATCTATATAATGGACCAAAAAAATTGATAGCTTCAGTGTCGTTTAGTTGACCAGGTAAAATTCCAGTGGGATAGCTATAGTCCCAACTCCGCTACTTGGGAGGATGCATCCAAAATGCACAATCAGTTTCCTTACTTTTTTTTAAAATTTTGGGATGAAGTTTCTTGAAGAGGGGTTGTATCACTACAACAAATCCTGGAATTAGCATCCCATTTAGCGTCCCTTTTTAGTGTAATTTTTTTTTACATTGAATGGTCAAACTAGATGCTAAATGGGATGCGTCATGGAAAAAACTTAAAGCGTCTCAAAAAAAGTCTTTTTTTGCTTCCTAAATAGCATCCTTTATGACGTCCAAAATAGCTTCTCTTTTTTTGCTTCCAGAATAGCCTTCAACTTTTCTTCCTAAACAACGTCAAGGTTTGCTTCCAGAATAGCGTCCAACTTTGCTTCCTAAAAAACGTCGAGCTTTGCTTCCTAGAGAGTGTCTGCTTTTGATTCTTAAATGACACCCCCGTTAGCGCCATATTTGCATCCTTAATAGCACCATGTTAGCATCCAAATTAGCATCCAAATTAGCATCCAAATTAGCATCCAATATTGCATCCATTTTTCTACCACTTTAGCATCCCATTTTGCACCATGTTTTACTTCCAAACATTAGAGGAAATTTGAGGTTTAAAATGGGCCTCGTAAGGAAAATAATAAAATAATAAAATAAAACTTAAAATAATAAAATAATAGTTATTAATTTTGGAGGAAGAATGAAAAAACTACTTTTTTGTTCGTATTTTTGACATATCTCCTTGTATTTTTACTCAAATTTCGAGTGGGAGTGATACTTGGATGTGTAATTTGATTTCAGATGTGCAATTTGATTTCACATCCAACGAATACCCACACTGCATACTTTTGACAGACCCCGCTACCCCAAAAATAAGAAATACTTGAAAAAATGCGATGATGACATCATCATCACGATTTTTTAGGAATTTATTTTTTTTGGGGTAGTGGTGTCTATAAAAAATATGTAGTGTGGGTACTTGTTGGATGTGAAATTAAATTCTGCATCCAACGAGCTCTCACGCTCGAAATTTGAGTAAAAACACAGGGAGATATGTCGAAAATACGAAAAAAAATAATTTTCTTTTATGACAAATATGTCAATTCAACTATTAAGGTTGACTCATTTTATTGAAATTCTATTGGTTCTTGAATTCCAACTCACAAAATTTATTGTTGGCGCATTTTCTTATAAGGCCCATTTTAGACCCCAAATTTCCTTTAATGTATGTGCCAATTTTCGCTTCCAAATTTGCACTAGTTTTTGCTTCCTTTTTTGCATCGTGTTTTGCTACCAAAATGACGCCAAATATTTCTTCTATTGTTGCATCATATTTTTCTTCCTATGTAACGCCATGTTTTGAATCAAAGTAATGTCTTATTTTTCTATCATATCAATTCAATGTTTGGCTTCATCATTAGTGCCACATGTTGCATCCTTTTTAATGCCTAGTTTCGCGTCTCTCATGTTTTGGTCACTAATTTAGTCGTTTTTAGTAATTTTATATACGAGTTTTGGTCATTTTTTTTGGTCAGCTATCTCTTTTTTTTTTCTTACTAATTTAGTTATTTTAATTGATATTATAATATGATTATGGCATGGAGGAATCAAACCACCAACCTCCTGCTTGTAAAGCAGGCACTCTTCCATTGAGCTAGATACCTTTAAGAATTTGGGAACCTAAATTATAGAGTCCTCTATAATAGTAAAAAGGATCAATACACAACTTTGTGTATCTAATGGTTGACAAAGGATGATAGATTGTATTATCCTCAACATGGGATTGATTACGTTCCTTGGTTCTTTGTATATCATTTTCCTATGATTGTAAAGTTTCTATCATTATAGTACCAACATCTGCAGCTTGTGAGGCAGTAGCATCACCTTTTTCCTGTGATCTGGTGGTATCCTGGGCCTAATATGATCGGGTTTCATCAACTGGTTGAGCCCTCTATAACTGAGAAACAAAATTATTCTCAATTCCTAATTCTCCATCACAAGTGAGGGTTCATCAAATTGTATCCATATTTCCCCAGCTTCCTTCAACTCACCTAATACCTCCCTAAATTAACCATGACACAAAGAAAATAATTTTTGTAAGATTGTACCATTACTTACAATATCAAGTGTAGGAATTCGTGACTTAAGGAGGCTTCTACATGAAAACTTACTTGTAGACCGGAAGAATTGCATCAAGCAAAGATAGAAGGTCAAATGTTTTAGGAACACCCTTTGTAGGCTTTGATAACAACAAGTATGACACATGACCTATGATGATAGGTGCAGTATCATTACCAATCTCCACTCCAAAAAAAGCATTAATTGTACATTCTAAAAGTGGCTACAAAATCCACCATCCATAACTTTCATGCCAATGAAATGTGGAAAATGTAGGGATATTTCTTAGTCAAACAGTAAAAACCTAAAAGTGGGTGTTTCACATTCTGAGAAGCTAAGAACAACCCATAAGAAATCCTACTTCAAATCTAAATGTTATTGTGGTAAAACGAAGAATAATACTAACCGCTTTAGCCTCTTTGTATTCATCCAAAGCTTTGTGTGAAGAGTACTTGAATTTAATTTCTGGTCCCATCTCTGGAACTATGTAGTTGCTAGAAAGGCCAAGCTTATCTATGTTTAAATCCTTTCAATGAACAAAATTTCACAAATCTACTTAGTGAAGTCATGATATTCACAACCTGCTAGAATTTGTAGTGGTTCACTTACTAGTTTGTGTCAAACCAGTTGGTCATCTACATAGCAAGAAGCTTAGCATTTATGCATTCCATTGAGAAGTACGTGTTGAATCCAATCTCACCACCATCCCACCCATATCATGGAGGAACAACCCCAACCATTGCGGTTGTGTCAAGGACTTGATCATAGTAGGAGAACGTGTTGCTTGGGATGTACGTTAGACCAGCATCAAAACCATTTGCTTCCATGTTGCAGATCTCAAATTCGTTGCTACATTATGCAACTCAGCTGCACTGCTCTTTCCATTCCAAAATAATTCAAGTGCAAACTTGAGTTTTCTCTTGGGAGCAATGCGGGGATAACCAACCACATGGGAATCCTTAATTTAAGGACTTTGAATCCTGCTCAAAGGACAAAAAAATGATGCTTGTAAAATCTAAAACAAGATCACGGGTGCATTGAGCACTCTGACGAATATATAATACAAAATATTTTTAATTGTATATGCTGATAAGATTTCAACATCCCAGTTAGAACCAAACAGGCCTATGAGACCATAACATCAACCAGCTAAATCAAGGCTATTAATATGAATTTTAACATAATTTTATTCAAGTACTGTCTACTAAACAAAGGATTATGTATTTGAATCATGTCCATTGACTATATTACATTGTGCAAAAGGGTTCAAACTCACTGGTAATTAACAATATTATACCCAGTGCATATTTACAGGTCAATATTCAACCATAAGGACAGAAACATATATTCTCTTATAGTCCCCCCTATTACAAATTCATACTAACCTAAGATACAAAACTAACATGGGTCTGCAAGACTGAGCTACATATGCCCAAAAAATAGTGCACACCTAAACAACTAAACTGGGATGATCAAAAAATAAGGATGGACTTAGGGATTATATAGCATTTGATTGGACTGCAAAGTTCCAATATTTTGGAAAGGATCCTACTTCCACCATATGAGTGATAGGGAAATTAGCTTGAAGCAGGTCTAAGACATCTTTACCAGATAAAATCATAAGCATAGGCATACCCTTCATAGGGCGGGAAGTCAAACTCTGGGCATACATTGACCAAAAAACAGACATTGGTTTTGGTCGGCTGACATATCCATAAATAATCGGCGACTTCACACAATGAGAACCTTAAGACTGTACCTATCCATTTACTGTGAAAGAAAATCCTTGAAGTTGTTCCCCTAAATAGTCTACCATGTCATTTCTCTGGAAAAATACATCAGACAAATAATTAGCTTCCATCATAACATAAAATGACGTTTGATGGTTTCACCCAAATCAATGCAGCATCCACCTCAGCACTGCTCTTTCCATTCCAAAAGGATTCAAGTGCAAACTTGAGTTCTCTCTTGGGAGCAATGGAGGGATAACCAACCACATGGGAAGCCATGATTTAAGGACTTTGAATCCTGCTCAAGGGACAAAAAAGGTTTCTTGTAATATCTCAAAAAAGATAATGGGTGCATTGAGCACTCTGACGAATATCTAATACATAATATTTTTAATTGTATATGATGATAATATTCCAACATCACAGTCAGAACAAAACAGGCCTATGAGACCATAACATCAACCAGCTAAATCAAGGCTATTAATATGAAGTTTAACATAAGTTTATTCGAGTACTAACTACTGACCAAAGGATTATGTAGTTGAATCATGTCCATTGACGATATTACATTGTACAAAAAGGTTCAAACTCACTGTAATTCACATTATTATACCCAGTGCATATTTACAGGCCAGTATTCAGCCATAAGGTCAGATATAAATATTCTCTCATAGTCCCCCCTTTTGCAAATTCATACTAACCTAAGGTCCAAAACCAACATGGGTTTGCAGGACTGGGATACATATGTCAAGAAAATAGTGCACACCTAAACAACTAAATTGCGATGATAAAAAATTAAGGATGGAATCGGGGATTATAGCATTCGATTGGACTGCAAAGTTCCAATATTTATGGAAAGGATCCTCCTTCAGCCATATCATTGATAGGGAAATTAGCTTTAAGCAGGTCTAAGACATCTTTACCAGATAACATCAAAATCATAGGCATACCCTTCATAGGGTAGGCAATCAAACTCTGGGCATACTTTGACCAAACAATAGTCATTGGTCTTGGTCGACTGACATCTCCATAAATAATCCACCACTTCACAGAATGAGAACCATAATACTGTACCCATCCATTTACTGTGAATTAAAATCCATGAAGTTGTTCCCTAAAATATTCTACCATGTTATTTCTCTACAGTAATAGATAAGACAAATAATTAGCTTCCATCATAACATAGAATGGTGTTTTATGGTTTCACCCAAATCAACGCAGCACCCACCTCAGGTTCACCATGCACAAGAACATCAATGTCGAGATCTTCCTGCATTTTAACCACTTTTGCAATTTCCTATTGAATGGACTGAATGTAATCTGCTTTTGAAATCCTGTTACAAATTAAAAACTTATACCATCTTAGACATGCATTTTCACAGAAAATGGGTAAACTTTTGACAAAACATACTTGTTTGATCTAAGCCTTATACAATATTATTTACAAATTGTCAACTGTCCAATATAACATACTTGTTCGATTTGTATTCATGGCGAAATCTGCAAAGTTCTACTGTCTGAGGAAAGGAGCCAATTGTGGTTGTTGGAAGAGTTGGGAGGTTCAAATTTTTTTGCTGTTCATCTAAACGACCAATGATAGGTGTAGCTCGCCGGTAATCGGTACCTTTTAGAGCTTCAGCCTGTAATTTCAACATACCACTTAAAATATTGTACATAATGGTTGGCAATTAGCCATCTACAGAATGTTGAAAGTAATGCACTCATAAGATTTGAAAATATCCTTTTAGGTCATTAAAAAAGGGGCTTACTGTTTGTATTATGTAGACTTGCTATATTAATAAGTATAAGATAGCGAGACAAAAAGGAAACAATATAATTAAAAAATTGAAGATAATAAACCAAACACTAGGAACAGAGCATTTGTCAGCATACAACATTTTGCACTACCTTATTGTTCACTTTAGGAGAGGTATTTCTTGAAGATATAGCAGCTGAATTAGCAGCAAAATATGCCTACAAAAAAATGACTATGTTTAGATAGACTTAGATTTTTTAATAAAATGCTCTAGAATACAAAAACATCAGTATGAAAACAATGCTTAGATGGAAAAAGGTCAGATTCTAGATGCAAGTAACAACCAACCCTTGAGTTCAAAACTTCAAAAACCTAAACTGTAGTTACACTCTATTCCATGGTCTTCATGCCTATAGGAAATGTATTCCAGCTTGAAATTGCAATCACGTTGTCTTCACAAATAATTCTAATAGTAATCAATGTTATGCAAGTTCCAAAAATGTCGAGAATTTTACCTGACCTGGTTGACCAATCAATGCTTTTGAGAGAGTTATGACTTCAACTACTTTTTGTGCAGTAAATGCAAGCCAGGAGTTAATATCATTACCAAGTTTTGTCTCATTTACTAAATCCATAACTGTATGGAGAAGAGAACAGGAGGTGGAGACAACTATTTTGAGTGCAATGCAAACATATGGAATTCTCAGATTAAATAAGAAATCATATGCAATTTCTCATTCCAAGAGAAGCTCAAGAAAGAGGAAGATAGTGTGCATATTGCACACATACCTTTACCAACAGTTGTTTCAAGCTCGTTTAAAATGCTAAACGATTGTGCCAAATCATTAGACCATATGTTTCGTCCATCAATTACTCCAGCAAAAAGGTATTTGTCTCCAGGAAAACCAATAGTTTTGACAAGGCTGATTGTTTTAGTTCCTCGTATTAGATCCAAACCAATAGAAGATATAGCCTTCAACCATATGATGATCCTGAGTTAAATGGTATATCCCACAGTATTAGAAAATTTAGAGTTCCAAACCCACACTCTGATTTTTGGAATTCAAGTAGTATCTAACTGTTTTTGAGAAAATGAATGATGGTGCAAATAGTGTATTTCACAGTATTAGAAATTTTAGATCCTTAAATCTAAATTATGTGATTTTTGGAGTTCAAGTACTATCTACCCATTTTCAAGAGAAATGAAGTATCATTTTTATATTGTAAATACAAAGAGAGGTATCATCTACATAAATATATGCAAAGGATGTCACCTTACCTATAGGTATCAATAGGAATATCAACAAAGTATGTTTCTACAAGAAATTTGGTCCCAACAAGTACTTCCTCTAAGAAAGAATAAACTTTAGAGAATGCATCGATGTGATGAGCCTCAAGGTCCATCACAAGTGAGGGTTCATCAAACTGTATCCATGTTTCCCCAGCTTCTTTCAAGTCACCTAATACCTCCCTAAATTAACCATGACACAAAGAAAATAATTTTTGTAAGATTATACCATTACTTACAATATCAAGTGCAGGAATCTGTGACTTAAGGAGGCTTCTACATGAAAACTTACTTGTAGACCAGAAGAATTGCATCAAGCCGAGATAGAAGGTCAAATGTTTAGGAACACCCTTTGTAGGCTTTGATAACAACAAGTATGACACAGGACCTATGATGACAGGTACAGTCTCAATACCAATCTGCACTGCAAAAAAAAAAACATTAATTGTAAATTATAAAAGTGGCTACAATCTCACAAAATCGTTAAGGTCCATCACAAGCGAGGGTTCATAAAACTGTATCCATGTTTCCCCATCTTCTTTCAAGTCACCTAAGACCTCCCTAAATTAACCGTGACACAAAGAAAATAATTTTTGTAAGATTGTACCATTACTTACAATATCAAGTGTAGGAATCTGTGACTTAAGGAGGCTTCTACATGAAAACTTACTTGTAGACCGGAAGAATTGCATCAAGCAGAGACAGAAGGTCAAATGTTTTAGGAACACCCTTTGCAGGCTTTGATAACAACAAGTATGACACAGGACCTATGATGATAGGTACAGTCTCAATACCAATCTGCACTGCAAAAAAAAAAAGCATTAATTGTAAATTCTAAAAGTGGCTACAATCTCACAAAATCCTCAAGGTCCATCACAAGCGAGGGTTCATCAAACTGTATCCATGTTTCCCAAGCTTCTTTCAAGTCACCTAAGACCTCCCTAAATTAACCATGGCACAAAGAAAATAATTTTTGTAAGATTATACCATTACTTACAATGTCAAGTGCAGGAATCTGTGACTTAAGGAGGATTCTACATGAAAAATTACTTGTAGACCGAAAGAATTGCATCAAGCAGAGACAGAAGGTCAATTTTTTTAGGAGCACCCTTTGCAGGATTTGATAACAACAAGTATGACACAGGACCTATGATGACAGGTACAGTCTCAATACCAATCTGCACTGCAAAAAAAAGCATTAATTGTAAATTCTAAAAGTGGCTATAATCTGACAAAATCATCAAGGTCCATCACAAGAGAGGGTTCATAAAACTATATCCATGTTTCCCCAGCTTCTTTCAAGTCACCTAAGACCTCCCTAAATTAACCATGACACAAAGAAAATAATTTTTGTAAGATTGTACCATTACTTACAATATCAAGTGCAGGAATCTGTGACTTAAGTAGGCTTCTACATGAAAACTTACTTGTAGACCGGAAGAATTGCATCAAGCAGAGACAGAAGGTCAAATGTTTTAGGAACACCCTTTGTAGGATTTGATAACAACAAGTATGACACAGGACCTATGATGACAGGTACAGTCTCAATACCAATCTACACTGCAAAAAAAAAAACATTAATTGAAAATTCTAAAAGTGGCTACAATCTCACAAAATCCACCATCCATAACTTTCATGCCAATGAAATGTGGAAAATGTAGTGATATTTCTCAGTCAAACAGTAAAAAATTAAAAGTGGGTGTTTTTCATTTTGAGAAGCTAAGAACAACCCATAAGAAATCTTACTTCAAATCTAAATGTTATGTGGTAAAATGAAGAATAATACTAACCTCTTTAGCCTATTTGTACTCATCCACAACTTTGTGTGAAGAGTACTTGAATTTAATTTCTGGTCCCAGCTTTGGAACTATGTAGTGGCTAGAAAGGCCAAGCTCATCTATGTTTAAAGCCTCTCAATGAAAAAAAATTCACAAATCTACTTAGTAAAGTCATGATATTCACAACCTGCTAGAATTTGTAGTTATTAGATGAAATTTGAACTCAAAATTGGCCTCCTAAGGAAAATTAATAAATTAATAAAATAATATTTATTAATTTTGGAGGAAGAAAAGAAAAAACTACTTTTTTGTTCGTATTTTCATCATATATCCTTGTGTTTTCACTCAAATTTTGATTAGGAGAGCTCGTTGGATGGGGGATTAAATTCTGCATCCAACGAGTACCGACTCGACATACTTTTCATGGGCCCCGCTACCCCAAAAACAATAAATACCTGAAAAAATGTGATGATTGGGGATATGTATCATTAAAAAAACTACTTTTTTTGTTCATATTTTCGACATATCTCCACGTGTTTTCACTCAAATTTCGATTGGGAGAGCTCGTTGGATGGGGAATTAAATTATGCATCCAATGAGAACCCACTCGATGTACTTTTTATGGGCCTCGCTACCCAAAAAATAAGAAATACCTGAAAAAATGTGATGATGACATCATCATCACATTTTTTCAGCTATTTCTTATTTTTTGGGTAGCGAGGCCCATCAAAAGTACGTCGAGTGGGTTCTCATTGGATGCAGAATTTAATTCCCCATCCAACGAGCTCTCCCAATCGAAATTTGAGTGAAAACACGTGGAGATATGTCGAAAATATGAACAAAAAAAGTAGTTTTTTTAATGATACCTATCCCCAAATTTATATTAAAAAATTGTTTAAGAGGTGCTCCCTTTTTGAATTTTAAAGAATTTTGATTGGATAATACATGATGACATGGAATTTGTATCATTTTTGGAAGGCCCATTTTAAATTGAAATTTCCTCTAATGGCTGCACTTACTAGTTTGTGTCAAACCAGTTGGTCATCTCCATAGCAAGAAGCTTAGCATTTCCGCATGACATTGAGAAGTAATTGTTGAATCCAATCTGGCCACTAGTCCACCCATATCATGGAGGAACAACCCCAACTATTGCAGTTGTGTCAAGGACTTGATAATAGTAGGAGAATGTGTTGCTTGGGATGTATGTTAGACTAGCATCAGCCATCTGCTTCCATGTTGTAGCTTTCAAATTCTTTGCTATATTTTGCAAGTCAGCTGCATTGCTCTTGCCATTCCAAAAGGATTCAATTGTAAACTTGAGTTCTCTCTTGGGAGAAATGAGTGGATAACCAATCACATGGGAATCCATGGTTTAAGGACTTTGAATCTTTCTCAAGGGACAAAAAAAGGAAGCTTGTAAACTCTCAAACAAGATCATGGGTACATTGAGCACTCTGACGAATATCTGATACATAATATTTTTAATTGTATACGCTGATAAAATTCCAGCATCCCAGTATTTAATTGTATACGTTGTATTTGGTCTTTCCATACCCCAAGAATTCCTGTACGTGTCTGCAACACTCTCAATATTTTCCCCTTCACTACAACAACTCTTCCTTTTGGTTTTGGATGAATGGCATGTCCTTTCAAATGGAGGGATGTATGCAAAAAAATAGTAAATAGGAATCCCCTGTCTCTCCCACCTGGATTCTCCAACAGCCTATGACCTTCACAACCTAAACACAGGATCAATTTGAATGGGCCCTCTTCACAAGGGATAATCGTAGAGAAAATACACCCTCTCTTATTGCAATAGAGATGAAGAATCATCAAGATATACTCCAATGTTATCCCATGAGTGCGATCTCCTTATAAAACTTTTGAAACCCAGCTCAATCTACACCAAATAACAAAAACTATGAAATGAACTCTCCTCTGCACCGGAAATGAACTCTCTTCAGCAAGTGAAAGAAAACCAGGGTTTTTTTGGGCGACTTAATGTTTAGGCGGGATTGATTTCTTTGGAAAGGTATAAATCACGCTATTTTTTCTTAATAAAATTTAAAATTTCATGAGGTGTCTCTCCATTAAAAAACAATTATTGCTATATAAACTATAGAAATATGTTCTATATGGTACTTTGTCACAATTTGTAACAAAAAGGAAAATTATTTTGCTAAAAAAATTACTTAGCCATCAAATCAATTTCACGACTTAATCATTCAATTGATTTCTCAATGTTTTGAAGAAACAAAGATAATTGGAAAATATGAAAAATGTGTGCTAAGCATATTTATTCATGATCAAAGATCGAATTTATTGCATATTAAAGGTAAACTTGGAGAAGGGTGTAGCATACACATAAACGCAGAAATGGATTCAATGAAATAGGTAGAATAAATAACCTTCATGGTGACCACTCAACCAAAATCATAAAATAACTACAACAAATTACAACATGCAGAAGCAAAATAGCCCTTCAAGCCATGATTTTTCTTAAAACCTATATACATTAGACGTGAAGGGAAATTCATTAGAATTTCATTTAAATCCATTGGATTTCAATGATAACTATCATAATATAAACTAAATTTCTCAAAAATTGAACAAGAACATATTTTATGCTAAGAAAAACTAAATAAGAAATAAATCACCTGCTTATTGAAAAAATAACTAATATTTTCCAAATACAATGGTATACTATGTAAACAAATACTTTGTAAATGAACGAATGAACCAAACTATATGTTAACATATAGTTGGTGTATAATGAACCAAACTTTTAAAAATAAAATCCAACACCAAGTTTAGAGTTAAAATCATTATATTATAGAGTTAAAATCATTATAAAACTCTCACACAAAAGTTTCACAGAATTGAACTTAAATTTATATCTTTATACTTAAACTTTATGCAAATTTGACCATTATTCCTTTAAGTTAATTATTTATTCCGTGTCACTTGAAGACCCAATAATTTTGATAGCTTAAGTCAATTACTTTGGCTCTCATGTCATGTCAAGACCCACCAAAATTTTGGTACCTAAAGTCAATTAATTTGGCTTTGTTTTTTATGAAACTTATGGTGGTGATTCATACAGATTTGAACACCAAATTTAATTTATTAGTTTAATTTTAATGGCCTAATCTGTGGCCTATGCTCCATAGTTGGAAGAGAGACATTGGGTAAAGCTAGCTGCTAAATTCATGATAGAGGGTAAAGCTAGGCTTGTTCTTATGTAATGCATAGAGGTTAGGGGAATATTATGGACAGTCTATATTGAAGAGCCCTGAGCTTGGTATGATACCTTGCTTGGAAGAATACTTTTTGTACTCTTTACGTCCGATGGAGGTCTTGGTTCTTGTGTTGAGCCAAGAGTAAAAGATATGGGGATTTAGGACTAAAAATAAGGTTGAGAAAACTTTCTAGATCTCATGTCTAGGAAGGATTTGGTACCTAAAATAAGTAGTGGGCATATCGATATAACTAATTAATTATTTAAACATATTATATCCCACCTAGATAAAATTTACCATAACTTTGGCTCACTTTAACTAAACATAAAGTTGGTCGCTTCGAGTGAGCCTTTGGGATTCCTCAAGGAATTGTGGTCGTGTCTAAAATCCCAACAAATAGGCTAAGACAAATGCTACCCAATCTCATATCGAAAATCCAAATAATTCCCTTTACTAGTATGAGAAGTAGATATTTAAAAATAATGTTCTTGTATCTTAGTTGATCAATGAGCAAGATTACCTTAGATAAAGGTATGGGACAACATAAATTTAACAATAGACATAGGCACTTTTTCCATGATCTAAAAGGTTATCTAAATTACATCAAATGAAAAGAAAGTATGTGAAGTTTCTTTGGGGTATCGATATCTCGTAAGATAAATAAAAAGGGTGTAAAAAATACATGTGAACCATCCTTGATTTTGTTGTTAGACTATGTTCCATTCTCAGAGGTTAATTCCAGTCCACATGTAATACAACGTACCAAATTTGGAAAGGTTAACATGTTGCATAAATGGTGTAATTAAAATTGTAACATTTTATTTCAAAGGAATACTTTAGCCATCAGACACTCCTGCATCCCATGACCTAAGACTTGCCACAATGCACAACAAAGATATTCGATAAAGTTTATCAAAGTTTGTCGCCTGGCTTTGCAGTAGGTATAATGCAAAATAACACTTAAATATGTCAGTTCAAGGGAGTTTCACATAACAAATGAAACTTCTTTAAAATTTAATAGAAATTTGACAAACCTCAAAAGAATCACTGAAAATTGAAGCAATTATTCTGAATCTTTAACAAAAAATCCACCAATGCCATAAAACTTGAGCAACTAACTATTTTTTTCCTTGAGAGATGTGCACTTATAAGGCCAAATATGTAAAAACAATTGGTCCACTTCTTCAAAGTAACACTATGAGAATGATTGAAATGCTTGTTGCTTCATTCCATTTTAAACCAAGACCAAAATTTCCTTAAGAGTACAAATAAAGTTAGCTTTTGTGTTAAGATTGATATCCACTTCTTGTCCGTTGGATTTTCTTTGTAAAAATTAGGGTATGGATGGGGGGGTGTCTAAAACAACCTTGTAGGGTGACATTTTGATAGCACCATGATAGGTTGTATTGTACTACCTTTATGCAAGGGGGGTGTAGGGGGGGTGGGGGGGAACTACTAAACCCAATGGCCATATCAGCCAATGTAAAACCCACAACCTCACAATGGCTAACAATATTTTTATGGTCAACACTTCACAATTTCTATTACTTGTTATTAACTCCAATATCTCAAGTCCTACAGTATACATAAGTATTATGACATGCATCATCATCCTAGACATCGGCGTTGTCATCATCATCATCAATTCCATATGGTACATCAACATCATCTTAATCATCATCCTCGTTATCATCATCATCGTCAGCATCAAGTACATCATCAACAAAATCATCGTCATCATTGTTATTATGGTCACACATATGCCATAAGTGTTATTAATCACTCATCAACATTAGGATTCATGTCATGTAATTGCTCAGGTCATTTATATGTCATTACAGTCATTTCGATGATAATAGGGTTATTTAGATGTTGTTACATACATTTGGGTTCCATTAAAATCAATTAGGATCCAAAAGTGATACCACATGCATAATCATCATTGACATCCACATCGTCATCATCATCATACAATAAATCAACATCATATTCATCATCGAAGTCATCATCAATACAATTGTGATAATAATGAGCAAGGATCCATACTACCTCACAAGAATGGATGATATACTTTTATACTTATCAAATCATATCCATGCACTCCATCATAATTATTGTAATGCATCATCGTCATGTTGTTAGGGAAAATCATATGCCATTAGGGTCTATCAAATGTTGTTGGGGACATTAAAATGCCATAAGAGCAATTTAGGTGACATTAAGGTAATTTAACCCTCATTAGGATTAATCATGATCCAAATGTTCCATGATTACGATCATTTAGGTTCCACTATGATAAATCAAAGATCCAAAAGTACTATCACATGGAACATGATCATTGACATTGATATATCTGACATTATGTCAGACGTTTCCCGAACACAATTCCTAGCTCTAAACCTAGTGCAATTCCTAGCGCAGTTCCTTTCGAAATTTCTGGCATTATTCCAAGTGTTATACTTGGATCTATACCTGTCGCTATGTTGGATGTTTTCTAGGCGCAATTCTTGGATCTATACTTGTAGCTATGTTGGATTTTTTTCCTGTCAAAATTAATGGCACAATTCCTATCGTTAACCTTGGATTAATATATGGTGCTATGTTATTCAAGACATTTTTTTGGAGGCTATACTTGGCATTATATGGGATGATTTTGTGGACGCTCATTGGGACATTAATTGGGATTCTAATTGGGATGATAATTGTGATGTTAATTGGGATGTTAATTGGGATGCTAATTAGCATCCAAAATAGCACCAACTTTTAAAAACAGACGATAATTGGGATGCTAATTGGGTTGCTAATTGGGACGCTAATTGGGATTCTAATTGGGATGCTAATTGGGACGTTCATTGGGATGCTAATTAACATCCAAAATAACAACAAATTTTAAAATGGGATGCTAATTGGGATGCTAATTGGGATGCTAATTGGGATGTTAATTGTGACGCTAATTGGGACGCTAATTGGGATGCTAATTAGCGTCCAAAATAGCGCCAACTTTTAAAAAGGGACATTAATTGGGATGGTAACTGGGATGCAAATTGGGACGCTATTTCGGTCTCTAATTGGGATGCTAATGGGGACGCTAATTGGGACGTTAATTGGGATTCTAATTAGCGCCCAAAATAGTGCCAGATTTTAAAAAGGGATGCAAAAAATGAATCTCGTTGAAAAGCGTCCACTTTGTCCAAAAAATGATGAAAAATACACTAAAAGTGATAGTGGACGCTAAAAAGGAAGCTAAAAGAGACACTAATCGCAGGGTTTTCCTGTAGTGTATGTAGTATCCCATTTTGTTATCTCTTATTACTAAACTATATTATTGTTTGAGGGCATTTTATCACAAATGACCCGGTTAAATTTTGAAATATATGTTTTGATCATGTGATACATTTGGGTACTCACAAATAAATGAAATTTTGTAATGCAACATTGTACTGCCTTGTTGGATAGACTATTTCAAGTGTTAAAATATGTTATGGCTTCAGGGCATTTTGAGTACAAACGGCCCGGTTTAATATGATGAATTAAAATGACTTATATATGTATTGATTGTTGTGTCACAATGGTTGCTTATGAATGAATGGACATTGGTAGATAGATTTATATAATGTGATATGATTGATCTTAAAATGTGTGAATGAAATATATGAACAATTTTCATTTCTTACAATATATGGGTAGATGCTTTGACAGTTTTCTAGTGTGATAGGGACCCAACTGCGCAATGACACAAGATGGTGTCAATGCCACATGAATTTCAGTTTGAGTACAAATAGGATATCAGGTGATACAATTTATTTTAATAATATTTTGATTAAATGGTATAGTATGATTAATGCACACGGTTTTCATGTGTGCAGGCGCATGATCATGGTTCCCAATCAATCCACAAAGGATGATGGGGTTGCATAGAAGAAAGCACCCGTATGGTTAGCACATATTTTCCATGTGGCAGGTTGAAAAGCGAGAGAGGATTAACTGAGGGGCGCATAATGAGGTGTTGGCCTTATTCCTCAGTAACCATGAGTCTCTCTATAGCGTGGATTGGACTGAGTTAACGTGGTCTCAGCCATCGCACTAACTCCCCACCATGGAAAGCGGGATATTTGAAGGGCATGAAGACAATCATGGCACCCTTGATATCACCTGGAGAAACAAAAGAAATTATTAAACTCTAAGGTTGTAAATAAGTAATAACTAAACAATAAACTTATGACTTGAAAATAAAGTAATGGAAAGTGCAACCTTATGAAATAAAAGTAAAAAAATAAAAAATAAAAAATAAAAGTAAAAAGAAATCATGATAAACAAAATAAAAGAAGATTCTAAATATTAACACATTGCACACACAAAAAAAATAGCAAATCAAAAGCAAAAATCTAGGAATGAAATTTAGAAATAGTTAAGTAAAGAAATCCTAAATTAGAAGATTGGATAAATGCATATGACATTACATAAATGCATATGACAAAAGATCCGTTGAAATAAAACAAAAAAAAATGAATCCAAAATAAGAATAAATAAAAATAATAAATTACCTTATGCATAAATCTCAAAAAAGAACGATATAAATGATAGGGTAGGGTTTTGATATGGGATGCTTTTTTACCCTAATGTTGGACGGATGAGAGAATGCAGAGGCGGGTGGTGGCTGTAGAGAGTTTGGTTCATCAGGTGTGAAGGGGGTTGGGAGGCCCTTAGTGATTCTACACACTCTGATCGTGCTTGGGTACTTATTCCTGCAACCCCATTCAGCTCGGGGGTCCTCGGGGAAGGAGAGTACCCATTGGAATGGTAGGGAGGTCAACCGGTGGATCTCTGGTGATTGGGAACTGATCGACGTTTGTGGGAACCTGGCAAAGTTTGTGGTGCAACAACCTCAGAAAGAAAAAGCCTGCACAAAGAAACTCAGGTTTTTATGGATTGTTAAATTGTTGTTATAATTCTTGAAATGCATTGTTAAAGATCCATGAATGGGCATCGAATTCTATTGCAGACCCATGTCTGCATTTCTTTATAGATCTAGATCGTATTTTAGATCTGTCTCTGTAGTTTATTATAGAACTGGATCTTTATTTTAGATCTGTATTTGTAATTTATTTTAAGATCTGGATTTATATTTTAGATCCGTAATTGCATTTTATTTTAGATTTGTAATTGTATTTTATTATAGATTTGAGTTTATATCTTAGATCTATGTTTGCATTTTATGCTGGTATTTTTATGAGATCTGGATTTAAATTTATGTTTATATTCCTGGGTGGCTGCATTTGGATTTTGTTTACATTTTGGCTTGTTTCTCAAAGTTGGAGAATGCATTTTATGCCGGTAATTTTTATGAGATCCGAAAGAATCCACCATGCATTTTACATTGGTTGCGTTTTATTTGTAGGCTGCATTTTATTTATGAATGATATATCTGGAAGAGTCCTAAATGCAGTTCAATGTATGATTTTTAGATCTAAACCTTTGCCTGTGTTTTTATTTGAAACAACTTATGCAAACTAAACTCAGAAAACATTTTCCTTTCCTATGAACTGATCTACAACGTTCACCTTATGTGTGGTTCATTATCCACAAGAAAGTTGCGTTGACTGGTGGAATCCATAATTGTATTTTTACATTTCACTTATTTTATAAAGGTCTGGAAAGACCGTGCCCACGATCTCTATTTGAATGGTGGGATGCACTTTTGTACTTTACCTACGTTTTCTCTATAAAGAACTCAGAAGGCCGTGTCCACATTCCTTTGTTTTGTTGTGTAACAGTTGTATGCGTTTAGTTGAGTTAAGATCTGTATGCATGGGATACGGATCAATCCTTGTGTGCAATATTAATATTGGAATATTGAACTCCAATTTGTATTTTTTTCTCTGCCTGTAATCTTTCTTAGGCTTGAACATCATACATATTTCACATGGATCTACCTCTTTAAATCTCGCAATAAAATTCCAATAACCTCAACTTCTCACAGTATAGGATTTGGGATCATGAAGTCATTCTTCAAATAAGGCGAAACAAGATTTTGTACACTCATTTGGATAGACATTTTGCAAAGTTCTGTTTGAAACATTGAACAACAATTTTTTTTTAACCTAGTATTCATTAAAGGCAACGAAAGCTGGGCAAAAGTAAAAGGGAAAGGCCAAAGGCAATGTTATAGATTTTTGCTACTCCCCAATACTAGCGTATTGTATACTGTGTTGTGCCTGCATTAATTAAACTATATCAGAAAGATGTCCAATTCCTCCCCCATCTTTAGAGTCGTATATCTTCAACCATTTACAATTCCAATTGATATAAAATCCTCACTGGTTCCGGATTGTGATCTTATGCCGGTGCAAGACTTCTGTAAATAATATATAATTTTTTTAAAAATGTAACCAATAAATAAATGGCAGTGCCCTTCGAATATTTCAAAACAAAAATTCAGCCATCTCCATTATCTATTTTGGTAGGAAATTATCTATGACACTTTCCGGGTAGGAACAAGATAAAAGAGATTACTCCATTTGAATATGCTCGGCTATAATATGATTAAATTAGCTTACGAGATCGATGATATCAGAGATAAGCCAGATATACACTAGTTATATAGTTATGAGTTATCTATTATATACTCTTTTGGACGCGAGATTGAAACGCCTAAATTATACTATGCCGACTCAGCTCTGTAATGCCTTCTTAATTCTATTTTGCTTATTTATACAAATATTTCTTATAAAGATTTACTCTTTATAAACCATATTTTTAAACTACGGTAGTTGCATAAAACAAAAAGATGAAACATATGAGTAATTAGATAAATATTTCTAATTCATGGATTCTTGCCATATTTCTGTTCTAAAACTTTTTAGCATAATTCTATTCTGGAATTATATAAACGTTCTGGCTATTTTTATGATAAATAATTCCCAATCATATATATAAAAGTTAATGGCTTTTTAGTATAATTCTATTCTAAAAATTATACATAACGTTCATGGCTTTCTAGGATATTTCTATTCTGAAATTTAT
>LPNX010493662.1:119449-289310 GCA_001517045.1 Pseudotsuga menziesii | reverse complement strand
CCTCAATTGTGAATACCCATCAATCATCCCATTCCAATTAAATAGTCTTTCAAAATTGGTGCACCTTTGGGCCAACCTAATATTCTTGTGACTAAATAATTGCAATTTGCAGAGTCATTCTTACTACCAGTATTAAAATTTTGATAATTTGACTTAACATCTATGAGTTTTTCTGGTTGGACTACTTTGGTGGTTGCCAAATCGTAAATATAGACCTTAAATCAATGTAACGATTCTGCATATTGATTCAACAATAATGTGTTTAAATAGAGTTTTGTCATCATTCACTATGGCAAAAGAAAGCATTTTAATGTGACAGAGTAACAGTAATTTATACAATAATTTATATAATGATTTATATTCTCTGCATACCTCTATGCCAGAATGCATAGATGAACTATAGAATATAATATTGTTCACTACAAGCAAACAAACATTTAACAATCTCATTATGCAAGTACAATAACCATAGGTTAAACTTTGTCTTTGTTGAAATACAAGATATGCATATTGCTGTTATAAGTTACTCTTGGTTGGAAGCAATATTGTTTGTAACTTTGTTTTGCCTCATTTTTTTTTTTAACTGGGATGCTATCCTTGCAGGAGCCGATATATTCTAGAAAAGGGGTTAACCTATTTCTTCATAAATTAATTTATAAATATAACAATAATTTTCCCTAACAAAGTCTATCAGAATTCAGCGCGAGGCTGCAAAATCATAACAGAGTTGACCAGTCCGAAGTGGCCATTGATCTTAAGGGAATTAACAGACATATTACAGGCAACTCTGTAAACTTCAAGCGTAACAAAAAACTATATAAGTATACCTCAATTCATTTGCAAATGCGAAGCATTCTTAAGATGGAAAACTACTGACATTTATTTATTTATTTTTTTTCATAGTCTTAACAGAAATCGCTCTGCACTTCCAATTAACTCGTGGAATTAATTTCAACAGGATCTCAACCGACATCACGCTGAAACCTCCAACAAAGAGACGGAACTACTCTCATACTTATTTGTTCTCATTAGAGTGGGGCGAAATTCTTTGTTCGCATTAGAGCGGGGTGAAATTCAACATACATACCACTAAGACTTGCAATCATTATGGACATCCCATAGATAGAAATTACAAGTTAAAGAAAACCTAAAATCGCAAGAAACAATACATCATTTAAGCATTAACAAGAAAAGGGGTTCACGTCCCTTGCATGCTGCCATGCAGCAATGCATGCATTCCCTAAAAAGGTCTCCCATCGCATGCCTCAATGCAACATTCAAACATTCATAACAAAGAGTTTACGGTCATCGCGTGCAGTAGTGCAACATTACATGCATCCGTTCATGCCATAGTATAAGCATTCATCCACAGAGAGTTCACAGGAATTCATAACAAAACAAAAAAAAAAAGGGTTTGTCCCATCGCTTGCATCAATGCAGCAATGCAGCAACACAACCATTCCTTCACGCAGAAATCCAAGCATTCTCAACAAAAAACAAAAGAGGGTTCGCCCCATTGCTTGCATCAATGCAACAATATAGGCATCTCTCAACACAGCGAAACAACCATTCATCCACACAAATCAAAGGAGCAGAACCAGATTGCATTTGATCAAAGGAAGGTTTAAAACTCGGCTCTGATACCAATGTAAACTTTTATGGATCTGAAGCTTTCCATTGATCAACATTAAATAAGCAGCGGAATATATACAGCGAATTCGTAATACCTTGTTCCATTGACAGCCTGAGTTGGATTCCAGACACCTCTGTCACTGCTGCTCCTTTCCAGCGACGTATTGAAGAAACCTAGCACAGAACAGAAAGCGGTTTCTCTCTCTTTACCCTGGACCAATGCGTTCCTTCAGCTTGTATGATGGGTATTCTGAAAGGATCATTTATAGGCAGAGAGAGGACCGGTTTCCCCATTACACTTATTCTCCACCTGTCCATCGGAGTAGGAGAAAAGAAACAGCTGCCAAGAACCCGTCTCTTCATATGGACAACGTAAGAATGAATTTTCTAAATTTAGTCTTACAAAGCAAAGACTTTGTTTAAATTAAAATATATTGAATTTAAAAAAAAATGTATGTGTATTTTCCTTGTTACTGTACCTTGGGTTAGTGGGGTGTCACAATTTTCCCTTCACTATTGAACCATCACAGCCTGTTCATAATCATTGTATATATCATGATCCAATCGAAGCTTGGTTAGGGGACTCGTTCCATGCAATATTTCCTGTTCATAATAGTCATCTCATCTCGCATTCTTTAGATATAGATATTCATAGTTCTAATATTTATCTTTTCATTTTTCTTGATGTACATATATCCACAGGCTTAAGGTTACTTGGTTAGCTGCACTAGATTTTTGAATTTACTTGGTCATTATTGTAAATTTGATTTAGTGTACATAAGTAGGATATGAATATTATGGACTAGTTTCTTTTATTCCTTCTTAGTTTTAAGTTTTGATTTCATAAATAAAAGTAGTAGATACAAGCATGTATATAGTTTTTAATAAGATTACTATTCTAAATAGCTTTCCTTTGGGATAAAATAATTTCTACTAATTTTTTGGTTAGACGCATATGGTTGGATTCACTAGTTAGAATTGTTTTTGAAGCAAGCAATACAAAATTAGGAGCGCATGATCACGACTACGGTTTCATATCAGGGAAGTGAATTATTTGTCTTATTTTCATTTCAAAGTTTGTATAGTTGTTATTTATCTTTTAAAATTTGAAATATTATAAGGTTTGGATATTGAATTTCATTTTTGAACCACAAACTCCACCTCTCATGCTTGTTTTAAGTATATCTACTTTTTTAAAGAAGTATTGGAGTTGGGATTTAACCGTGAGCAATCATAAAACTACAATAATTGAGTGATGATATATTATCTAGATTCAAATTAATCATTAGTTTATATTTTACATCGTTTTGAGTTGACATTATTAATAACTTATCTTCAGATATTCCCATAACTTGTCTTTGACTCATAAATTTATTTAATATGTAAATTAACCTGAAGATGCTATGTTCTATCGTTCAAAATTTTCATTAAAAGTATGATTTATCATTTGAATTTGAGTTGGTTAGTTCATATCCTTGATATATTTTGAACAATCATGTCAGAACTTGAATTTGTATATAAATATTATTTTGATGAATCTTTATACAAAGTTTTGTAATAGATCATTTAGAATTTTATATGAATAATTACCATGTTTATCATTAAGGAAAATTCCTATTTTGATCTTGTCATAACCACAAATTAAGAGAAACATAGTTTAGTTGATGGAAAAGTGTTTTAAAATTCCAAATCAATTAAAATTCTAGTAAGATATTCTTTTATCTTCGATTTAATTTTTTCTCTCATTTTTATACTTAGTATGGCATTTTGATTTGCAAAGATTAATTCTTTTAGTCATCAAAAATCAATATCGAGCTTGATTTTATTTAGAAATTCTGATTGCTTCTTCATTTCAACTTTCGTCTTTTGACAAATAGATGATTGGATTCCATATGGTCTTATCTCTACTCTTATTGACTAAATTTTGAGTGGATTGGATTTTTTTCGTTAATTTGTTTAAAAGTTGTTTTGTTTTTAATTTTGAATAAAATCGCCTAATTCGTTAAACACCTTACTTATTTTTCATCACTAACTTTTATGCCACACAATATAGTTAAGAGCAAAATATAGTTAAGAGAAGGGATAACTGTTTTCATTTTACGATCTTTCCCTTTCTTCATGTCTTTTGTGATGTAATTGTCACATGTTTATCTAAGTAATATTTTAATTTATTTAAGGCTAAGTTTTTCTTATTTTATATACGTGTTAGAGTAGTTTTGTTTTTGCATTTTTTGCACTTAAATAGATTTTTATTTTTGCAAGTTTTACAAGTTTTCTAGGTTTCCTTTAATTGGTTTGCCTATTTAACATTCTCAAAAGGGGTGTTGTAAATAAATAGTATTATAAGGACACATTTTTTGGTGTAGATATGTTTCTCTATTGATAAACCTGATATCTTTTAAAAGGGACTATTGTAAAAGTTTTTTTTGTTGTATAAAATATTATTACTATGACAAAATCACTCCTTGTCTTGAAACATTTTTTATGATCTTATCCAATCAGTCGGTTGAACTCTTGATTATTATTTTTAGATTTTATTTTGCGAATGATATTATTAGCTAGGAAAGTTAGCTTGCCAAGAAGTTTTTTCTCTCAGAAATTTTTCATTCTGTTGCATTATCCATCATTAGGCCTTCCATGTTATTTAAAGTGTTTTATCTTCGTTATTTTTGCCATCCATTAGAATGAAATTATTAGTAAAAAAATAAATAAAAAACTTTGATTGAAGAATATGAGGTATCTGAATAGATCCGACCTAATCATGATCATCATCCCTATCGGGGATAACTTCTTTTTTTATTGCCAGGGTGATGGCTCTTAATCATAAGATCAAGGGACAAGAGGCCTCATCATGATCCGACCTGTTTATATCTGGCAGTTCTCGTGAATGATGGCATCGATATCTAGTTACCAGGGAAAGATAGTAGTCTTGAATCAAAGATCTAATTAATTGGAAAAAATGAGATTTTTTTTATATTTTTATCTATAACTAATGGACGGGGAAATTAATCTTGGTATATTATTAGGGTGTGGAGGTCATATATTTATGCTGATGTTATTTGATTATTTTTAGCTATTGAGAAAACATTATTGATGAGGTTTAGAATAATAGCTGGGATAATTCATTTGATTGTGACAACACTTTAACTTCAAACTTTACTATATAAGATACTGATGCAAGAATGTCATATGGTGTGAAATTTGATATTGCGGGAAAACCTTGATTTTGTTTTCCTATATCTATAATATTCAGGTAAACATATAGATATAACGGGTTCACCCAGGATGTCTCTATTTGTTGGCTGCATCCCAACAAATCCCCTTGATTTTGTAATAAATAAAGGGGGCCCATGTAAATTTTGTAGATATTTAGCCTTTAGTTTTCCTTCATCTTATTTTACTTAGATTGTTAGGTGATTCCATGGTTTCCTTTATTTGATCTTATACTTGTTGCATTTCTTGCTCTTTGACTGGGGATTTCGTGATTCAGTGATCCTTGTCCTTTAACTCTCCTGGATTCATGATTTCTCTTCAATGATTGAATGATATTTCCTAACATCATTATAATCATTGATTTGCTTTGATCTGATCAATTTGTTCTTTCGACAACTTGACGCATTTTCAGTCTACAATGAATAAATAAACACTTTAGTAGATCTAGATAAACTCTTAATTTTAACATGATTCATTTAGACATGAAAAGAATATGCATCAAGGTCTAGTGATGAGCACATGATTACCCGATTGAGCAATTTATGATATTTTGAGAGATCCTTAATAAATATGAGTTTCTATTATGTAAAAAATGCATTATTAATACTTAAATATAATTTTTTTTTATGATTGATCTTATCTTGATCATGGATATTGAAACTATTTTATTAAACATATAAAATGAAGAAGGTATTATATGTATATTAACCCCAAGAGATACATTTTTATACACATTCATCTTAGTTTTTTTATTTTATATTAAGATGCATTCATTATTAATATAGATATAAATTCATGATACCTTCTAAATGATTAATTATCGTAAGCAAATTTATTTTAATGTAACCTTTCACACATCAAAATGGATTTTACATTGCACCTTTTTCATAAAATCTAGTATTCCTTAGTGTTATCTATTAAATATTTTTCCACTTGATAAAAGGATTTGAGTTGAGAAAAATGATTTGATATGAGACTTCTCAAAATTACTCTCTTCTTCTTACATTCATGATTTTCACATCTTATTTAAATAATTGTAAATTTATTTAAATAACCTTTGTGGAAGTCTATCTTCCACATAAGTATTTATCTATTAATCATTTATAGATGCGTAACTATGTTTATGGATATATTTTGGTGTAAGTTCATTTCATGTATTAAGAAAAATGGGGAAATTCTTGTCTTTTATTATTTTAAAAGTCTTTTATTTTATTTGTGATTTTTCATTTCTTTGAATCAAGGTTAATTGATTTGTCTTTTATGCGCAGGTGAAATAGCACGTAAGATTTATTGAATGAAAAAAAATGATCAAACAAAATCTTAAAGAGGATTTGTAACTATTCATGAAGGAAAAAAAATTGAAAAACAGATCGCGCACCAGTAGGGAGAGGTGATTTTGCGTGGTTGATTTTTAGTAAACCGTGAATAATTAGCTTAAATGGTTGAAAACCCACTTCATAAATGGGCATATTTACCATTAAATGAAAACCATTTCCAAAAATTATGAAGGATATGGGATATCATTGGGCCTGTTTGAACCGTATTTTTCCATAAATTTGCGAAAGGTCTAGTTGTAATTATTATTTTGGAAACTGTTATGAGTCCTTTTACCTATTTAATCTTGGGGAATTTGACTTCCAGGAGAGGGGGGGAGGTATCCAAATATATGGAGAGAGTTTTGTGCTTTTCTTTTTTTTTTATTATGTTTGTAATTATTTTACGATAGAAGGGGAAATACTCCATAAAATTGGAGAAACCTGTGTTTTTTATGAAAATTTATGTGCATGTTCTCTTGGTAATATTTAAAGGAAGGTTATAAATAATAATCTAAGAGACTCTTTATTAGTAGTTGCTACTTGTCTAGACCATAGATAATTTTCTTCAGCTCCATTTTTTCCATGACACGATATACTGGTATCTTCATAATTTGATTTATATTGAATCACAATTATCCTTATTCTTTTTCAAAGCCTATATATATGTCCTTGTATCTTATGATCATATGAACAAATATTTTATGTTCACCTTTCAAATTAGTTCTATTTCTGAATCTATTTCAATGGTTATACACTGCATGTGATGATTAACTTTTATTATCATTAAATTGTGAACTGTATAATTACTTAATACATTATGTTCTAAATCTTGTAGATTATTCTCAGATTAGTTCATGTCGATGATTATCTTATATTCATAATTAAAAATGACATTGTTAATCTTTCAAAATTGCTCCTGCAGGATAGATTAGGTACAACAAATTTTAGTTTTATTGCATAATTGGAGGCTACATGTTAGCAACTATTAAAATCATGTTCAGTTTTTAACAGCTGTTAAAACAGTGTGTTTTCAACTGTTGAAATTTGTATTATAGATTAGTTAGGCATGTGGATTTTTTTATTATTTTCTTTAAATTAGCCAATTCAATTATGAGATTCTCTTGTTGAGATAAAATCATAGGGTAACAAGACCCAAACCTACGAGGGATAGATATTTCAAAGATACCGGGGGCTGTGTTTAGCACTTTGTATGGGTTATTTCTTCGTAGTTGTCCATAGTCAGAAATTCTAGTAAACACAATGGTGTTACTTCTAATATTGCATGCAAAAAACTAAAAATACTTTAAGCGACTCACTTCTATAATTAAAGGAAGATGCACCTTTACAATAAAGTAACTTAAAATTAGAAATTACATGCACTTTTAGAAAAGTAACTAACAAGACTTGAACTCAATACCTATTAAGGAGTAAAACAACTTTTAACCAAGTGAGACAATATTAAAAGGTGCNAAAAAACTTATATGCCACAGTTTTCGGGTTA
Source organism: Pseudotsuga menziesii (assembly GCA_001517045.1). Classification (NCBI taxonomy): domain Eukaryota; kingdom Viridiplantae; phylum Streptophyta; class Pinopsida; order Pinales; family Pinaceae; genus Pseudotsuga; species Pseudotsuga menziesii. Next base: position 281,648 of record LPNX010493662.1, on the reverse strand, counting down.
GTCCTCGTTATCTTTCTCAAAATGCTTGTGTTTTCTCACTGTTTCTGATTCATTGTGATCGCGCAAGGTGCACGACAAAGAGCATACGTAGTAGAGAAAAACCATTTCCTTTCTGTTTCTGATTTGTTGCGATTGTGTAAGTTGCACAAAAAAGAGAATACACGTATATGGAAGGAATCAATATGAAAAAAAAATCTAGAGAGTTTGATAAAAAATGTGATAAAATACGTTTTTTTTAAATGTCACTGTAATAATGTACCTTCAGATATGATGAACAGGCCGTATCTGGGAAAACAAAAACTTTTTAGATCAAATGAACACTATTTTTCCAATAGAAACGATGCTCCAGATGCAATGGAACATCTCATACCACCCATAAATTAACAAAAAAATAAGAACCAAAAACCCTTTCAAAGCTTCGGAAACCCCAATTCAATGTCTAGATCATCAACGGAAGCGAGTCTTCATAAACACTCTAATACCATGTTAGGCTACACATGGTACTTCCAAAAGTTTGAACACCTAAAGACACCACTCACACAAATAGATCACAGATCAACACACCGATGTTCTCACATGGTTTAAACCCTCGAAAGGGAAACACTCCATGTCCCCAACGAAATAGAGGCAATTTATTATGCAAAAAGAAAGAAAGTTACAAATGAGATTCTCATAATCGATCAACTAGCCAATGACCCTCCATTCTCTTTAAATACATATCATGGACCACTTGGGTGTTAAACCATGGTTCAAAGGTAGTTATGATCTAAGATAAGATGAACCTCCATATCACTCTATGTCTAGAACATATCGTGACCGCTGGATTAGATATTTACAAATGCATACTAATGCATACTAAAGAAACACACTTTTCCTAACAGAGATATTATAACAAGTTGGTCTTAACTAACTGCCAAGTGTCTAAATATCCTAACACATGGCTGACTGTAACTTGTTCATAATGTTCTATGTTGCATGAGAAAACATTCATTAATATTTGCGAAGAATATTTTGACATTTGTTGATGTTTTCTCTAGATTTTGTTAGCTATATTTCTTGAATAATAAGAGTCACATCTTTGAAAGAATGAAACATTTGAGGGAATTGGTTGAAAATAAATGTGGTTGAACCTTCAAATTTTTGAGATTAGACAGTGGTGAGAATATGTGAAACAACAATTTAAATAATATCTCTTACAAAATGTTGTTTCTTGGAAGATATATATCCCTTAGATCCCTAAGTAGAAATGAGTCACAAAGAGGAAGAATCCAAATTTGGTAGAAATGGCCTAATTCCTACTACAAAGAAAATATCTTTTGACTAAATTTTGTGAAAAATCTCTTTATTACTAAAAATATGTCTTGAACCTTGTTTCAATCAAATCCATCAGTGACATGATTCTAGTTAGGAGGTGGTATGAAATGAAACCCGCTATTGGACACCTTGGAGCCTTTGGATGTGTTGCTTGGGTGCATATTAATGATAACTGGAAGATGAGATTGGATGCAAAGATTCATGCTTGCATCACGATGGGGTATTATAATGTATCAAAATCCTATAGGATATTTGACCTAGTCAAACAATAAATAATTTGGACCTAAAATGTAATATTTGATGAGAATATTTTGGGACGTAATAAGTTGTTGAATTCCTCTTCTATTCTATTGCACATTGATCCTTTTGATATTATTGGAGAATCTGGATCAATTGTACCCTTCTTTGGAGCCTCTACAAGATTGATGAATTCTACTCATGAGTTGACTAATAACTAGTCTATATTGACTGAGTACATCAACAAATAGACTCATTCGATGTACAATTACCAACTTGATTCACTACATATTTTTCCAACTTAGTGGAATGCTAAAACAATTGAAGCAATCGAACCAAATGCTAGAGACCCTAATATTGGTCGGCAGATTTGTAGTCATTAACATCATTGGAGTGTTGCAATGATGGCACATTTTCTTGAAATTTATGATCCTAATAATTGTGTTTATTCTTAGGGAGTGTTTGAACATGAAAATTCTTTGGTTGTTGAAATTAATTATTTGAAGAAGAATCGAGCTTGGGAACTCATTCCTTGAATGCAAGGAAATAATTTTGTAAAGTTTTGATGGGTTTATAATACCAAATTTTACTTCCAATGATGTTTTTGAACATCACAAGGCTCATTTGGTATCCAAGGGATTCTCTCAGGAAGAAGGCATTAACTACACTAAAACCTTTTCTCCCGTCAATGATGAACTCTGTTCAACTGATTATTCCCCTTTCTTCTCGTTTTGGATGGGAGCTTTACCAAATGGATGTCAAAAGTGTTTTTCTTCATGAAGAATTGTATGAAAAAATTTATATGGAATAACCTCCTAGTTTTGTGATCGATTATGGTCTTGTCTGTCGATTGAATAAGTCATTGTATGGTTTGAAACAATTTACTCATGCTTGGTATGAGAATATTGATTATTTATTTATCAATATTGGAATCAAATGTCATGAATCTTGTAGGTTTTCACTTCTCAAATAGGCTACTAGTTAAACTCAGATTAATGTTTAATAAACTATCTCATTCAACATTCAAATACAAATTAAATAAACTCATAAACATATCTAAACTAGAAGCACATGAAAATTCCAATAGTATATCAACAGCATAATTTAAAATGACAACCACACATAAAAATTTCAAACTTTGAGTTTTATCCAATTTGGTCCAGGAAAAACCGCAACTTGGGGAACATTTGTGTGTGAGAGAGAGATAGTATTTATTTATTATTTAAAAAATGAAATGTACAACAATATTTTAATAGTGAAAAATACTTATCTCAACCCTATGAGTACAGTCTTCAATTTTGGAATTATGTAGCTGAAAATTGCTCATACTCAACAAAATGAACAACATGGAAAACCATGCTAAATTATACCTGTATGGATTATCTACACATAGTTTGTTCCTCGAAATCTATGCAGAAATAAATATTCCCTTTCCTTGGTTTGTGTGCCAACTATTACAATTGCGTACTACCTCAAAATTTATGCCAGGTCTTCCTTGAATTTTGTGCCCACAATCTACCTAGGAAGTCACACCACAAACAATATGGAATCTATAATTAATCTTGTTTTTTACCTCAAAAATCATTCCTTTGCATGGGAAAATGTGCAGCAAGTTCCCTGATCGAAATTCAATGTCGCTCCTCGATTTATTGTGTCACTGAAATGTTGTTGCATGGTTCTCAAAATGTGTGTTAGAATAATTATGTTAGATTCTTGAAACTCCTTGGGAATCATGTGAAAATTCTCTTTCTGTTAACTCCTCTCCTCTTCTCAAGTTGAGTTCCTCTCCAAGTCTCATGGATAGGTACAAATGAGGAAGGAAGTGCCTTTTAATCATTTTCCCTTATCTTTACAGTTCCTCTTCTTGGGGTAGCTGAAATGACACTAGATCAAACACACACTTTTAATCTAGTGTTTTCTCATGAATGGGTGAGAAAGATCACTTTTATCTCCATTAAATATTTTCTCTCTCAACTCCCACTTAAATTTATTTAAAATCTCTAATGTGAATTAATTACTCATATCAAGTAATTAATACAAGGGTCATGTGATTTGTCCCCTTTTATTGATTCAGGCACAAAGTCACCAGGGGGACACTTCCCAAGGTACAAAAATTCAACATTCCCTCTTACCTATGAAGGTGTTCTCCCTCACTTCCCAACTTATACCTAAACAAGATAAACATCTTCTCCACCAAAGTGGGTAATATGCACATGTGCTTCTCACATAATGTAAGAATTCCCACCCTTTCTAAAATCCTATCTAGAAAGGTAAAATTTAATGTCCATTCATGTTAGGCATCATCAGATGAAGGACATCCTAAGCTACAACACTCACAACATTTGGTTCCCATAGGAATTCCTTATGGCGTGTCCTCCACTAGAATCACACTCCAGTTACACATTATCTGTTGTAGAAGCTCCCTTTATCTCTAGATGTTTTCCCTCTACAAAACCTATACTTTGCATTGGTTTCAGCTGTTGAGAAGTCTCATCTAGATCATCCATTAGTGAAAAGTCATAACAGCTGAATCTCTTTCCGGTACTGGAAGATGAAACCTCTCACACACTCCCCTGAATCGAAGACTGAATACTCGGTACCACTTCAATATTCTAATCATCTAACTCTCCTATGTAAACTAAGGAATAAATACTCAACGCCACATGAATCCTTGGAGATTCACACTCTCAATCAGTCTCATAATATGATCCTATTATCCGACTATATCCTTTGTATGTAGGTTGACCATGCACCATATACTCACCATCTCTTCGATTAGCAATCAACACAAGAGAAACCAAATACACTTCTACTGGGTATATAAATATGTGTTCATTCTTGAACACCATTGCATACCCTACATCCTCCAAGGTTAGAATTGAGAGTATTCTATCTCTTAACCTTGGAACATAGATTACTCCTGATACCTCTAGAAGCTCTCCAAACTCTATCTAGAAACGTACTCCTCCCATTTCTCTAACTACATGCACAATTCTCTCTCCATCCTGTACGAGTTCCTTTGGGATAGTATCTATAGTGAGGAATGCATCTCGCATCCTATCCATGTGCTCACAATACACACTCTCAAATATCCACCTCCCTACATCTATAGGTATGCTACTATTGCAACTAGAAACAATTGTAACAAGAGATAATTCCTTCTTGAAATTTGTAGTATAACTCTCAATATTTGTTGTAGCTGCAACTTTTTCTTATTTCTCTTGCTCACCCCTCTTCTTATTAGGACATTTTACAGCATAAAGGACAAAAAAAATACATGCATAACACTTGAATATTCTTATGTATTGCTTATGCTCACCTCTTTACTTCTGATCCCCTCCCTTATATTCCTTCCTAGACTTATTTCCTGTATGACAAGGCAACATTGAATGGAGTGAATCTACATTGGTAAGCTTCCTTTAACTCAACTATTTCAATCCTTGCCATGGGACCATATTAAGGATATAATAGTGCTCAAGTTAAATTAACATTAAGAGCTCACTGATAAATATGATTCTATCCATCATGTTAGCTTGAATAGCATTGACAAATCCATTGTTTTTTAGAATGTGGAGTAGTGGCTTACAGGTTTCACTTAGTTTAGTTTCTTCATCTCTATTTAGATTTTTTGGCTTTAGCTCAATTTCCACTATATCACAAATATTTCTCCCTATGAGGTTATCAATTTCTTGAATTATTTGAACCTCATCCAAGCACATGTGATGTTTCATTGTATGCACACTCTGCTAGGGATGATTTTCTGAAACTGCCATGCCTTAAATATGCACTATCTTATTTTAGCCTAACTTCCATTTATTTTCCTATTTCACCTATGTAAACTTTACCACACGAACATGTAATGCATTAAATGCCTTTCCATGATCCAGGTTTCACTGGATTCTTTGCGCAATACACCATTTTTCCAATGGATTTTGGTGGAGAAAATGTGAGCTTTATGCCCTTTCTTCTTAAGACTTTGGCTAATTTGTACGAGGTTTCTTTTATAAAGGGTAAGGTGATTTTTCCATTATTTTCAACCTCCTCTTTTTGTTTTCTTGTTGTTCCAAACCTTCTTTCTTTTTCTAGAACCTTGTTGAAAAGTGTGGCATCATATCCATTTTATTTGAATACCTGATAAAGGTGCTTGATTTCTTCTTCCACATGTTCTCTATCATATATTTGTAAGGCTCTATATATTAAGCTGTTAATGACACCAATATTATGATGAGGGAAGTGGTAATATTTCTCATGCATGTACTTATCTGTGTGTGTGTCTTCTTGTGACACACTTGGTGGGAAATAATACCATAGTATTTTTAGAAACTAATACGTCGAGGAAATAGTACCATCGTATTTTTTAGAAACATTCCCCTCTTCCTCCTTTCCATTTGATGAGCTCTCCTGCACATAGTTTCTCCTGGTCTCTTCTTACATTGAGTCTTCCTAAAGATATCCCTAAGAAGGAATGTTCTCTCTAGCAACAAAAGCCTCGACGAAAAATAGTCCATGGATGTTTCATGCCATTCAGTTTTGTTTGCACTAGCACATTGCCATCAACCTTTTCCCCAATCATTGCATGATCATCCTTAACTTTAGTGATATTGGTAAGGTAAGAAGCCACCTTTTTCATATGTATCCATCCTTATGCTCTTTGGCCTCTCTTGTAGTACCATCTTTCGATTCTCATTAAAACTTTGGTATAATTTGGTCAAGGAATCCCACATTTTAAATGCATGGTATTTACCTGTAATGTGTGGGATTACATGGTCCTTTACAACATCAAGGATAATTATTATTGCCTTGATTTCCTTCTTGTTGAAGGATTCCAATGTTTCTGCATCGGTAGAAGCATGTACTTACACTAGGTTTTCTTGTGTTTTTTTTACCAAGACATCAAAAAAATCATTCTCTTCCAATATAAGTACAATATTGGATTTCCATGAAATAAAGTTGGTTTCCCCATCCAACTTGTCCTCCAATATTAACTCTGTAGCCATCTCACTAAAAAATTTAAGTCCAAAAAACTGCTCACTAAACAAAAGAAAGTCTCCTCTGAAGTCTAAAAGTCATAATCAATAATTTTTCCCTACTCTGCTTGACCTAACTTTGATACCATATAAATTTTTACATCTCAAATAGGCTACTAGTTAAACTCATATTACTATTTAATGAACTATCTCTTTCAAAATTGAGTTGCGAATGAATTTAACTCATAAACATGTTTGAATTATAATCACATGAGAATTCTACCAATATACTGAGAGCAAAATTTAAAATCATAGCCACACATAAAAATTTCATCCTATGTTTTTTTAACCAAATTAGCCTAAGAAAAACCTGAACTTAGCGAAAATCTGTGAGAGAGAGTAAGAGTATTTTTCTTCTTTAAAAAAATGAATTGCACAACAATATTTTAATAATGAAAACTACTTATCTCAACCCCAAGAATATAGTCTTCAATTCTGTAGCTATAAATTGTTCATACTTGGGAAAATAAACATCATAGAAAATCATGCCAAATTATTATTGTGCAGATTTTCTACTCAAAGTCTATTCCTAAAGATTTGTGCACAAATAAATCTTCCCTCTACTTAGTTTGGATTCCCATTGTTATAGTAGAGTACTACCTCAAAATCCATACCAGCTCTTCCTTGAATTTCATTGCCACGTCCCCATACCCCATAATCCAGATAAATTAAAAAAATTTACTTCAAGAACCCTTGTTCTCCTTCAAAACACAGGGCATGGACATTAACACACACTTCCATCTTCATTCTCAGGCTGAGGAACTACTGTAACAATCATTCCACCCTTGACAGATCCCTTCTACGACCGAAAACACCTTTTTCATACTTAACCTATCAATTCCGCACTTTTCCTTCCACCTTCTGTCTTTTCGACCTCGAAAATCACAAATTGGAAACCTAATGTGCAGTGGGAACATATAAACACTCTTTTGGATTCTACCTTCTGCACTTCCACTTTCCTCCTTTCGCACCTCAGAACTTGGAAATCAGAACTTCAAATGTGTGAAGGAACATTCAACGGTATTTCCGCCTTCTTCCTTTCTCACTTCCACTTTTCGCCTTCCACACCTCTAAAATTTGGAATTAGAACTTCAAATATGAGAAGTAACTTTCGACGATATTTCTGCTTTCTGCCTTATGAACTTTTTCTCTCCACCTTCTGCACCTCGAAACTTCAAATATGCGAAGGAGATTTCGACAGTCTTTCCTCCTTCCACCTTCCACACTTCCGCTTTTCCCACCTCGAAACTCGAAAATCGAAACTTAACAAACAACCTTAGCCTTTTTCAGCCCTTCTGACTTCTGATTTCCACCTTCTGCTGTGGAGCTTGTAAATAAGAAAACAAACTTTCTGCCTTATGTTTTCTCCTAATTTCCACCTTCTGCCTTTTGCCATTTGCAGGTGGATCCCAGAAGTCAGAAATCACACATTTTTCTTTTATTTAACTTTCCTTTTTCTGGTTTCCACCTTCCGGAGGTGGATTCCAAGGGGCAAAAACCCAACGATTCTTACCTTAGCTTCGTTTTTGGCCCTATAACAAGATTCTAACCTCCATGAACTTAGGAAAATGCAATACAAAAACACAAGACATGTACAGAAATAAAATGCAAGCAAGCATAACAGAAGTAAACTTCTACTTATCCATCAATAAGAATTCAACATGATCATAATAACTCATAAGCAAATACATGGAATAAGTAAGCATAACATAGATACTTATCTTGATGATTACGTTGTGCCACAACTATATAGGTGACTGCAACATTCCACCTAGCCATAGGCTAGTGTGTTCATTAATCTCTCAACACATTACCACCCCCGAGTTGAGCATGACTCCCACAAGGAACTAGGGAAAATAGGCTTACACATAGCCAGAACAAAGAACACAAACACAGTCAACCCAACCTTCAGTTGGGTTTATCAAATTCTCCAACCAAGCCAACACCAAGTTGGGTTTATCAGGCTATAGAGATACAAGCCAAAAAATGCTTGGTTTATCATACTTACTTAGTGAAGCCAGCAGGTAGCTGGGTTTATGAGACTATTCACAGTCAAGACAACTTCCAAAATAAAAACCATCCAGGCCACAGATGGGTTTATTAGGCATCCAACCAAGCCATCATTCACAGTGGGTTTATCAGGCATCCAACCAAGCCAATAATCAGTTCAAGGACCATCCAATTCATCAGAGGAGTTTATCAGGTTGTCTAGTCAAATATTACTCACAAGGCTCAACACAACAAGACACAACAAAGCCAACAGATGGGTTTACCAGGCTACCATCCAAGCCATTCTTCAATTTGGGTTTATCAAGCTGCTAAGGAAGTGGAAAGGTAGAATGCTAAGCTAGTGATCTCATACTCAGAGCTAAGAACACCTCTACAAGATCTATCTGGCCTAAAATCCATGTTTCCTACACAACCAACACAAGGAAGTATCCCCTTCTCTTCTCCACAATTCCTCAAGATATACCTTCCCTTTCAGTACTCTTCAGGATGTCCAAAGTAGATTTACCAACCACTCTTATCTTATCATGAGGTTCCACACTAGGTTTATCTAGATTATTCCTCATCTCTTCCACTCCTATGTCTGGCACACATTTGGACCCAAAAGTAGGGTGCAATTCACAGCAAACCATAGGGGAAACACAAATGACCACTCTTTCTACTAAAATCAAGTGATCTCCACTACTCATTCATAAGTAGAAACAAAGGATATCTCAGAACCTCTGCCACTACACCTGCGCATGACTAAGGATGGTAAGTAACAGATGAACCACCCAGACTAAAATACGGCTCATAAAAAATAGGTTGAACGCACAACGCATATGAGTAGAATGTAGTGGTGAATGACATAATGAATAATGAATGAGATGAATGAGAAGAATGAAAAAAACCAAAAGGTGACCTCCTTTGAAATACTGGGCACACAATCCAAGGTTTTCTTCGTACATAAACAAGAAATGCAGCTTCCTAGACTGCAGGTTTGTGTAGACTTACTCAGAAAAGCAATCAGACTTCCATACCCTTCTCTGCCCAAGGCATTAACTTCCTCAACCAACTTTTGGAAGAAATTTATGATTCAGGATAGAGGAAAGGAAGGTATCTGGGGTTCAAGAGTTCTCCCTTTGACATATGGCCTCACCCTAAGGATCAGAGGTTGAATGGATCCCCACCCTATTCCTTTTGAGATCATGCCCTCATCTCTTTTATGTTTGTAGTCCCATAGCCAGTTGTGGTATTTTTATTAAATTGTATTGATATGATATTTACAAATATAATGTGCTTGACTTAGCACATGAACCATAGGCATCAACCATGATCACCTATACACAAAACATTAATCAATGGAAGATCCTTGGCCTTGAGCTCCTTGCCATGATTCCATTCAATATTTACATTATGTATAAGAAAAATATCAAGGGGTCAAAACCAGCGTATTACAATCCCCTTCCCCTTCAACAACATTGTCCACAGTGCTTTGAAAAAAAATGTTGCATTGGCACTACCTTAGTGCTTCACAAAATTGAACAAAAATGGATGTGCCAATCACATGGAATCCTCTAGCTCCCAAGTAGCCTCATCCAAACTGTAGTGCTCCCATTGCACCTTTACCTATCCAATGGCTCGGTTCTGGATCATGGTGACCTTCCCATCGAGGATGCACAATGGCTCTGTTTTTAACTCTCCATCAGGTTCCACCTGAATCACATCCCAATCAATCACATGGTTAGGATCATGTACATATTTCTTAAGAAAAGAAACATGAAAAACGTTATGAGCTCTAGTACTAGCAGGAAATGCAAGTCTATATGCAGCTGGCCCTATTCTTTTGAGCACTTCAAAAGTCCCACAATATCTAGTGGACATATTGGCACAACTTCCAAGCTTCAAATAACTCTTTTTTTCCCTCACTCTGAGGTAAACATGATCCCCAAGATTGAATTCTTTGTGTACCCTATGCTTATTAGCATATCTCTTCTATTTGTCCTGGGATGCTTTCAGATTCTTCCTGATCTTTGTAGCCTCTTTCTCCATCTCCTTGAGCAATTCTAGATGAAGCACAACCCTATTCAATGGATTATCCCATGTCACATGTGTCCTACACCTTCTTCCATACAAAGCTTCATATGGACTCATCCCCAAGGATTCTTGCTGTCCATTGTTGTATGCAAACTCTACCAAGTGTAAGAAATCTTCCCACTTGGTTGGCTTGTCCACCACATACATGTAAAGCATGTATTCCATCACTTGATTCACTCTCTCTATCTAACCATTAGTATGGCGATGGTAGGCAGTGTTGAAGTTCAACTTGGTACCAAAATATGCAAACAAACCCTTCCAGAAATTGGAAGTGAACTTAGGATATATGTTAGAGATTATTTCCTTAGGAAATCTATGCAACTTGAAAATCTCCTTCATGAATATTTTTGCAATTTCATCAGTCTTATGTGTGGACTTAATAGGTATGAAATGTGTTGCCTTTGTGAACTTTTCCACCACAACCATGATGGAATCATGTTGCCACCAAGTCATTGGAAATCCTATAATAAAATCCATGGAAACAACTTCCCATTTCCATTTTGGAACTGGAAAAGGCTGCAACAAACCTGCTGGGTGTTGATGCCCAACCTTTACCTACTGACATTTCATGTACCTTGAAATATACTCAGCAATGCCTTTCTTCATTCCTGGCCAAAAATACCGCTTTCTGGCTATAGCAATTGTCTTCTGATATCCTCGATGACCAGAATATGGAGCTTGATGGACCTCATCCATAGAAACTCTCCTCAAATCCACTACATTTGGAATATACATTTTTTTTTAAAGGTAAGAATTCCATCTTCTTCCAATTTATATCCCTCGTATCTCTTCTCAAGACACTACTTCTACAATTTATCCTTGACTTGCACATACAATTCATCTTCAACAGTATGATTAGCAATCTGATGTCTCAAATTTGATTAGCAAATGCTAAGAGATTCCACGTGCATTTCATGCACCTTCTTGCTAAGTGCATCAGCCACTTTGTTCTCTTTTCCTTTTATGTGTTTGATCTCAAAGTCAAACTCACATAAAAACTCCAGCCATCTAGCTTGTCTAGCATTTAAAGTAGGATGATCAAAAAAATACTTCAGACCACAGTGGTCTGTCCTTAACTCAAATTTTATTTCCAGTAAGTAATGACTTCACATCTTGAGAGCATGTACTATGGTTGCAAGTTCCAAATCATGAGTGGCATAGTTCTTCTCATGATCCTTCAACTTCCTTGACTCATAACATACCACATGGTTGTCTTGCATAAGAAATCCTCCAAGTCCTTGACCACATGCATGAATACACACCACAAATTCCTTTTCCGGGTCTACAATTTTCAGAATTGATGCACTTGTGAGAAGATGCTTCAACAGCTGGAAGCTTTCCAAACATATTGGTGTCCATTCAAATTTTATTCCCTTCCTTTGCAAGGAAGTGATAGGGTGTGCAACCTTGGAGAATCCTTCAATGAATCTCCTGTAGTATCTTGCAAGGCCCATAAAATGCCTTATATCTGTCACATTCCTTGGAGTAGGCCAATTCATAATGGCCTCAATCTTCTCAGGGTCCACAGATATCCCCTCATTGGAGATAATGTTACCTAAATAATGAATTCTGTCCCTGTAGAAGTCATATTTTCTCATCTTTCCATACAACTTATGCTCCCTTAGGAATTGCAATACAATTCTTAGGTGTTCTTCATGTTCTTCCTCATTCTTAGAATAAATAAGAATTTCATCAAGGAAAACAAGAGAAAACTTGTCCAAGTACCTGCTGAAGATACTATTCATAAGGCACATAAATGTAGTTGGTCCATTGGTGAGACCAAATGGTACCACTACGAACTGATAATGTCCATACCTTGTCCTGAAGGTTTTCTTATGAATGTCTTCATCCTTGATTCTTACTTGATGGTATTCAGACCTCAAGTCAATCTTGGAAAATACCTTTGCTCCTCTCATTTGATCAAAGAGGTCATCAATCCTAGGCAAAAGGATACATGTTCTTTACTGTGACTTTATTCAGATATCTGTAATCAATACACAACCCGAGTGCACCATATTTCTTCTTTACAAACAAGACTGGTGCTCCCTAAGGAGACACACTTGAACTTATGTACTTCTTTTCTAATAATTCCTGTAGTTGCATCTTCAGCTCTAGCATCTCTGGTGTACTCATCCCGTAGGGTGTCTTAGAGACTGGTGTTGCTCCTGGCACAAGTTCAATTGTGAAATCGATGTCCCTCTTTGGAGGAAGCCCTAGAACTTCATCATGAAAAAAATCTCTGAATTCTTGTAACACATGAAAGTCCTCCAACTTGGAAGTTTCATTCTCTACTACCTCCAACACATGGGATGCATACACTCTGTAACCTTTCCTACAGAACTTCTTCAACTGCATGGCTGAAATATGCCTAACAGAAATCACCTTTGGAATGCCTTTCACAACCTTCAGGTTTCCTTCTTCATCCAAGAACTCAAGAGTCTTGTTGTAACAATCAAGTTTGACTCTGTGTGCTTCCAACCAATCCATTCCAATTAGACCATCATAGGATCCAAGTGGTAGAACATTTAGATATACACAAGTGACTATACCATTCATAACTAATGGACACTTTTCTACCACTTCACTGAACTTTCTCTTAGTCCCAGTGGCTAGCTGAACTAACCATGACTTGTTATGCTTTAACTTCTTAAAAGTGCAAATCTCAACTACTTTGGGAGTAATATAACTCTGCGTAGATCCAAAGTCAATCAAAACATAAAAACATTGCTCAACAATATTAATTGCGACTTTGAGCACAACTTACTCGTGATCTGCCTGGAGGTCCTCCACATTTCCAACATTAGTGAAGTTCTCTGATCTCTTTTGGATCTCTTGGACTTTTCCTCATCATGTTAGCTTTCCAGCCCACATCTTATGATGGTTGCTTCTGCTGATTCCTAAAGTTAGAAGGTTTGAAACCTTTCTTCCTTTGGTCAGACTTCTAATTTCTATTTTCCTGCCATACCCTTTGGTAATAAGGTCTTCCCTTTCTTTGCTCATAACAATAGTGAGCTTTCTTGATGGCCTCTTCTAGAATTCTAGGCCCATCAAAATCAATTCTGTCTTTGCATGATTGAGCTATCCCACTTAGAAAATTCTGGATTTTAACTTTGTCATCCCTGATATACCTGACATACCTTAAAAATTCCAAAAACTTGTTGGCATACTCTTCCATGGTCTACTGCCCCAATTTCAGCTCATGGAATTCTTTGATCTTACATTCAAAGTACCTGTCAGAGAGGTAGTTCTGCTTGAAATACTTCTCGAACTGTTTCCACTCAATATTCCTGTCATTGATTTTCTTCACCTTCCTGAGGTGCTCCCACCATATGGATGCTCTGTCATTCATATTGAAGATGGCTACTCTAGCCTTCATATTTCCTAAATAGTCTTGGACTTGGAAATTTTTCTCCATCCCAAGAAGCCAAACTTTAGCTTCTTGACCAGTGTTTATCTTACCATTAAAGGTAGGAGGCCTTTCCTTTTTAAATTCATCATGTGAAATTTTTCTATAGCGTCACTTTGGTTTGTTCCTATGAGAAGAGGAACTTGAATCCCCAGTGGATCCTTTAGAGTCAGAAGATCCACTAGAAGACCTTCTTTTTTATTTTGGAACTGCACTTTCTACCTTCTGGTTTTTCTATCTTATGCGCATGGTTCATCTGCTTTTGAGTGTCTATCAAAATATGGAACATGGTTGCATTCAGATAGTGCTACTCTTCTAGAGATTTAATTAGACTTCTCCTGGTGGCTGCAATGTCTGGGGGGGTTTCTTGAAATCTTATTCCATTAGACTCGGTCTCGTCATTTCCCACTCTGATGTTTTCTCCCATAGCATATTCCTCATTCTCATAGGTATTCAGAGCCTCATACCTATCATAGGTCCTCATGGATGATTCAAAACCAACTCTTTCAATATGAAATATGACTTTGCAAAATGTGTTAACACGTCATTTGTTAGCTGCATAATGAAATCAGAAGTAAAAACCATTTACCAACAGCTCTGTTAATTGTTCAACTTGGCCCATCAAGGCCCAATCCTGTAACCATAAGATGTGATAACACAATGTAGTGTACTGCAATGTTGGTATCATAGGGTATTATCAACTTTATTGTTGGCCCATTCAGACCCAATGCTGCAACCGAAGCTTTGATACCACAATGTCACGTCCCTATACCCCATAATGCAGATAAATTAAAAAATTTTACTTCAAGAACCCTTGTTCTACTTCGAAACATAGGGAATGGAATTTAACACACACTTCCATCTTCATTTTCGAGCTTAGGAACTACTGTAACAGTCGTTCTACCCTTGAAAGATCCCTTTTGCGACTAGAAACACATTTTCTACACTAAACCTGTCATTTTTGGACTTTTCCTTCCACATTCTGCCTTTCTGACCTCGAAAATAGGAAATTGGAAACCTAATTTGCGACGGGAACATATAGACAGTCTTCCACCTTCCGCCTTTCGCACTTCTGCTTTCCTCCTTCCGCACTGCGGAACTCAGAAATCAGAACTTCAAATGTGTGAAGGAACTTTCGACGATCTTTCCGCCTTCCTCCTTCCACACTTTCACTTTTCACCTTGTTGTCTGAAAGTTCGCACCTTCCGTGGACAGAAGTTGTTCCTCTGGTCTGAATTGTTCAGATCCAGAACAAATAATTCACAACAAGGTTGGAAGACTTCTCCTAGATACTAAAGACACTTGGAATACAGTCTTTGATGGATTGATGTAGCTCTTCACCTATGGCAAAATATCTCCAAGAAGATACCTGCAAAACCACATCAAACAAAAAATATCAAAAGTACCGGCACATTATCTATAGATCTATATTGGTGACTAAGGAATCCAATCATAAACATGCAAGATTACACATAACAAGTGTATCGGAAATGAACCAGCTTTGCATTGATAAATAATGAAAGAGTTTACAACTTGTGACTTAGTGTTGATACACTCCGCCACAAAACCGATGTCTTATCCCCAATAGCTCCAACTTGCTCATCTATGCTCACTCTAATGGATCAGGCCAGAATGTCAAAATGGCATCATGACTTTGGTCTCTCCTCAACCATGGGGTATGAGCCTATTTTTATAGGCCTCAAATAGATCGAGATGGTTGAGATTCTGGTGGGTGAGGTGGATAGGACATCCCCAAAGCATGGATCTCGAGCTTAACTGACCTAGGTGAATAGGGATAAGGCCTGCCACGAAGCTTTTTTCTAGAAGCTTCGTGATGTCTCCCTTTTTCACTTTTTACCAAGGGCACTGCTCGTACTCCTTGATGACAGAGCAGTGCTAGGGAAAAACTGCTCTTCAAACAAAGAGTAAAGGAAGTTCCACCGCCTATCTTCAACACAACTCAGGCGGTGTTGAAGAAGGTACCACTCCTAAGCTTAAGGGTAGAAGAGGTGCTTGGTTTTTAAATGCTAGTTTGACATTTGGAGCAAGGTTTTCACTTCAAGATTTGGGAATGAGGGAAAACATGGATGTTTAGGATATTATCACATGTTGGTGATGAGATTTAGGTGTAACAGAATGCCCCCCAAAGCATGAGGCTAGAGGGATACGATAGGCGAGAGCTTTGATAGAGCAAGTTATCACTTTGAGGAAAGAATCGGCTTGATCGGAGATCAACATCAACCAGGCATCTGCAATAAATCACTACTTTTGACTCATGAGCAAATGTGTCTTCACCATGGCTGTAGACCAATACAAGGTAGATCCATGGGAGAGATAAACAAACATGGATAATAGAATATAGCGTAGATGCATGTGATAGAGGACTCAAACTTGGACATAGATTCCAGACATACAATGTAGATCTATGTCATACAAACACAAATTTGACCATATCCATGACCATACAAATGTGGATCCATGCTGGTACTTCATACAATATACTCCATCGTAACCTGGGGAGAAAGATATGAGTGCTTAATAAGTACCCACGGTCTTCATCTCGTCTTCCACAAAGTACGATTCTAGCCATGTGATTACAATGTTCTAAAGTCGAACATGGTAGAAACCACTTGATTACCTGCGAATGATGTGAACCGTTAACAAGTGTGAGGGATATCACCATTGATGTCAATGATTCCCAAGGTACCCTAGTACAATCTACTGAGTGTGAATAGATTTTTTGATGTCGAACCACCAGTGGAATATTTCGATCAAAGGCCAATGATGTGAACCTATGTCGAAAGTGAGAAAATATGTCATTGAGGCATACAAATCTCAAGGTACTAAACCTGTTTCTAAGACTATTTCCTGGACAATGACCTGATGTCGACAGGAATAGTCTCGTCGAAGGAGGGCCATAATGAATCCCACATCGACGAAACAAAACTCGGAACAAAGTCTGGAATGTTATAGATAATGTAACCATAGGATTGACTCAAAAGTACTAACATAAAAGTTGTTTTAACTGCAGAGGTAAACTTATTTTTACTTTGAACATCGGGCAGCACGACAAAAGAATTGGTAGCATAACTGAAATAGACGGACACACAATACAACTATGGAAAATGAATTATTTTGAAAAACTAAAAGGAGTGATATGACTCATGAAAGTGGATTGACTTGTAAGTCAGTTGAATACCCAATCGACTGAATGATATGTAGACAAGTCCCATGTTTAAAGGTGACAAACAATTGCCATTGATTTGCAAAATGATTCCCTTCCCTTAATTTCCCCACCATGATTGATGAGTGCGTATTTTCATTTTCACGAGTCCAAAGAGGGTAATAAACACTCGTTTTAGCTCATTCGAAGACAAGTATAATCTCATATATTTCACGAACCTAAGAAAGGAGGGTTTTGTTCCCTAAATGGGTATCCCAGTGTTTAGTTTAATTAGTCCAATGAAAGAAAACTTGGTATCGTTCATGTTTAGAGAGTCTGAATGAAGATGAAAGAAAAATCCAAAGGTCCTTTTTTGTATGATTTAGTCTATAGGGCCCGAAAAAGTATAAAATAATGCCTGAGAGAACTCTTCCAGTGATGATTGGATGGAGTGTTCCTTTTTCATAAGTAGTCTGTCCGAACCGAAAAAGAAATAACCTACCATCGGAGAGATGACTCTTCAAATACTTTTATGAGTATGAAGAAGACAATTACTCGACAATATTTTCATATTTAGGGAGTCCGAAAAGAGTTTAAAGGATACTCCATTAGGTTTCTTTTTCACGACGAGAAGTTTTTTACGAGCCTGAAAAGAATCGAAAAAAAACTCAAAACTTTGATACTGAGTTATAAGAGCATGACCAAAGTGTCAAGATAAACGCTCGAGGAATTTTTCCGTTTTCTGGAATTATGAAAAAGTAAAAAAAAACTCCTCCATCGACACTACTGTTCATCTTTTCGTCCCTGGAAGACTTAAAAAAGTCCATTAGCCTCCTAAACAATTGAATAAATGAATTATAAACTATATCAAATGGTGTTTTCATATCAAAATGATTTAAAATATTAATAATAGTGTGAAAAATACTAAAAATACATTTAAAAGCCAATTGAAGAGTGAAAACAAGTCATTTTACTATTTACCAATTTGTGAGAGTATTTGGGAGACTTTTGGAGCCCGATATTCAGCCGAAGATTCCAAGAGCATCGACCGTCTGTTTTGAGCACTGTTAGAGCTAGGTAAATGCTAAAAACCTATCTTTTCATTTAATTGTGTCCATTTTTTTTTTGGCTCAGGTTTCTGGGGTCTTTGAACAAGGCCTAAATCCGAAATGCGAGCACCACTCCTGCCCCTTACGGGACAGGAGGTGACCAATAAAAACCTCCCTTGTTCAGTTTCACTCAGGCGGTGCCACCACCTTGTGTACATGGAGGACAGGCGATGCTAGCCGTGAGGTTGGAAAAGTAAGTGTGAAAGCAAAAATAAAAGTCTTTTGATGGTTGAATATGGTTTTGACTAGCTCATTTGTTGTTTTTGGTAGGTTTTATCCATTCAAAAATGGTTATATGGAAATAATGACAACATGATGATGATGATGCCCTGGCTGAGAGGAATGCGGGGTGCATTGCCGCTTTAAGAGGTTGTGGGGTCTTGAAATTATTTTGTACTCCAAGTATGATATCCCATGAGCACCTACTAGAGCGTATCCTGTGCATGTGGAACCATGAGTAGAATTACTTTGAGGTGGGAGCCCATGTATTGACCACAGAGGTAGAGGATATTTTCTTTCTGATGGGTTTTTCTAGGCGGGGTGCTCCTGTTTCATTAACTGGTTCCTAAGGAGGGGATGTCACCACTCAGGAGCTGATAAACTGTTATTGCATGCATGGTACTAGGATGTCGAGGAAGAAGATCCCCATAAAGGAAGTGGTGGATGATGCACTCCACACTATTCTTTTTACTATGTGGAGGCTATTAGGAATCCAAGGGCCTCAGTAGGTGTCTAGAGCGCATTTTCTATATGCTATAGAAGCTATGGCACCCACTTTCTTCAACTGGGCAGAGGCACTACTTCTGGTCTTCAAGGACCAGCTAACTAAATGTCGACAAGGGGAATTGAAACAGTTCAGCTATGGATCCATTCTATCTTGTTTATTTTTTGAGCGAGTGCCCCACATGTGGCCTCAAGTGACCTTTATAGAGTTGAGGGCCAGACACCCCCATATTCTGAGATGGGTAAGTCTTATGGCTCGTACGGGAGGCGGCAGAGTCAAAGTGAAGTATGATGCTAGATTTTTTCGTTGCTTAGACAACCAAATCTTAATGATTGAGGATTACGCATATGCAGGTACTGACTTCATGGGTGACCCTGATCTACCACTTCCACCTGGTGCACAGTGGGGAGACATCGGTAAGAAACAAGACCCTAAAATGTTGATTGTGTTTTTGTATTTTCATGTTTTATGTTTTTATGAGCAGTAACAAGACCTAAAAGTTTCTCATGCAGATGTTGGAGCAGCATGACTTGGGGAATCATCCCCAATGGACAAGCTCGGTTTGTTCACCGAGGTGATGACCAGATGGGAGAGCTAGAGGAGAACCTAGAGAGGTTAACCCTAGATATACCAAATGTAGCTATTGGTACCAAAGGCACACTGCGGGAGTGCCAAGACATTTTAGTCGACTGCTACGTAGAGTAGTACGGGATGTCATGTGTTACCATGATCATCACTAGGTGATGTTTTGCATGATGTATTACTGAAAGATGAGATAGCTTCAGGATTTTGTATGATGTTGTATTTTCCTGAAAATCTACCATGCTTCAGATGAGGCCTCGTGACCATTTTTTTAAAAACATTTCATATATATATATATATACAGACTTTATTGATGGTGTTTATACATCTCAAATGGAAAATGTATTAACATGCATTTTATGTGTTATTCACTATTTATTTACAATATGATAAACCATGTTTGATTTTCATGTTATGAATGAGCAATATACCAGTCTAGGATATAGTTTTCTAACGAATCAACAACTACATTGTCTTCCCTAGGGATATGCTTGTAAGTAATAACTTCAAATGACATTTCTAGTAGATGTACTCTTTGGAAGAGATGGAGAAGTATGGGGTTTTTGATGGCATAGACATGGTTCAAATGACAAAGCACTAACTGTGAGTCCATGAATACTACCAAATCACGAATGTCCCAAGATGTAGCTTCAGCCAGTAGACCTATTACTGCCTGATACTCGGCGATATTGTTGGTAGCTGGACCAATACAAATCGCTCCTGAAATGACTAAGTCATGTGCATGGGAATACAAAATCCAAGCAGCTAAAGCCAGGTTCAGGGTATGATGACAAGAACCATCAACGAAGCCATAAAAAGCCATCCAATCTGCTTAACCAAAACATGGTATAAACAATTTGGACACTAAACTCAAAACCATATTGAAAATACTAAAACACACTGAAAGTTAAAAATGTACATATATACAAGGTACCATACACGAGTGATCTAAGCATAGTACCTCTTCAGGTACAACCCATTGTGAGGTTTCCCGAAGGGGATTCCATCATAATCTACAAGCTCATAGTCCCCTTTCTCTAAAACCTTGGAAACGATAAAAGGACTGTACCACATTGATTTGAACTTCCCTTTTCCTAGTTTATCATGTTTTTAATCGTAGGTCCGAACTAGGTCACCTTCATTAAAGACACGAGGTTGGACATATTTGTCATAATGCGCCTTGACACGTTTCTGATGCGCCTCATTGACTAAGGCAACCTCTCATCTAGTTTCATCAAGATTGTTTAGATATAGAAATATTTCTTCCTCGGTGGAAGTATTGGGGAGAAGTTCGACGACAAGTTTCAAAGACGGAATCTAACATTGAATAGGTAGGACAACTTCTAGTTCGTAAACTAACTGGAAGGGTGTAAAACCAGTGGTTTTTTTCACTGAAGTCCTATAAGCCTAGAGGGCATAAAAGAGAGTCCGGTGCCAGTTGGATTTATGATCTCCAACCATCCGACGCAGCATAGTTTTTAAGACTTTTTTAGTGGCCTTAACCTGACCATTAGCCTGCGAATAATAGGGAGTTGATTTTTCATGATAAAACCCACCTTAGCACTTAACTCTGCCATCATTTGATTTTGGAATTGTGATTCGTGATCAGTGACGATAGATTATGGAACTCCAAACCTAGCTATTACGTGATTGAATAGAAAGAGGGCAGTAGCCTTACCATCCTCTGCATATGTAGGCATAGCCTCAGCCCATTTAGTGAAATAATCCATGAATATGATGATATAACCATCCCCCAGCTAAGGTAGGATTACAATACATAAAATCAAAACCCTATTTGGCAAAAGGGACAATGACAATGACGAGGTGTAACGGAGCAGGGTGGGTGTGCTTTTTCAGACAGAAATGTTGGTAGGGTGGGCATTTCTTAACAACCTCATGACAATCTTTGAAGATTGAGGGCCAGAAATAGCAGTGCGAAGGATTTTATAGGCTGTATCCATCCTAGAAAGATCACCACCACATGCTCCAGAGTGGCAGTAATTGAGAACCTATTCATCCTCGTCATGGGTGAGGCATTGTTGGAGAATGGAATCTATACCAAGCTTGTATAATGTATCATTCAGGATAAGGTATTATTTTACGTGGCGACGAATGTGACAATGATCATCACGGTATATATGGGGCTGAAATCTTTGTGTCTGGAGATAAATGATTAAATATCCATACCACAGGTCGGTCGTGCTTATTAGGAAAATAAATTCATCTGGGAATGAATCATTGGGATCAGAATCCATTAAAACACAGGGAAGGTCACACATCATCTCTACAAAGACCAATACTTTCTTTGAAGTAGCTTTGGAAAAATCAAGGTCAAACTCT
Source organism: Pseudotsuga menziesii (assembly GCA_001517045.1). Classification (NCBI taxonomy): domain Eukaryota; kingdom Viridiplantae; phylum Streptophyta; class Pinopsida; order Pinales; family Pinaceae; genus Pseudotsuga; species Pseudotsuga menziesii. The sequence continues at coordinate 259,663 of LPNX010493662.1, read as the reverse complement.
TGCAAGATGACAATCTAGCGGGAATATTTGCCCCCTAGTACCTAACGAGTTAGGATGTAGTACATAGGGTTTATCATGGGTGAATGAGTCAAAGCATGCTTAAGATTATCAGAGGCTTGCTGGGCCTAGTCATCCCAAAATAACAAAGTGTCCTTCTTAAGGAGATGCATATAACCGTGCGGTTTCTCAGCAAAGTTACAAACAAAATGGCGAAGAAAGTTTTCCTTCCCTTGCAAACTTTGGAGTTCAAGGATGTTGGTTGGGGCAGTCAGGGTGAGTATAGAAACAATATTTAATGGGTCGATCTAGATGCCATCCTTAGACACCATGAATCTTAAGAGACGTCCCGTCTCAACGCAAAAAATACATTTGTGCAGGTTCAACCGTATTTTGTAATGGTGACATCTTAGGAAAATGTCTCTAAGATGTTGAGGGTGGTCTTCCCGTTGCTATGAGTGCATAGGGAGATAATCAAGGTACGACTCCATGATGTTTTTAATGTTGTGAAACGCATAGAACATGGCATGCTGGAATGTGGCTCCATCATTCTTGAGGCCAAAGGGTAACTTCCTATAGGAAAATGTTCCCCATGGGCATATAAATGTCATCTTGTGTTGATCGATGGGAAATATCTCAATCTGATTATAGCCAGAAAATCCATCAATGAAGGAGAAGATGACACTTCTGACATAGTTGTCAATAATCTGATCGATGTGCATAGTTGGAAAATTGTCCTTAGGAAAATATTTATTCAGATCTTGGAAATTGATACAGGCTCTAATGGTTCCCTGCTTTTTGTTCACAGGAACGATGTTAGATACCCATTTTGTCAGGGGTATAGGATAAATGAATCCTGCCTTCAGAAGTTTTTCAACTTCGGCTTTGATAGTCGTTGCCTTTCGGGGATGGACTTGGCGTAATTTATGCTTGACCGGTCTGGCTGTGGGATAGGTTTTGATTTCATGGACCATGATAGATGGGTCTATCCTAGGAATCTCTCCATAAGACCAGGAAAAATATCTCAAAATTCTTTGGAAAGTGAATTTCTTTAGTTTCTTTTATTGAACAGTTCTCCCCAACATGAACGTGTTCAATTGTTTCAGGCTTGACCGATATGTCAAGTGGAGCTATTTTAGTAATGTTGCATATATTTCCTTTAGATTTGGATTTTTGCAACAACACAGGTGTTTGTGTAATGTCAACAATATCAATACCTAAGAGAGATACACAATCATTATCTTTCAAACTAGTGCTGGGGAGGGACGAGGATCTGTGGTGATGATCCTACCATACTGATTCATTCATAGTCATAATATCCATGATAGTTTCGTCTTACGGAAAAGTCCAAGAGAGATAATCCAGAGTAGGAAGAGAGGGTTCTAACCAGTAGGGTAGGTGGTAGGGATCTGAAGCCATAAGATGAAGATCATCTATATGGGCATCAGAATTGTATTGGATAGCATCATAAACTGCTTCATGCAGGCTACGGGAGTATTATTCAACAACTTGATTACCTTTGGGATCATACCCAGATGAAGAGATCATATTAATGGTTTTCATCTCTGTGATAGAAGGAGATGACGGGAATATGCCCATAAGGGCAAAGTCCTTTAGCATACCTACCCCAATCGACTAATAAGGAAGAGGGGACTAACCTAGCATAGGGATGTTATTTCCCATAGGGGTAGTAACATCCGGCGTACAAAAATCAAGTTGATCAATTGTCACAATATTTCCCAAATGTGGAAACTAGAGAGTTCTAAATACCATCAAAGAGACAGAGGTCATAGCATAAAACTAATTTCTCCCTAAGAGAAGATTGTAGTCTAATGGGGCATCCACTACTTCTACCTGAATGGAAATAGTTTTTCCCCCTAGCTCAACTGAAATTGCTGGCATGAGACCATGGGGTTGGAAACCTCTGCTATCAAAGGCTCTTAGGGTCATTGGTGATTTTGCAAGCTCGAGAGAGCCAATGGCTTTCCAATAGGATAGAGACAAAATTGAGGTTGAAGCACCTTCATCTAGAACAGTCCTAAAGATATTTTTCCCAACTACTTTTGTTATGATCTGAAAAGGGAGTTGGTGAGGTAGTATATATCTGTGGTTCTCCAGGTTAAAATGGATCAAATTTGTGTTATCCAGGTATAGGGATCCTAAGGCAGTTAACAAGTTTTTACGTTGTGTAGGACATCTTTGGAGCACTTCTAAGGTATACATTACACATGGTGCCTGAGCGAGGTCTTCAACAACATTATAGAACTATGTAGCTTGAGAATTGGGATTAAAAATAGACTTCCTAAGAGTGCTCTTGGGCAGACTCAAAATCATGTCGAGATTAGGTTTCTCGATAATTAGGGGACCATTAGATGAGGATGCAGAAGGACCAGTGGGAGGAGCTTTATGTGGAGAAGGATTTTCATTTTTCTTCTCCTCAGGCTTGTCATATGATTGACTATGAGTTCTTAAACGAACAGTTTCCAACAACATCATTCGTACTTCCTCTGAAGGACAAGAATTTCCCTGATTGGACATGTGGTCTATCAGCTGTTGTTGAGAAGGAAAGGGATCAGTAAGAACTGCTGGTGTGGGGTTACTTTTTAAAAACTTGTTATTTTCATCATAGTGAGGAAATTCCTTAGTGAAATGATCACCACCACACAACAAGAAGGGATATTTGGCTTTCCTTTTTCCTTTACTGTCATTCTCCAGGGACGTAGGTTTGGGATTTTCCTATTGGTTTTTGGGTTTTTTTATTTTTTCCTTTTTCCTTTTTCTTATTACTAGATGATTGCATACTTTGAATAGAATTCACCTCAGCAGAAACCGTAGGATTAGAAGGAGCAGTAGTAGAATCATCGGGTTGCTTGGAAGATTTCACCATTGACGAGGGATGGATTGAACCGATAACCCCATTGACAGAAGTTTCTGCTGGTGGCTTTGTTGGGTCCATGCTGGGACCAGGGATGATTTTAAGAACCCCCCCTAGATTTTTATGTATAAAAAATGGGAGAATCTCTCCGATATATAGGAAAATTTGGAGGCAATTTTATCAATAATATAATATGTATATATAAGAAATTTGGTGAATCTTTCTTTTTATTATGTAATGTTGTAAAATCCTGGTGAATCTTTCATTTTATTATATAATGTTGTAGAATCTTGGTGATTCTTTCACTAATTTATAATATATTGTAAAATATTGGCAAATATTTCACTTCATTATAAAAAAATTGTAAAACCTGGAAAATCTTTCACTGATTTATAAAATATTGTAAAAATAGAGGAATAACAACATTAGTCAAATAACATGAATCACATCATCAACAATATAACATGTAGACTCACAAGTCACAACTATAAGGTTTCAGTGAAACACAATTGTACTGACTAGATTCAGGGCAAGTGGGGACTCCACTTGTTATCTCATCCCTTAAGGGTCTAACGGACATGTGGGGACCTGAATATTGAGAAACCGACAAACTTATGGAATCATACATTATGCTCAATCTTGGACTCTTAGATTTAACCATTTTTTTCATCTTAAACTTGCTTCACTCCTTTTTTTGTTCTCTCCTTCAAACTATAATCAGTTTGCCAACTAAGAAATCTAGGTTGAACAATATTGCAGATTCTTGTCAAGAACATAGCACAACATTTAACCCATCCAAGTCCTCACGTAATACGTATAGCCTCTTCGTGTGAGATAACTGGCTTATAGAAATTTACAGTTAATATTTAACCATTTTTTGCATATTAAACAATCTAAAATTTTATACTTTAATTCCTAAAACATAACTAGATCCAAAACAATACTGTTGTAATAAATTCAAAGCATAATTTCGTCTCTTGCAACTTTAACACTCCAAATTTCACTGTGTTAAAGTTAGTCCTCGAAATGATTTACCAATTACCATAGTATAAAACATAAACAAGAACAATATTAAAACTAATGAAAATAATGAAAGCAATGTACAAGAAATAAAGAAGTAATAGAAATACTAATAAATTTAATAACCAGTTAACAAAGAATAGTAATAAAGATAGTCTAGAACTGTTTGGATCAACATTATACTCAGATACTTTTAGTTTAAGATCTTGTCACTGAAAGGACAAGTCACCAAAGGAATAGAGGACATACCTTGACAGAGAGTAGGTTAGAGTGTTGTAGGTTAAGGTTAGAGTGTTGTAGGTTAAGGTTAGATACTTACAACAGAAAGCAAGGTATCTCAGTCACCATGTGTGAATAACCTAGTAGGATAGTAGTAGTGATATTTAGCCCAAAACACAACTAATCAACCTTTAAAGATCAAAAATACCTCTAGCATAATTAACACCAAACAAGTCATACCCAGAAAGGTAAGGTCAAATTAGACACGACCTATCTAGGAAAGGTTACCACAGTCCACTTTATGGATGAGGGAGGTCATCACAGTCCTTGGCCCATCTAGGATAGATCATACATATCCACAATCCATTAGGATAGACCTTACACAGTAAAAAATAAGGTTTGGCATTTCCATAGGGATGATGCCAATGATAAAAGTACAAGAGTAGCCCATAGAACTGAGCATGACCTTCATTTTCAGCAGAAAAATGGTCTTGGATCAACCTAAGATAGTCACAGGTTAGCTTCATAAAGTCACGACCTAGCATGGCAGCATGAGAGACACCACACATTCCACGAGTCAAATGCATAAGGTCACAGCTCAGCATGAGAGACACCACATAGTCCACGGGTCATATGCATGTTGTCACAACTCAACACAACTCACGATTCAACAAATAAGGGAGAACAAAGAAATCCTTAAACTCAGATATGTTAACCCAGGGATGAAGCAGTGAAACCCTAGAAACATACTCCTTGATGCCAAATAGAAAGATCAGAGGTGATATGTATCTTTTTGGATGGATTCATAATGAAGTATATGACTTGTTTTTATAACTTGAAAGGACTTCTAAGGGGTCTTTCTTCAAATCCAACTTTTAGGATGGTTACCAATAAAATAAAAATAGGTTAAGTTAGTATAGGGTACCGAAGGTCAAAATGGTCACATAAATAACAACAATAAAAACAATAAGGTTAGGTCATCATATCAAAGAGGTCATGGTACCAAAAACAATAAGGGTTCTAGTACCAAAAGTACCATAAGTCAACTAAGGGTCACAACAAGGTGGTAAGTAAACCCCTATATCCACAAGACCAAGGTGTACCATAAAGGTGGGGAGCTAACCCCTTTTACTTACAGGACCAACAGAACCAAGGAATTTAATTTTTTCTCTCTCAAGGTATATCGTCATGTGTGTTCCATATATCTTTATCATCACTATATAAGGAGAAGATCCAAAATGGATAATGTGCCACCAGAAAAAAGGCTACTATAAAATGCTATATCAATATATAAAACCATGCAAAGAGGAGATGAATGGTAACATAAAACCATGCAAGTGAAAACACTCTACTCCCACTATCTATAGTAAATACCCATGAGCACAACAATATACTGTTGGTGGAATTCATAATGAAGTAGGATTCTATAATGATATCTCAACATCTTGATAACACAAAAATATAATGCATAACAATGAAATTCAAATAAACCCATCTGAATAATGCTTTCGATTAATTGCAAAAAAAATAATTAAAAGATAAACAGTCTAACAAAAGAATATGCCATTTTCAATCACATGTTAAGATATAGTTTCAATCACATTCAACATTAAACATATTGATATTAAATGATATATGTTTTACGTTCTCAAATAATACGAAACAATAATTGAACCTTGATCCCTTTCCTTTTCTCCTCAGACAGTTATAGTCATCACTTCTCAAATCGCAAATGTTTCAAAATCAGGGGAAAAAAAGTTGTTATCATCCATGGCCAATTCTATTAAGGACAATCATTTAATTAATAAATGAAACGGTAGAAAATTTTCATAAGTACATTTATTGGTTTCCTATACTAGCCATTATCTCAAATATCCATAAGAAGAAGCTATGACTAAAGACATTTCATTCAATATTTACTCAATGAATGAGAAGATATGGTACAAAATGTTACAAGTACATTGATTGGATACCTATGCCTGCCATTTTCTCAAATATGCATCACAAGAAGCTATGAGTTAAGATAAACGACTCTGCTTGACCTATTATTTTTCTGTAGAAAATAGTGATCATAGGAGCAACTATACAAAAGGTAACCCTCAAGCAATCTAGTAGACCTATGATTGACAAATTGTCATGGAAAGGTGAACTTATACAGTTTGAGCTACTTGCAAGCATATCAACTCAAACAAATGCTCATCATTATAAATGTGAAGTTAAAGTAACCTCTATGAGTTTCAGTTTTAAAGGACATAAAATTGAAAGAATGGATGTTATATGTATTCTGCATAGCTACATAAGCTCTATGAGTTTCAGCAGATGAAATTTTAAAATTCACTTTACAACCTAACATTAAAATGGCCTGGAAGGTGTCTATACTATATAATACACATATCCAATACTAGGGCTGCACTTCTACACCTAGACAAGATTTTCTCTTCAAGAATGTTCACAATTGCTTTGAGCTCATAAATCTCAACTTTTGGAGAAATCCCAAGTTTAATAGGATTTTCTTCCCATAACTTTGTTTGGTTCAAACTGATGTTTAACGACAAGTATAAAACCAAACATTGTTTCTTTTAACGTCGAACTTTATTATTTCTTCAATGGGGCTCTTAATGAAAATTCTAAAAAGTAACTATTTTTAATATTCCAAAGGCACATCAAAACCATATATGATTTGAAGAGATATGAGGTCTATGACTACTTTCTTGAATGCACATAAAACCCAAATAATTCATTCTATATGTAATATGCATATCTCAATAAGCTCTATGAGTTTTACCAGATAAAATTTTAAAACTCACTTTACAACCTAAGATGAAAATTATTTGGAAGGTGTCTGTAGAATATAGTACAATTCATAATGGTGTGACTGCTAATGTGAGTAAAATCAACTAATTTCAACTCCAGTCAAATATAAATCGCAAAAGACAAAATGTCACATAAAATAGTTCAAAAAATTACAAGACCCAAACAGTTTCATAATAAGGACTTTGCAATATCCTCGATAGAAAAAAACAATGATAACAATGCCTTCTAGAACCAAGATGATGTCCTTAATATACTACTGTAAAATAGAACTTGTTGGTGCTTCCCATCTTTGATAAAAACTAAGTTTCTCTAGTTGACGGTTGAAGAAAAATGAAAAGGTGACCATGACAAAATGAACCTGGAATTGTCAATTTATATCAAGATTAGGGTGGTCCTCTTAGGACTTAAATATCCTTTAACAATATCAATAAAATTGGGACAGATTAAACTTTTAGGATTTTCTCACATTTTAATCACTCTTCTGAAAGAGTAATTTGTTGGATGTTCTCACATATTAAGAGTTTTCATCAGATACATCACACAAATGAAGGATGCCATAGTCTGATGTCCAAGACCTCATCCTCACTCTTATCAAAAGGCGAAATCTATTTTTCTCTGAAGGATAGAAAGTTGTGGCAAAGAAATGAAAGTCCAACGTGTCAAAGGACTTTTACCCTAAACAATAAGCAAATCCCAATAACAACCAATGTTACCAGAATCTACAATTTGAGAAAACAACAAATCCTTTTTTTTCATATTTTTGTGACTTTTTGTCCATATCTTCCATTTTTCTAACTTTTATTTTTCAAACATTTGTCAAGTTATTGTTATACACAATTTTTGTAACATTGACAATAACCCACTCTATGTCTTAGTCAACCATAATAGAAAAAAGGCATGAAGTATAAGCAAGTTAATCTTGTATTATAGTTAGCACAACCGTGTAGACTAACAATTGAATGACTTGGCAGAAAATAGCACTTTACATATCCCATGCTATTTAGAAGTTGAAGACAGTTTTCCTATGAGAGAAAGGAAGAAATAAATGGTGTAGCAATACTCCTAGCACTACATTTCAAAAAGAATGTTTACACATCAGTAAGAATATGTTAAATTAGTGTAAGTTTTGGTCCATTTCAATAGCAGGGGAGCTTGGAAAATCAAGAAAAGGGCTTTCATCTGTTCATTATCACAAAAAATACCTAATAGGAAATCAGATATTGTTGTAACATTGGGCAGTTATCTACCATTTCCAAATTATGATCCTAAATATTCCGGCAGAGTTTAATTTGAACAACTAATTTTTTATGTTTCTATATTTCTCTTGAAATGTCATTTCAAAATGTGGAAATGCAGAAAAAAATCTAGGATTGGTGGTAGAAACAGAGACATAAGTTAGGCAATGTAAAACAAAAACTGATGAAGGGGATGGCATGACATTGTATAAGAACATATTCTCCTTAAAAATAGATTTTCCTCATTTTTCTAGGGACTTGATCAACGACAAATTATTTTTTGTCTTGAGTCGTGATTTATGTATCCATGTACTCCTACTATAACTATGCTTGTGTTTCAATTCACAAAAATACCATCTAAAATATAAGAACAGAACAAAAGAGGAAATCTTCTAGTTAAAATGGCCCTAACCTAATATGGCCACCTTTGCAAGGACAAGTCCCTTGTTCCATCCTTGAAACCACTCAGGGTTATTGGACCCAGAACTCCTGCATTTTCCATCTCAAAATGGGGCCCAATATTCTTTAACCACAAATAGATAAACTCTTTAGAATGACTTCAGAGGAGAAGTGTAACAGTAAGAAGTAATTATACATAGTCCATCTATGGATTACCCTATTAAACAACCAACAATCTAAATCTAACTATCTCCCCAACAAGTTGGATTTTCTCACTTGCTTGATATCTCCCCAACAAAAATTACAAGGCATGGAACACAAGAAACAACATAAAAGGTTTTGAAGCTAACCTATAGACCAACATTCATACTCAAGAGAGAAATCTTGTTTGTTCCAATATTTAGCTTGACAAGTTAACACGAGATGAAAACCTTACTTTCGGGTTCTCTGTGCTTCCATACTGACTCCCTACAAGCATCCAAAGAAACTTCAAACCTAATTTGCATAACCCTAGAATACGTATAGCTCTAAATTCTCTATACTCCTCTTTAATCTAGAAAAAAACATCACTGTCATAAACAAGAATTTCCAGTTACTCGCTGATATGAACCTCAACACAACAACAAGTTGAGAAGTATAAAATTATACCCAAGGTTTTATGCTGAATGAACAAATACTTGTGAGATCACCATTTATGAATACATGTAACGCATGACCTGCTTACTATATAGTAAGAACTGGGAGACCACCATTCTTTATAAAGGGTTCATCTCCATCAACTTCCACACTGCCCAAGAGACTATTTAATTAGTGTCTAGAAATACATGCCTATGAATTAAAACTTTGCATTTAAATCAAAGCTTAATAAACTGAGCACCATCAAACACCACTCCTGTCAATCTTGTAGGCATAATGTTGAAAACCACAACACTAATACAGTTGCAACCATGATAGATTACATATTTTTTGGTCAAATTATAAAACCATATAGTTGCATGGGAAGGTAACAACAAATTTTATGAATCCTATGATTCACCTTAGTACTTCTCTTCTCTCAACAAGGTCTCAATAACTTTTACTTTTTGAGTTTCACACATTTAATGGATATGGGCCAATGCAAGTATGATAAATGAACATTAATAATGAAATCAACAGGGAACAATTCAATATAGGAAAGGAGAAAGATGAAAAATCTCGGGGATGCAATTATCAACCTTAACAAAGAAGAAACCAAACCATGGTTTTTAGCTAAATAATAAAATGTAGCAACCTTAAAATACAATCTGGAAGTGCAAACTAAAAATGTTACACAACTCAAATCCAAGCATGCCCTTTCACAAGGAAATTCCTCTAAAATTTTCAACTTTGACCGCACTAATTGGCATCAGTCAAGGAAAACTTGCAATGAGAAAACAAGATAAGGAAAGTGTGATGTCTCACCTTGTTATGTACCACAGAGAATCAATATTATCCCTTGTAATGTTTATCTGCTCTAGCAAACCCACTGAAGTGATGGAAATGTCTTCAAAAGAGGAAATATTTTCATCAATAGATTCCCATCCAAACCCTCCAACAGGTGCCATTTTCATTTGTGATGTTTGTATGTCAACCTATGAAAACAAGATAACCAGCATTGAAATAGATCCTATTGTAAGATAAATAAGTATGTAAATTAAAAAAAAAAACACACCTTACTATGGAAGGTAGAAAAGTAGTGCACTGAACTAGAAAGATTAATGTTACACCAATAATTAGAAAACACAACTATATCTAGAGAAAATTATCCCTTCACATTACCCAAGAGGATCTATTAATATAATATTTTTGCATTGGGCATGCTACAATATACATGCAAACAAGGAATGGGAAAAACTATAACATAAACAAAATCCCTTATTTTATGTTTTATTATCAAATTCTCTCTGAGATATCATGTACACATATACTTTGTCTACTATCAGTTGGACCAGTGGGGACCTTGATTAAGTGTTTGGTACATGTAATCAGTTATTGCAACCTAAATCTAGATTATGTACTTCCATTTTGCTAGTTTATGCTCAAATTGAAATAAATAGATTGCATCAAAAGGGATCAACATCCAGGTACTTTAATTTTTCACATCAACTTTAATAAGTTGTGTGAGCATAAATTCAGAATGGATAACAAAGAAAAAAGGGCCTCGATCCTATGAGATTGATATAAAAAAATTAAAAACAAACAAACAAACAAACAATAATCACAATTTTAATAGCTCAAGTTTATCACCTTTGCAGTATTGAAAACCACAATTCTGCAATCAGGGAGAATGTTAATGGATGACAGAGCTATTTTAAAGTGTTGACCATTAAATATGACTCTTGCAATGGAATTTGAATCATAATTTACAAGAAATGCTACACAATTTCCAGCTCCTGGAGAATACACATAAGCCTGAACAAACAATGGATAAGTCAGTTTTGTCCCACAGAGCATCCTTCTTAAAAAAGTAGGAGAAACTTTTCTATTTTATTTCTATATGGAATGCATATATCTACAGTGCATTCAAATAAGCTTACTTGCTGGATATTCCCAAGAGATGTAACAACAAGATTGCCACTAACTAAAGAAGGCTCACAAAGCTTTATAGCTTTGTGTAATTCCTTAAGATGACCCCACTTTGGCTGCCTAATAAGTCCTGCCAAAGATAAATAGTCAAAAGCAATAGGTTGTGTTCCAAAGTTCAAAATCCCTTTCACTGTTCAAAAAGATGGGAATTGGAAGGAAAAGGAAAGCATTGCATAAGCCTTGAAGAAATTCACATCATAGATGAAGAACAAAAACTCAATCTTTCTGTTGTTTTCTAAATTTTCTTACAATGCTCTTTTTATTGCAGTTGTTTTACATTGGTCCCAAGAAAAGAAAATTCGCAGAATCCACTTTCCTTTTCAAACAAATCGACAACCTAATAAATTGCTTAAGAATGAAATTTAAATCCTGGAAAAACTTCTCACAATTGTGCAATATTGTGTGGCAAATTCAAGTGAAGATTGTCAAAAAAGTATTTAATCACATCCAAGATAAAATGTACCATATTCATATGTGGGTTCATCATAGTCATAAGTGGTTGCAACGAAAGGCCCTCGTACAGTACGACCAAAATTTGTTCCTCCGTGGTACTGGAAGAGAAACAAATTAGATTAGCACATATTGTAGTCGAAATTTCCATATATGAATGTCACATTCTAGGCCAATCCAATTCATCATGTGCAAATCGTACCATGTAGTAGTTTACAAAAGATCCACCCTTCACAAAAAAGCGAGCTACAGCAAAGGCCAGATCTTCCACTCGTCTATGAGGAGATGCACCTCCAAATTCAGTATACCTAGAAAACTAGACACAATGTTTCATATTTCTATAAGTTGGAATTACATTTAAAACTGACAATAAATATTGCTGCATATTTTCATTTTTCAATTTGTCACAATAAAAATTTTACTGCAGAGCTTAGAATCTTCAAAATATCAGTTTATCAAAGGAGCCATTACTAGGATTACCTTCAACTTCTTATTTCTTCTGAACAAAATTTGATGTTCAAAATAAATTTAAGCATGAAATAAAGTAAGTTGTTATTCCATCAATTGAAATTAACTACAAAATAATCTCAGTACCAGTCACTCCAGGCTTCCGTCCACATTGTTGGCTTATAAGGATTGTTAGGTATAAACTTGTCACAGTAGAAACCATTGCAAGTGTTTATCTGTTTCAAATATTAAAGAAGAAATAAGGTAAAACAATGGAATCTTGGATATCTCAACATTGATTATTACAAGACTAAGAAAAACAAAATGTAGAACCTTGAAAACCCCATAATCTATTAAATGGAAGCTATTTTGCTTTCAATTACACTCAGTAGTAGTCATTCATCAAAATGAAAAATGACAATTTATTTTTGTCTACACTAATTACTTATTTTAAATTCCATTAGTATGAATTGTACAGAATATGCAAAGGTAACTAATTCAATTGATGCAACTGGTGCAATATTTTGATACAATTTGACAAGTTCATCTAGACACAGGGGTCACCAAATGCCCAGTTAAAGATATTATCATATAAATATGTAAGAGGGTGTCGTTAACAGAGCTCACCATAGGGTCTAGTGCATCATCCTATTTACACATTACCCAGGGTACACCCGTATCCATTCCCACAACCATCTAGGCAGCCCAATTCATGTAATTCACTCCACCAGGCCCAAACAACGTTTCTTCAGGTTTATACTCATTTTCCACCTGTAAGAACACTTTGTTATTAGTCCTAATATTAATAAATCAAACCAAATTTACATAGAAAGTTCAAACACATGCCATATCACTCTTTTCTGCATCAAGAGATTGCCCAAAATCACCTAAATCACACTCAGACTTGGTTTATAAGGTCTGAAATTAACTCAGGTCTATTTTTTTTACATTTGTTTGCACCCCTTTTGTGGAGAAAAAGAGCCCAGATTTCAAAACCCCCTAATACATGTTTCCACTCAATGGCTGTCTCACTAGTGCAAGAAGGCCATTTCAAGTGGTTGGGGCCAGATGCAATTTCTGGGTAACTTTGGCATAATAGATACCTTGGACATGCTTTCAGCACTATGAGAAGAGGAGGATTTTGTCAAAATATAATATTAACACCAATCCATATAAAATACCTCTAATCTTTCTCAATATCAAATGAATCTAATAAAAATTCAAATTTTTATTTGTACAGACAATCTATCAATTCTACAGACTTCCCCCTTCATTTTTTATTTAGTAGGAAAAGCTCAAGGCTCAAAGTAAAATCATGCTTATTAGGCACTCACATTCTGACAGTGGATACAAGACCCACACTTATGCTATCAACATAGCTTGGAAGGTTCGTACTTATCATTGCTCTGCAATATACTCATCTAGAAATAGCAAGATAGCATGTTGGTCCAATGATTTAAAAATATTGCAGGGTGGAAAAGAAATTCATATTCAGTTAAAATATCAATAATGAGCACTGCAACTGCATGAAGTTAACTGTCATAATTCATGACACAGATTTTACAATTGACCACTGGTTCTTAACCTTGCTCACCCTAGACTATTCCTTCTACACAATCAGACTAAACCTTAAGTATTTAATGCACAGTGACTATGTTAGATTTATCTCGATGCATGTATCATTCAGTGGATTGAAAGAAGACATGGTAAAAATTAACAACTATAACTTTCCAGATTGAGTAATTTATATAGAATGAGAACTCACAATAGATTTTTTTATATTCAAGGGATAAAAATCCTCATAACTTGCACATCATTCTAGAAGTAGAAAATTTTCCATGTTTCATCCTCCTACTGTGCATAAATGGAATTATGCTTTATCATAATCCCCTCTGCAATCAAATATATGGAAGAAAGCTTGATGAATAAGGGAAAGACAAAAGCAAGATGCTTCAAGAAGATGATTCAAATTGTATACTCCCATTTAAACAATGGTTTCATACTAAGTCGATAATATTTGTAAATTACTAATTTTAAATGACCACAAAATAGAATGTCCTAGGTGGGAACCATGACATGGTATTCCTCTTGCTTGCTAAATAAATTGACAACCACCATAATTGCAGGAACAACCAACACAGCACACAAGGAGACTCCCAGAATGGATTCCATAAAGCACAATGCTCTTCTCCAACATGTACAAAATGTTTTTGTCTCTTTCCATTTGCAAGAATCAGTTGAACCTTCAAACGAATCATGATTAGTTGGTAAGCAAATTTCTTTCTTATCGTCTATCTTATAAGCTTCTTTGTCTAACTCAGTCAGGCCAGTGCTCTGTTAATCTTCCTCATTATCTAACATCTCCTCAAAAACAGCGCTTGAAGCAGGTGGCAAAGAATCAGTTCTACGCACACTTTCTGACCATTCAGAACTGTTCTACAAATCTCCCTCTTCTTAATTGCTTCAAGCATTGTCCTTCCTTTTTTTGCTGTGATCATACGTCGATTGTCTCCACCCATGGATTCATTGATAGTGCCATTGGCAGTTGGACTTAAGTTCACATTCTAGTCACATGCATTCAAATTATCATGGTTAGCTTCTACAAAATCTGCAAGTTCTCCTCTGGATTACAATTTTCTACATGTGTTTTTGGAGGAGGATTGTTGTTCCAGAGACCTAACAAATTTCCTTGGTGTGTTGAATACACTCATATTATCAATTGTAATATATGATCCTGGATTTTGAGGAAGAGAACAAATAGTAAAGCACTTGAGCATTTGCAATCAAAAGAGATGATGCTGATATAATAAAAATGTACCAACTTTGCTTAATCTTCCTCATCAAGCACAAGATGCATCAAACAAGACAAAAAAGGAAAACTAAGAAGGACACATCCCATTCTCTTTGTGCGTACCTTAGGGCTAACTACTTCTTTCATAGCTGAAGGGAAATGTGAGTGAGTGTAGTTAATGCAGAGGGGAAAACATGGATCATTTTCATCCTCTTTACAGGAACGTCTCCTTTCTAAGCAGTCATCATAAAATGATGCATCTCCATTTTCCCCATGTCTGTCAACCATATGTATCTTGCTCCTTGTTTTCCTATTACCATGTTCATAAGATTATTTTCTTTCTGATGCTCCATCACTTTCATACTCTGCAACAACTTCTGTATCACTCCCAGAAATGATGCTATTTTCTAGTGAAATGCTTCTATTCCCTTCCTTGTCAAATAAATTTTATTATGGCACCAAATATCTCCTGAAATCGCCATCTTTTCCAGTGTGAGTTAAGAAATGACGAGGTTTTCCAGCATTGGATCTGGTTGACTCTGACCTATTAGGAAATGGTGAGAAGGATGAATTCTTCATTTTCACAAAGAAGGCATTCTTATCTATAGAATCTAAATAATAACCTTAGCTCAAATAAAAATTAGAGAACCTTATATCCCTTGTACCAGAAACGTTTGCAGATAGAAGAAGAAACTAACCTGTAAAGTCTGCAAATAGAAATAACCTTGAACAAATGCAGAGATCTCCCACTCAGGAGTCAGACGCTGTGAAATTGCTTTCCACAAATTCACTGGAAAAACACAGTTTGCATGAAATCAAGCTTGATGCTGAGAACCAAATCGACAGACAAATGAAGATTTGGTAAAATATGGGAAGGTAAAATTGCTCCACAAACCCAATTCGAGGACGAACTAAGCCCATTTTACCCATTTTACCCAAATCAAGGACGAAATTTGACCAGTTTACCAAAGATCCATAAATGAGGGGCGAAATACAAATTTTTTTAACCTATCATCCATAAATCAGGGCAAACCAGCTCTGTTTCTCCTCCAAAACTAGAAATTTCTAGTGATTTGACCTCCATTACCAAAGAAATCTAGGCGAATGTCAAGATTTTCCCCATAATCGAGTGGGCTGAATTCCATTTTGTGAATTTTCACAGTTTCACTGCCCAGGCTATTTAATTTGGAGAAATTATATATATAATAAAAAATGGGCTAATTTATTAAATAAAAAAACCATTTTAATATTAAAAATTCGCCCAACTTTTTTTGGATTCCCCTTAAAATTCGCCTATGGGCTATAATTCGCCCCAAAAATCATCCCTGGTTGGGACAAGGAGCTTGACGAATAAGTTCATACAAAGTTTTGGATTGGGAATACACCAAGTTCAGATACTAAGCACGATTGATATCTTTCTCTTCAATGATAACACCGCCCATGGCCACATCTTGGGCAATGGGTGGCAACAAAGACTTCATAAACCAATTAGCTAAGAGTTGGTCATGTATAGGAGATTTAATGAGCCTTCTCCTCCTTCTCCACTCATGGATATGATCTGATATGTGCGTGGAGGTATTTTGACATAGAGAGGTCAAAAGGTATGTACCCGTTTCATAATGAATGGGTAGCTGAAAGTGTGTGAGGAAGACAGTTGCCAATGCACTAAATTCGACAAACGAATGTCGTGGAAGTTCGATATACCACTTCGCAGCCGTACCGGTCAAAGTGCGCTAGAAGGGTCTCAATCGAATAGAGTCATCCATCAAGTAGTTTGACGAACACCATAGATGGAAAGTCATAACATGATTCTTGGGATCATCTCCCTACTTACCATCGAATTTTGGAATGTTCAATGGCAACTTTACTGGAATAGAGGGCCATGAAGGGTTGTGCTGAATGGGATCATTTATTAAATTGGATAAATCGGGTAAATCCAATTTTTTTAGAAATGGTAGCCAATGATTGGGTTCCACATAATGGTAGTATTGATAAGGCATGTACCCACCAGTAGGACCATATGTTGACTGATATACTAGTTGTTGAAACGTTCGATGAGATGATGTACTTCCCGAAGATTGACCACCAGGGTTAGGACCGCCAGAGCCACCGGGACCATTGGGACCATTAGGACCATTATGGCCATTAGGAGGGGGACCACTAAGACCTCCAAGACCACTAGGACCATTAGGAAGAGGCCCACCAGAACCACCAGGAGGAGGACCACCCGGACCGCAAGAAGGAGGCCCACCAGAACCACCAAGACCCCTAGGACCACCAGGAGGAGGACCAAGAGAAACCCCAATACGCTTAGGAGGAGGACCACCAAGACCCCCAGGACCATTAGGAGGAGGGCCCCTTGGACGCCCAGGGGGAGGACTTCCATAAGGTGGTTCTATGGTGCCTCCAGCAGTATGAATAGGTATTCCTCCCATTGCTGGCATATGGGACCAGTTGGGTTGCCCCCATGGTGTAAACGCATTCCCAGGGTATGGAATTCTAGTGTCGGACATTCCTATAGGGGTAGGTTGATAATTCATATTCCCAACAGGCATCTAATTTGTTCGCTAACCATAACCCCATGAGGGTTGATGAACTGCATGTTTTTCCACCGAGGGCTAACCTGAACTTGAAGGATGGTTTACCACATTTGTGTTGGTGGGAGGAACATATACTATCGATTGTCCTATAGTAGAGGTTTGTTTATTATTAGTAACAATTCCACTAGTGGGTAATGTAGGTTGTGCCAGGGGTTGCACCCCGGTGTTAAAAGGTACAGACACTACTAGAACTGAAGGTTGCCCCCTAGCCATGGAAAGTACAAGATGACTAGAGACAGACCTAGAACTCAAAACTATAGGGGCAGAATGGGAGGTTTGACCTGGATTGCGAACAGTCTCACCATATTCTAGATCCGGAGAATCTTTGATTTCAGCCATAGGAAAAGGATCCGTATTACAAGGTAATCTAGCTAATATAGTTTCTGTATGTGGTGTAGATGTGGCCAAAAATATGTCTAGCCTTTGCATTCTCTCTTGAAAATATCGTGCATGGTGAATAGATGCTTGGATTTATCTATATTCTTCTTCATCTGGAGAAGTTTGTTCAGGAGAGGTTCTATTAACCCCAAATGAGGAAATGTCCTAGCCGATGGAAGTTCTCCAAAACGGAGCATTTGGGCCATATTCAGGTGGAGTAGGACTATCGGTACGACCTTTTATATGCAGATGAAAGGAAGTATCAGCCATAGGAGGCTATTAAGTGAAGGGATCAATATAAGAAGTGAATTTGTCTCCACTTTCTACAACTATATTTTCTTCCTCATGGGAACTAGTTACAGCTCCTTGGTCGATAGATTCCATTGGACTTTCTCCCGTAACATGAGGAAAATCAGGTGGTAAGCCCTGATTCCTTTTGGATCGTCTCAATCGAAACTCATCCAGATTGGTATCAATTACTAAAATAACCTAGGGTCTCAAAACTAAGAACACACACAAAACTTTTTCCTACTCAAGCTATAGGCCAACAAGCAAACTTAAATGATAGGATGAGCTCAAATAGTCGGTCTCTCACCAGGATTTTCAAGCAGGTGCAACTCACGATATACCACAATGGCACGTGCGTAGTAATCTCCTCGAATGTTGTTTTAGGTGTATTTCTCCAGACAAGATAGACAAAGGGTTTTTCTCATATGGATAGGGTATCCTAGTGGGGTCTCACAATATACTCAAGGTACGTGGGAGCTCAAATCGGTAGTAGTGCTGTCTAATGCACAACCGTTTACAAGGGGCCTTCCCATAGAAAATCGAGTACATGAAGTAGCTTTCTATATACCTCAAGGGTACGTGAAAGGACGTTCGATATACCGACAGTACGTGAAACAACCACACGAGTCCTGGGTTGTAGTGTGGACAAAGAACGACATCTCCTATGCTTAACGATGCTTGAACACGTCTCTAACCTATCACTCAAATTTCTATACAATTTTAGACCTATAACTACCGTTAATTTTAAAGTGGACGGTTAGGTGAATGCATGATATTTTGACAGAAAATTAAAACCATGCAAGCATGAGATGCATGTTCATTCACTTTACCATTCATATTATGCCTAATTACGGGAAGGGGAGAGAATCTTTTTCTTTTCAATTTTGCTTTGAAACCAAAAATTTTCCAAATAGCTATACCAAACAATTCTTTTTCGAGAAAGCAAGCAAACAACACTTCTTCAAATGAAATCTTTTGAAAGAAAGCATATAGGGTAAGATCTCTTTTCTAAGAAGAAATACAAGAAGCACGCAAAGGCATATTCGATATTTTTTCAATTTTTCTATTAAATTGGAAAGATCAAATTTAAAACTATCAATAATTTGTTTCTTTTGATGAGATGACAATATGAACTAAAGGGAAGAAAAATGTAGATCTGAAAGCTTATGAGGATAATAAGAGATCCAACAATTTGTCCTCAAATAACAATATAAATGAATCTCAACCAAAAATATTTCTTTTTTCAGAGTAAAAAGAAGTCCTTCACTATCTTAACAAAAAAATGGAAACAAACAAATCGATCAAACAAGTATTTATTTTCAGTATTATCCAATAGCAGGAAGAGATATAATTGAGCTAAAGCTTTCAAGAACTCCTTTCAAAATTACCAAACTTACAAGCAGTAACGACGATGAACCTAACCTAGACTTTTGATTTTAGCAAACTAGCATTTACCACATCAAAAATTTCAGATTTGAAACACTCAGGTATTTGTAAACAAGCGTGGACAATGCCAGCTGAAGACAAGAAATCCAAAAACCAAAAAATATCTTTGCAAAAATTTGAAAAAAAGAGGCCTGGAGAAAACCTACCTGGCACCGCTTCGAGAGGGTTGTTGATAGAGCAGTTCTGAGGAGGAACTTCTTCCTTCTAACTGCTTATACGTGGTGGCACCACTTCTTGCTATCTACGTGCAGAAGGTGGCACTGCTTTTTTCCCACTGCACATCCATGGTTCCCTATAAATGTCTAGAACACAATAAAGGCGAAAAAACAAAGTCAAATCTCGTAAAACTAGCATCAAAAGTGATGAATTAGCAGTAATAAAGAGCATAGAAAGTCAGGATGACTTAGATCTGGAGAGATCTAATAAATTCAAACCAAAACCTAACTAGGTTAGATGGGAGATCTGATTGAAATGATAAGAAGATAGAGCTTGGATTCAGATAAGTGTTCGAAGTCTAAGGAAGATCAGATTTGATTAAGCTCTTCCCAAGTATGGTCGCGAGATTTGTTGTCAGGAATTTCACACCTTCTGCAGACAGAAGCCGTTCCTCTAGTCTAAATGGTTCAGATCTAGAACAAATAATTCACAACAAGGTTGGAAGAATTCTCCTAGATACTACAGACACCTGGAATACAATATTTGATGGATTGATGTGGCTCTTCACCTATGGCGAAATATCTCCAAGAAGATACCTGCAAAAAAACATCAAACGCAAAAAATCAAAAGTACCAGAACATTATCTATAGATCTATATTGGTGACTAAGGAATCCAATAATAAACATGCAAGATTATACATAACAAGTATATGGGAAAGGAACCAACTTTGCATTGATAAATAATGAAAGAGTTTACAACCTGTGCCTTAGTGTTGATGCACTCCTCCACAAAACCGATGTCTTATCCCTAGTAGCTCCAACTTGCTCCTCTATGCTCACTCTAATGGATCAGGCCAGAATGTCAAAATGGTAGCATGACTTTGCTCTCTCCTCAAGCATGGGGTATGAGCCTACTTTTATAGGCCTCAAATGGATAGATATGGTTAATATTTTGGTGGGTGAGGTAGATAAGAGATCCCCAAATCATGGATCTCAAGCTCAACTAACCTAGGTGAATAGAGATAAGGCCTGCCATGAAGCTTTTGTTCTAGAAGCTTTGTGAAGTGTGTCTTTTTCACTTTTTACCAAGGGCACTGCTCCTGCTCCTTGATGACAAAGAGATGCTAGGGAAGAAATGCTCTTCAAACAAATATTAAAGGCAGTGCCACTACCTGTCTTCAACACAACTCAGGATGTGCTGAAGAAGGTATTGCTCCTAATCTTAAGGGTAGATGTGGTGCTTGGTTTTTATATGCTAGTTTAACATCTGTAGCAAGGTTTTCACTTTAAGATTTGGGAATGATGGAAAACATGGATGTTTAGAATATTATCACATGTTGGAGATGAGATTTAGGTGTAGTGCACCTTCCGCACCTCTGAACTCGAGAATCGAAACTTCAAATATGCGAAGGAACTTTCGATGGTCTTTCTGCCTTCCGCCTTCTGCACTTCCATTTTCTGCCTTCCACACCTCGAAACTCAGGAACTAGAACCGCAAATATGCGATGGAACTTTCGACAGTATTTTTTCTTTGCACACCTCAGAACTTAACAAACAACCTTATCCTTTTTCAACCCTTCCGACTTCTGCATTTTGCCTTCTACTGTGGAACTCGGAAATCGGAAAATACACTTTCTGCCTTATATTTTCTCTTGATTTCCACCTTCTGCCTTTTGTGTTCCATAGGAGGATCCTGGAAGTCAAAAATCCCACATTCTGCTTTGATTTAACTTTCCTTTTTTCTTGTTTTTGCCTTCCGCCTTTCGTAGGAGGATTCTAAGGGGTGGAAACCCAATGATTCTTACCTTAGTTTCATTTTTGGCCCTGTAACAAGCTTCTAAACTCCATGAACTTAGGAAAATGCAATACAAAAACACAAGGCATGTACAGAAATAAAATGCAGGCAAGCATAACAGAAGTAAAATTCTACTTAGCCATCACTAAGCATTCAACATGATCATAATAACTCATAAGCAAATACATGGCATAAGTAAGAATAACAGAGATACTTATCTTAATGATTAAGTTGTCTTGCAACTAGATAGGTGACTACAACGTTCCACCCAACCATAGGCCAGTGTGTTCATTAATCTCTCAACACACTACCACCCCCAAGCTGGGCATGACTCCCACAAGGAACTAGGGACAACATGCTTACACACAGCCAGACCAAAGCACACACACATAGTCAAGCCAACCTTCAGTTAGGTTTATCAGTTTGTCCATCCAAGCCAACACCAAGTTGGGTTTATCAAGCTGCAGGCTTACAAGACAAAAAATAATGTGTTTATCAGACTCACTCAGTCAAGCCAGCAGGTAGTTTGGTTTATCGGATTGTTCATAGTCAAGACAAATCCCAAAATAAAGAATGACCAAGCCACATATGGGTTTATCAGGCGTCTAGCCAAGCCATCATTCACAGTGGGTTTATCAGGAAACCAGCGAAGCCAACAATCAGTTCAAGGACCATCCAAGCCAACATAGGGGTTTATTAGGCTGTCCAACCAATGATTACTCACAAGGACCAACACAACAAGACATAACCAAGCTAACATGTGGGTTTATCAGGCTACCAGCCAAGCCATCCTTGAATTTGGGTTTATCAAGTTGTTAAGGCAGTGGAAAGGTAGAATGATAAGATAGTGAGCTCATACTCAGAACTAAAAACACCTATACAAGATCTATCTATCCTGGCATCCACGTTGCCTACACACGCAACACAAGGAAGTATCCCCTTCTCTTCTCCACAATCCCTCGGACTATACCGTGCCTTCCAATTCTCTTCAGGATGTGCAAAGCAGATTTACCATCCACTATTATCTTACCATGAGGTTCCACTCTATGTTTATCAAGCTTATTCCTCGTCTCTTCCACTCCTAAGTCTTGCACACATTCAGACCCAAAGCCAGGGTGCACTTCACAGCAAACCACAGGGGAAACATGGATGACCACTCTTTCTCCTAAAATCGAGTGATCTCCACAACTCATTTATAAGAAGAAAAAAATGAGATCTCAGAACCTCTTCCACTACACCTACGTGCGACTGAGGATGGTAAGTAACAGAAGAACCACCCAGACCAAAACAAGGCTCAACAAAAATAGGTTGAACGCACAGTGCGGATGAGCAGAATGCAATGGTGAATGACATAATGAATAATGAATGGGATGAATGAGAATAATGAACAAAACCCAAAGGTGATCTCCTCTGATGGAATAGGCATGCAATATAGGGTTTTCTTGCCACAGAAGCAAGAAATGCAGCTTCCCATACGGCAGGTCCGTGCAGAATTTCCTATACAAGCAATCAGACTGCCAAACCCTCCTCTCCCCAATGCATTAACTGCCTCAACCAACTTCTGGAAGAAATTAATGATTGAGGATAGAGGACAGAAAGGGAGTTGTGGTTCAATGGTTATCCATTTGACATTTGGTCTCACCCTAAGGCTCAGAGGTTGACAGAGTCCCTATTGAAATATTGTATCTTCGAAGAATATTATTCTATATGTATCTTTTGTGGTCCCTGATGGTCCTACTGGGAGAACCACTTGTATTATATTTGTACCCCGATGCTTCTAATCGGAAGAACTAATAAGAGTCATGAGGTAGTCCCCTCTAATTGTAAAGGTGGGTCATTATCACCCCAGTGTGGTTACTTGAGCCTACATGTGTAACTCGAGCCTACATGACTAACTCGAGCCTACATGTCAGATGAGCTAATTAAAGTGAACGGATGAATATAAATAGAGGTGTGGTGCTCCTCATTTGGAACACACATTCTCACTTGTGTAGCACATTAGTGGAGAAGAGAAGTAGCTGGAGAAGGAGGAGGATCAGGATTTGATCTCCTTGCTGGTTTTATATTTTATCTCTTTGGGGCATCTATATTGAGGAAGCTTTCGCTAGGTTTTTCCCAGGATAAATATTTGTGTTCCTTTTGTATGGTTGTGCTTGTCTATCTTTCAGTGATCCTGTTTATATGCTTTTGTTATGAAAATGTAATGAAATACTGATGTCTTAGCTAAGCATATGAAAAATTTAGACATGGTATCAAAGCAACCCTGAAAGAAGGCATTGCACAGCTACAGAATCTAGGGCTTCTTACTTTTTGGTTCTCTCTCCACAATCGATCAGCAAAATTAGAAGGCTAGGCTGACTCTCCATTGAAGGGGGCATCTTTCTATCGAAGCAGAATTCGATTTCGAGCATTTTCAGTTTTTGGTGCGGGAAATTAGGGCTTCTTGCAGAAGAAGAATTTTTGAGTGAGCCCAGCATAGGATTTCTCTCCTCATCAAAATCGAAGTTTAGAGACCTAGATCAAGATTTTTGGTTGGTTGAAACTCCGGGAAAGTCAAACCCTAGTTTGACCTCGAGCTAGAAAAACCATAAATACTAAAACTACTAAGTTTTGGTACATTCGCTATATCCTGAGATTGTCGAAGGTTCAGGAGATGAAAATTGCAGAGACCAAATATAAAATCCTTATGTACACTGTTTCCAAAATTTAGCCTCAGATTCGCTATATTCTGGGACATATGATCCCTCCAAGTTAGGGTTCTAGCCTCTTCCAGAATTCATCCCTAAACAGAACACCTGGGGAGAATTGCAATATCTTGGGCTACAGAGGTCCAAATGGAATTCCTGAAGATGTTCCAGAAAGGGCACAGAATTTAATTCCCATGGTACAAACTGTAGACTTAGAATATGAAATAGTGAATGTGGTGGGATTGCATCATCCCTGAACTTCGGTTCAAAATAGATCTGGTGACTTCAGTATTCATGAATGTGGTGGGATTTCATCATCCCTGAACTTCGGTTCAAAATGTATCCAGAGGTCTCGGCCCCCGTGAATGTGGTGGGATTGCATCATCCCTAAACTTTGGTTAAAAATGTATCTGGAGGTCTCGACCCCCATGAATGTGGTAGGATTGCATCATCCCTGAACTTCGGTTCAAAATGTATGCGAAGGTCTTGGCCCCCGTGAAAGTGGTGGATTGCATCATCCCTGAACCTCGGTTCAAAATGTATCCGGAGGTCTCGGCCCCCGTGAAAGTGGTAGGATTGCATCATCCCTGAACCTCGGTTCAAAATGTATCCGGAGGTCTCGGCCCCCGTGAAAGTGGTAGGATTGCATCATCCCTGAACTTCGGTTCAAAATGTATCTAGAGGTCTTGGCTCTCGTGAAAGTGGTGGATTGCATCATCCTTGAACCTTGGTTCAAAATGTATCTGGAGGTATTGGCCCCCGTGAAAGTGGTGGATTGCATCATCTCTAAACCTCGGTTCAAAATGTATCCGGAGATCTCGGTCCCCATGAATGTGGTAGGATTGTATCATCCTTGAACTTCGGTTCAGAACGGATCCAGTGACTTCAGTACTCAAGAACATGTGTTGATCTCGTAATTCCTAGATGAAGGATTCTCTGAGTTCCACATCTGTGTTGATCCTATAATTCCAAAAGGAAGGATTGTTAGTAACTCCGTAAAGACCTAAATCCTGTAATTCCAAAAGGAAGGATCATTGAATTGATCCCGTAATTCCAATAGGAAGGATTGTCTAAGTTCCACAGATGTGTTGATCCCGTAATTCCAATAGGAAGGATTGTCTGAGTTCCACATCTGTGTTGATCCCGTAATTCCGAAAGGAATGATCGTTTGTAACTCCGTAAAGACCTAAATCCCATAATTCTGAAAGGAAGGATCATTGAATTGATCCAGTAATTCCAATAGGAAGGATTGTCTGAGTTCCACAGATGTGTTGATCCCGTAATTCCAATAGGAAGGATTGTCTGAGTTCCACAGATGTGTTGATCCCGTAATTCCAATAGGAAGGATTGTCTGAGTTCCACAAATGTGTTGATCCCGTAATTCTGAAAGGAAGGATCGATAGTAACTCCGTAAAGACCTAAATCCCGTAATTCCGAAAGGAAGGATCGTTAGTAACTCCATAAAGACCTAAATCCTTTAATTCCGAAAGGAAGGATCATTGGTAACTCCGTAAAGACCTAAATCCTGTAATTCCGAAAGGAAGGATCATGTTGATGTTTTGATGATGTTGATGTTTTGATGATAATGATGTTTTTATGATGATGATGATGATGACGTACTGATCGAAATATCAGTGTATGATGATGATGATGTACTAATCGATCAGAGTATGATGATGATTACGATGTACTGATCGAAAGATCAGAGTGTGATGATGATGATGTACTGATCGAAAGATCAAAGTATGATGATGATGCTGTACTGATTAGAGTATGACAATGATGATGTACCGATCGAAAGATCAAAGTACTGAAGATGTTGCTGATTGAAATGTTGAAGATGTTGTTGCTGATCGAAAGATCAAAGTGCTGAAGATGTTGCTGATCGAAATGTTTAATATGTTGTTGCCGATCGAAAGATCAAAGTGCTGAAGATGT
Source organism: Pseudotsuga menziesii (assembly GCA_001517045.1). NCBI lineage: Eukaryota > Viridiplantae > Streptophyta > Pinopsida > Pinales > Pinaceae > Pseudotsuga > Pseudotsuga menziesii. The sequence goes on along the minus strand of LPNX010493662.1, from coordinate 233,524 downwards.
TGCTGATCAAAATGCTGAAGATATTGTTGCTGATCGAAAGGTCAAAATGCTGAAGATGCTGCTGATCGAAAGGTCAAAGTGATGAATATGTTGCTGCTGATTGAAAGGTCTAAGTACTAAAGATGTTGTTGTTCGAAAGGTCAAAGTGCTGAAGATGTTGCTGAAGGTGTTGCTGATCAAAAGGTCAAAGTGTTGAAGATGTTGCTGATCAAAAGGTCAAAAGATGTTGATCAAAGAGTTGTTGTCGTTGAAAATTGAAGACGAATACTATATGATGTTGAAAAGCTTTCAATGATTTATATATGTGTTACCCTGATGATGTTGATGATGTCCTCTCCTACTATTGTTGTTGTTGTTGTAGAATACCCTTCTTGTTAAGGGGGAGTGTTGAAATATTGTAACTTCGAAGAATATTCTATATGTATCTTTTGTGGTCCCCGATGGTCCTACCGGGAGAACCACTTGTATTATCGTTGTACCTTGATGCTTCTAATCGGAAGAACTAATAAGAGTCATGAGGTAGTCCCCTCTAATTGTAAAGGTGGGTCATTAGCACCCCAGTGTGGTTACTTGAGCCTACATGTGTAACTCGAGCCTACATGATTAACTTGAGCCTACATGTCAGATGAGTTAATTAAAGTGAATGGATGAATATAAATAGAGGTGTGGTGCTCCTCATTTGGAACACACATTCTCACTTGTGTAGCGCATTAGTGGAGAAGAGAAGTAGCTGGAGAAGGAGGAGGATCAGGCTTTGATCTCCTTGCTAGTTTTATCTTTTATCTTTTTGGGGCATCTATATTGAGGAAGCTTTTGGTGGGTTTTTCCCTTTAGGGTTTTCCCAGGATAAATATTTGTGTTCCTTTTGTATGGTTGTGCTTGTCTATCTTTCAGTGATCCTGTTTATATGCTTTTGTTATGAAAATGTAATGAAATACTGATGTCTTAGCTAAGCATATGAAAATTTTAGACAGTCCCCACCCCATTCCTCGTGAGATCATGCCCCCATCTCTTTCATGTTTTCCATCCCATAGCTAGTTGTGGTATTTTTATTAAATTGTATTTACATGATATTTACAAATATAATGTGATTGAATTAGCACATGAACCATAGGAATCAACCATGATCACCTAGACAAAAACATTAATCAATGGCAGGGCCTTGGCCTTGAGCTACTTGCCATGATTCCTTATAGTATTTACATCATGTACAATCAAAATACCAAGGGGTTAAAACCAGGGTATTACATTCATGCCCACAATCTTCCTGGGAAATCACACCACAAATAGTATGACCTTTGTAATTAATGTTGTTGTTGTTCACCTCGAATATCATGCCCTTGACTGGGAAAATTTGTGGCATGTCCCCTGCTCGATATTCAATTCTAGTCCTTTCTTTTTGTGTCAGTGAAATGATGTTGTACATTTCTTGAAATGTCTGCTAGAATCACTATGTTATATGCTCAAACCTCCTTGGGAATCATGCCAAGGTTCTCCCTCTCTTAATTCCTCTCTTATTATAAAGTTGAGTTCCTCTCCATGTCTCATGGATGGGTACAAATGAGGAATGAAGTGCCTTTTAATATTTTCCCTTTCCTTTTCACTTCCTCTTCTTGGGGTAGCTAAAAGGACACAAGATCAAGGTCCCACTTTTAGTTTAGTATTTTCTTATCAATGGGTGAGAAAAAACACTTTTCTCTCCATTAAATATTTTCTCTCTCAATTCCCACTTAAATTTATTTAAAAAGTCATTTTACTCTCTAATGTGAATTAATTACTCATATCAAGTAATTAATACAAGGGTAATTTCATTTAATACCGTTTAGTGATTTAGGAACAAAGTCGCAAGGGATTTGCATCCCTAGGTACAAAAATTCAACAAATATTATCATAATATTTATGTACTACCTGTCAATGGTGAAACTTTGACTGTGGCATTACATGTTGATGATGTAATAATAATTAAAAATAATGTCAATCTAATTTTGGGTTTGACGAAACAACTTGCGAATACCTTTGGAATCATTGATCTTGGTATGTTGCATTTCTTTCTAGGAATTCAAATTTTGCAAATGGATGATAGTACCTTTCTTTCTCAATCAAAATATTCTTTCTATCTTTTAAAAAAATTCAATATGGATGATTGCAAGTCTTGTTCTACACCTTATTAGTCGGGTGTAAAGTTGTTGAAAGACTGTGACTCTACGCATGTCGATGCCACTCTTTATCAATAGTTGTTTGGTATACTAAGTTACTTAACTCACAGTTGACCTAATATGTCATCTTATATTAGTGTTGTTCCTTGGTTCATGTAGGATTCTCAAAAAATACACTGGAAAGTTGTTAAAACTATTGTTTGATACATTAAAGTAACTTATTAGTATGTTATTAAGTATTGTCTCAGTACAGAACCACTGGTAGAGTTCACTGATTATGATTGGGGAGGTGACCTTGATGATAAAAAATCACTTATTTCTATGTTTTTTTGACAAAGTTATAGACCCTTGGTCTGGTCATGTAAGAAACATAAATTACTCTCTCTTTTGACTACGAAAGAAGAGTATTGTGGTGTTTTTAATGTGGATACAGAGGCATTTTGGATATGCCATATTTTAGATGAGTTTGGTTTTCTTGTTTTCTACTTGATTGTTATACATTGTGACACTCAAAGTACAATATAGGTTGTTGATAATCCATTGCTCACAAAAAAATGAAGCATGTTGAACTTCATGTTCATTATTTGAGATAGTTGGTACATGATAATGTGGTCTCAGTTGTCTATTATAGGATCGATGATTAGATCGTTGATATATTTACGAGCCTCTACTAGAAGCTAAGTTTGTGAAACTTTGATATATGCTTGGGATTCAAGTAGCTACAATTATAGGGGGTGTTCAAAGACCATAATTTCACCTCTTATATCTCCAAAGCATTGTGTCGATGGGGGGGTGTTGGAACCTAAGGTTATGTAGGCTCATCGCCTTTGTCTCTTTTGGAGACAGTGAGTTGATATACAATAGTCGATTAGCAGAATAATAAACTGGGGGATCATCTGAGCAATCGAGTAATCAATCGACTAAATGGTCGACAAGACTGTGGTCGACTTGACTAGAACAACTAACTAAACTATGGGACATTGCAGATTTCATGGAAATGGTTAGAACCAATGTCCTCTATGTGTGGACCACATCCTCCTCATTTCAAGGGAGTTTCTTAGAACTGTAGAATATAAAATAATGAGCCTATGAGTTGTGTGGATATCGAATATGTTGCAATTGAGATTGAAAAATGTGATGTGATGTTCTTATGATAATGCGTTGTGCTTAAGTGTTGTAATGGTGTATTTAGACATCACCTCTTTTCTTGGAATACAGTTGCCTTGTTTTATTTTATTTTTGGATCTATAGTTCATATGAAGAGGTTCCCAAACACAAAGAAAGTGCTTTGATACCACTTTGATGTAGGAGAATTTAGTTGATTCAATCGAAAGTTCCTCATCGGTGGTGTGACATTGAGAAAAGAAGTTGATCATGGATGCAACAAGTGTTAATTGAAAAGAAGTCCCAACATATTGGGATCCAACATATCAGGGATGAGGAATCATGAGTTTCTATTGAGAAGGGATATGTGAGAAAACCAATAGGATGAAAATTGATATCATATCGAGGATTAGAGAATTTTCATTGGTAATATTCTATCAGAGGAATGTATTGAAGGTGCCAGAAGAGAATCTGAAGAGCCAAATATCGATGTATCCATGGTGTAATGAGTGGTGCATTGAGGATGTCATGTTAGAATTGTAACATAGGAATTATGTTAGAAATGCGTATGTGGAAAAAGCTGGCGAGTGAGTTCTAATGTATCGAACCCAACAATATCCCAAGTAGCACTGTTGGACATATATTTTTGGAAAGGATCACATTGAAAATCAAGCATTGAAGTTTGAGTGTGGAAAAGCATTAAGGGAAACATTATAAATGAGAGATGATATCACAAAGTCGATTATTCAAGGAAGCAGAGACTTAGGGAACCATGATAAAAATATGATGTCGATGAACATAGAGGGAAGGGAGATGAATCCATTTAGGAAAATTTATTATAGTTTGTACATTAATTTATTGTAGAATTTGATGACCATTCCATCATACAAATGAGGCAAGGTTTTGAGATGAATATTGAATATATAAACATGAATTCAAATTCAATTCTATTAATTTGATAATACAATTTTTTAATGAGCTAGAGGAGTAGGGAAGGTGCAAAGGAGGAGAAAAATTCTAGAGGGTGAGTGCAAGCTAATGAGGGTAACTTTTGGCATGTTAGATGCAATAGAAAACTGAAAAATAAGGCATCCCTCAACTTAATTGTATTTTTTGAGATACTTACACAAAATATCTTGCTTTGTGTAAAAGATATTAAATGTAGAAAATTGAATCACGTTTCCAAATATATAAGGTTTTATGTATTGAAAATTTTTATAACTATGTCAAGTTTCATTTTTACTAACAGTCACTTTTTATTTTTTAAGCAACTGATAAGGTATATGTTTTTGTGGGTGCAGCCTTTGAGGGCCTAAATGATCCTTTCGGGATACAAAAATTTGCAGGAATGTAGAGAACATATAGCACTAGTGCAGTGCTATTTTTAGAAAATAAAATTAGTAAGTTTTATTTTTTTTTATAATTATCTAAGTGATCATTCCTCGAAAATGGTACGTCTTTTGTGGGTGCAGCCTTTGAAGGTCTTAATGAAATAATCATGAAATGGGTTTTTTATAGAATGTAGAGGTCAGTGTCTTCTAGTGCACCATATGATTTATTCTTAAAACAATTAAGAATTGAAAAAGTTATGGAAAAAACATTAACAACATGTTTTTTGACTTAAGGAGTTAGGACACAATAGAAATTGAAAAAAATAGGAAAATATAATATTTTTTAATAAAAATTACATATTTAGAATCTGCATAAAAAAATCTATTTATGTTTAATATTTCGTCAAAAATTATTGTGTGTAGCATACCGTAACGAGCGCGTAAACAATGACTTCTTCAGAAACTGGAAGAAATGCCTAATTAGCTATGGTTTATCATATGCCATAGCATAGGTTTGGTATTACCGAAGCGAATTCAAAACCATACACATAGGACTATTAGTGACATGCGAGCAAGTGAATTGGCATGTTTAAATTCAAATTACATTTCCCGCCCTTATAGAAATGGAAAACACATGTGCGTTATAGAACTACAAAACGTGCACGCATTATAGAACTACAAAATGCGTGCACGTTATAGAACTACAAAATGCGTACGCATTATGTAGTTCTATAATGCGCACGTGTTTTGTAGAGCTAAAAATCTAGCACTATATGTAATATATCAAATGTATGGATAATAGTTTAGAGGGGGTGTTGAAGGGTTAATGGCCTAGGAGGATGTTGGAAGCTCAAGTGGGGATGGTTAATAGTTGAGAGCGGGTGGGGAAAGGTTAAGGGCCTAGGAAGATGTTGGAAATTCAAGTGGGGATGGTTAATAGTTGAGAGGGGGTGGAGAAGGGTCAAGGGCCTAGGAGGATGGTGTAAGTTTGAGTGAGTATAGTTAATAGTTGAGAGGGGGCGGGGAAGGGTCAAGGTCCTAAGAGGATGTTGTAAATTCAAATGGAGAAAGATGAATGGAATGAGAACATTATAGGTTACAAGGGTGAAGGGGAGTGGGGATTGAGAGGATTATTAGGAGGAGGAGAGGTGTTGAAGAAATATAGGGTTAGAAGTAGTACGTCAGACTTGAGTGACGAAGGGGGATAAGGTGGAGGGGAGGAAGTGGGTGATGTTTTGATGAGAGAGAGGATTGGTGAATGGAAAGGTGGATATGGAGTATTATAGGAGGAATATGATGTGTTGGAGGAGAGAGGCGAACGAGGGGTGAATTGAAGAGATGGGAATGAGATGAGATAAATCAGATAATAGGGGTAATAATGATGTAGGGGTTTGAGGAGAAGGAATAAGTTGAAAAAATAGAGGAAGGAAGTATAAGAGAGAGAGAGAATGATGTGGAGAGAGTGTGAGAGAGAATAATATAGAGAGGGAGGAGGGGGTGTGAGGGAGGGATGGAGATAAAGTGAAAGAAAGAGATAGTGAGGGAGCAATAGAAGTTGTGTGTGTGCGAGGCAGGGTCAGGGGATTGACACAAGGACAGAAAGGGGGCAGGTTCACACACACATAGAGAGAGAGAGATAGATATGGTGTCCAAGACAAAGGGTGGAGGGTTGGGGGATGGAGAGAGAGGGAGGCTGTGAAAGAGAGAAACATGTAGAGGGAGGGTGAAAGGAGATAGGGATGGAGGGATACAAGTTGAGAGTGAGAGAGAGGGAGAGAACAGGTAGATGAATAATTCCATGGAGGGCTGGTAATTAAGGGAGAAGGGAGGGAGATATTGATAGAGGGAGGTAAATAGAAGGAGGAGAGAGAGGGAGAGACAAAGGGAGTTTGTGAGAGAAGGGGACACACACACACACACATATTATGTGGGAGAGAGGGGGATGGGTGAGTGACAAAGGGAGANAGGGATAGTGAGAGAGTTATAGTGAAGGTGGAGAGAGGTTATGAGAGAGGTGAATGAGGGAGGGACACACACACACACACATATATATATAGAGAGAGATATTGTGTGGGAGAGAGGGGGGAGGTGTGATAAACAATGAGAGAGGGGGAAGGGGGGAACAATAAAGAGAGAGTGCTGTAGGGAGGAATAGTGAGGGAGGTATACATAAGGTGGAGAGAGGTTTTGAGAGATGGGGAGTGAGAGAGGGACACACACATATGCATAGAGATAGAGAAAGAGAGGGAGGTTGTTAGAGAGAGAAGGGGAAAGATGCACACACATACACATAGAGATAGAGAGAGATGGAAATACAAAGTTAGGGAGGGAAAGTGAGTAAGGCATATGGGGATAGTGAGTATGGCACATGTGTAGCCATAGATGTTAGAAATATTATTTAGGGATCGAGTCTTGTATTTCCTCCCTTGACCATGTTGAGGACTTAATACCCATATATAATGCTCAAAACCTCTTAAAGGCATGTGCATATTTTCTTGGAGACCGAGCATACCTTGAGTAGATCATATGTGGTGCTTTAAGCAATTTTTCATTAACATGGGTGCCTAAAAAATTCCATTATGGCCTAAGGAATGAACATATCACCTCAAACATGTCTTAGAGTTCCCATACCTACTACTCAAAACCACCTAATTCTACTAACATCCATATTCATAGTCCAAATATACCTATGAGATGGCATTTGTGATTTTTTAAGGCATCCTTCCTATCCATGGATTCATAGAAGCTTTAGTTAGGGTCTAAGGCCATAGTTTCCTCCCCTGGCTATGTTCATGGCCTTTAGATGCATACCTAGTGCTCAACAAATGATGATGGCATGCATATCCTGATTAAGATTCAAATGATTCACTTGCAACGTCATGTGTGGTGGTTGTAGGAATCAATTTTGCCCCTAAATGGTTAACAATGTCGTTTAAGGCCTAAGGACAAAGTGTTCCCCCCACCCATGTGAAGGGTCCTAATATTTGTACTTATTGCTAAAAATGTTCTAATGGCACTAATATCGCCATTCCAAGGTAAATGAAACCATGAAAGGATCTATTGAGGTTGTTCAACACATCATTCTTGGCTCTAGATGGATAGAAACATCTTTTAGGGGCTAAGTCCTAGGTTTCCTCCCTTATTATGTCTATGGTCCTAAGACACATACATAGTATTAGAAACCCCTAATGGTTCCCATATCCCCATTCAAAACAAAACTATCAACATGAGAGGTCATCTATGGTGATTCAAGGTGTCGTTCATGGACCTTGAGCCATAAAATTTGGTTTACAACCTAAAATTAAAGCTCTATGTACCAACCATGATTAACACCTTATCCTCCATATCTAATGCTAAAAAAATCCTAATAATGGCCATATCCCAACTTAAAGGTGGAGGATACCCTCAAGAGATCATGTGTGTTTGTTTGGGGTGTTTTTCTTGGCCCTATATCTATATAGGATTCCTTTCGGGCCTAAGGATAAGGTTTCCTCCATCAACTATGTCTATGTATATGTTTCTAGTGCTAAGAGAACTCTAATGTACGTCATATTCTCTCTTAGATGCAAAATATCACATGGGAAGGTCCTATGTGTAGGTTCGATGCCTTGTTCATGGACCTAAAGCCTTAAAATCTACCTTTACAACACAAGTCTTGAGTTTCCTCCCTCAAGCATGGTCAAGGAACTATGACCCATACTTAGTTCTTAAAACCTCCTAATGGTGTCCACATTACAACACAAAGAAAAATTATACTATTGGGAGGTTAGGCATGGTTTTTTGAGATGTTGTTCTTGATAATGCTAAAATATTACTATAGTTCTTAAGTCTTGATGATGAAAACTATTGTTTTTAGCCATTTCCCTAGCCATGCAGTAAAACCATTTTTTGTGTTTCTCCATAACGCGTGCGCATTTTTCTTCTCTAAAACGTGTGCATGTTTTGCTTCTCGAAAACGCGTGCACGTTTTTCTTCTCCATAACACGTGCGCGTTTTGCTTCTCCATAACGCGTACCCATTTTGCTTCTCCATAACGCATACGTGTTTTGTAACTATAAAATGCGTGCGTGTTTTGCTAAACCTAACCTACGTGTCATATGACATGTCAGGCTCGAGCTTAACCAAACCAAGAATTACGGAACGCGAGCGCGTTGTGTTTTTTTGTATCATGAGCGTGTTTCCTAAAAGAAGCATTGCATCTAAAAGGTCCCTCAACTTCTTGCACACACCCTAGAGTGAGATAGTGGAGAAGATTTGAGAAGAAGCCTATATAAGAGAAATATTTAGTTAATAGATGCAAAACAGAAGGGATAGCAAGAAGCTAAGGGAAAGCTATCAAGACATATTATTTATTGTAAAAAAATGCTTGAGACTAAAACCAAGGGTTTGATGCTGAGATTCCAAGTTGAAAGAACATTGAATTGTACATATTTCTAAGTTAATGACAAGATATAAGGGAATTTTCTTATTGTCATAAGCCTCTAAGTTTGCTTTTTTAGTGTGTGTATTTGAATCAGGGATGATTTTAAGGAACCATACTTATTTAAAAGTGTATAAATGTTGGCGAATATTACCAATTCTTAAAACGCCAACTATAAAATGATTGGCGATATTTTTCAAAAAATATTTTAATTTCCAAGGATTTTATATCGTTTATATAATAATTTGGCGATTTTTAGGGTGAAATTTTTTTACCCCGTTAAAATTGGGCAAAACAGGGCTTCAAAAAATGCAAAATGACGAATCTTTTTTAGGAGAAAAACATGGAAAAATAGCCCACTGGGCTAAAATTCGCCCCTAAAATTATCCTTATATTTGATTTGTGGACGTTCTCTGATCATTGCTATACTTACCTAGGCCGCATCACACTTGTTATGATTCTTAATGTGCAATATGAAAAACAAGTAATACATCCAAAAATGTACTACAAATATCCAATATTTTATTAAATCCAAAACCTTTAAAGTAGAGAAACATCATATGATAATTTCTTTATGAAAGGATAAATCACATGCATCTTTTAAGGAGAAACATCCAAATAAGATATACTCCAATATAAAAACAATCCTAATTGACATATGCCATGGGACAAATCCATCCTCATTTATAATTACCTAGAAAACCCTAACTCTAATAATTAGTGGGCACTACATTAATAACCAAGTTATATTACACTTATCAAATAATAAGTACCTAATAGGATTTATCTAATAATAATTAATATAATAGACCTATTTTACATTACATCAAATGATCAACATACCTAGCCTATCATTAAGTTTAATCGGGTATTAAACCATATTGCATGACTAGGAGAGAGCCCACCAATAATCATATTGCATGACAAGGAGAGCCCACCAATAATCATAAGATAAAGAAAAAAATATGCTGACAACTAAGAAGATAATTAATGGTTAGAAAAAAATAGATAGGAGATAGGGTTGGATGTGTTATCCACTATAGGTAAGTTGTACCATTGTACCAAGTGGAACAAGAAAAAATCATGAAGCATAAGACAAATTTAGAAAAGAGAATCATGAAGCATGAGACTCATGAAGAGTTGAAGGGCATAGAAGGTTGTAACAATTGAAGTAGAGAAGATAATTATTTCTGATTGTTACATCGTTGTGTTTTTTTATTATTCGTTGCATTTACTTTGCAAAGGAGCTTCTTCACTTTGCTTAGGATTCTAACCGATCACATCGTTATTATTTCTTTTCATAATAACGAGACTAACAATATTTTAAATTAGAAAACCTTACACGGAACATTGACCAAGGTAATAATATATATAACTCAATATTACATCATTTGGGTTAAGAAAGAAAAACTTTATAAACACATCATTCGATTTTTTATTTTTTCTACGCATAAATTTAAGTGGATAACTATCTTGACTTTTTTTTATGAAAAATAATAATTATTTTGAGATATGGTGATGCGATATTTTTATGAAAAATATAATATTTTATAATACTTTTCTCATTAAATCGAGACGTGGTTAAATAGGAAACATGAGGGACTAGAAACTAACAAAAAAAGTTGCTTGTGTAATGCTTTGTGTTAGTGTTTCCATGCTTTGTGAGTTTTAGTGAGTCAAACTATCATGAACTTTCTTGATTTTGATAACTAATTGAAGAAATTTAATTATATATCTGTATTTCAATTGTGAATTTGTACACAATCATGTATAGCATGAAATAGGATAGCTATATTTCTATATGTTTAGGCTTGATTTTATAATTTTCAATTGTCTCATGGTTGGGGTGTCCTCCATGGCTACATGGAAATACATCGTGGACTTTTGGTTTAAATCGATATCTCAAAATCACAAGGAAGTTAGCGAATGGTCACAAAGCACGACGAGGGGCATGCATTATGAGGAGTGTACATATGAGGAGTGAAAAAATACATTAGAAGAAGTTAAAATATTGTAGATGACATAGAAGGAAGATTTTGAAAGGTCATGGAAAAAATTGAATAGCTCGAATGTAACCTTCAGTGAAAAGAAGGTAAGTGGGGTTTAGAGAAGGATGCACTAGTTGGAAATTACTACCACCTTCATTCATATTTGGAGATTTAAAATAACTTAGAAGTTGAGGAATATATCCCTTGGTATTGAAGGGGCGACAAGGATAGTTTTATATCTTTATAGATATAGGTATTGGATAATGTATTTTAATTTACCTATAGATATAGATATAGGGATTTTAGAAGGAAAAGGGAGGTAGAGTCAAAATTCATTTTAAGCATGACTTAAGGTGTCATTTGAGAAATCAAAATTGTGATGTCTATTGAAGGGAGGGGGTAGAGGAAGGATGATGTGGATTACTAGGTGAAAATTTGATGAAAACATTGGGGTATCATACATCATTTTGTTGTTTTCTGGGCCATGACCTCATTATTATTATTATTATTATTATTATTATTATTATTATTATTATTATTATTATTATTTAGAACAAGATACCATGTCCATAATAAAAACAGGGCATGAAAAATGTCATGAAAAGAAATGATACCTCAGATATCTAGTAGTTTTCTAATTAGAAAGGTGTGTTAGGAGGGTTTTCAACAAATGAGTCTTGGGAGATAGAAAATGAATTAGGAATATTATTTAATATCCCATCAATTAAGGTGTTATGCCATAGGTTTAATAATTGAACCTCTTGATTAACCAAAGAATTACATCAATTTATGTATGGTTGAATTCTATAACTTAATTATCTACAAGGGGAATGCAAGATTGTTAAATGTTGTGCACTACTTATACAAGACTCAATGATTTAAATTTTGTTGAATCAACTCGACATTGCTAATTCTAATTACTAGAAACCAAACGATTCTATATGCATTTATTCTACATTAACAAGCCTAACCTAGCATGGGTTCAATTATTCTACAAGATAAGTTGTCCATGCATATAATTCTATTGGTTGTTGAAGATAATCCTTCAAAATCATTTCAATCTATAGGAATGGGAACACAATACTTGAACGTAATGAAGCATTGGTTAGGAGATAACTATTATAAGAACACTAATTACTTAAGAACAAACTAAAATCTCTAGAGAGAAATCTATTATATGGTTTATTGAGAATCATAAAAGTTCCTCCTACTAACCATGAGGTCATGGTATGTTGGTGAAAAGGTTCAATAAGACAAAATGAACAATATAGCTACCTAATTGAAAACATGAAAGATTCCTTAGGCACATGGAAATAGTAAATTGAGGTCTAAGGAATTGTAAACCACAGTACAAATGAATAAGAATTCAATGTCAACTATACATAAGAAGGTGCATTCACCATCAATACTTTCAAGTGCACCTTGACTTGAAGAGGACTAATGTACCATTGTAAACTATAGTATCTCAACTTAGAGGAAAATTAACTTTGTTTTATCAACAAAACATTTTGACTTACAATATCTAGTCTGCAACTTTTCTACCTCTAACCCTAACTATGTGAAATCCTCAATATACCCTAACTCAAGTTGTAAATGAATGCATTTATAACGGTTATTCTTTTAACACTCAATATTTTTAAGGATTTCCAAGGTGTGATACAAGTTACAACTATTCTTACCCCCAAAATTCTTAGCTTCCTTCCATTAAATATATGCCATTTTGACAACTTGTTGAACAAATAGATTCTAGGGAACACCATCCTTATTTGTGAATTGAGTTCATGGCTTGTTATAGAGGGTTTCTGGGTACAACTTACTCACTTATTGAATAACTTGATGTGATACTATGGATTACATGTCCATATTTCTCTTTACATGGGCTAAAGAATTGTTGAAAGTGCACGCTTGTAAACTCATTTTCTTTCTTGGTTAAGCTACAATAATGGGTCAAATATATGCATCTAAATTCTCATTGAATAGTCCCCCCTTTAATATATGTCATTTAATAACTTTATGTGTATAAAATATGTTGAATAAAAGGGATTATGTATTCTAGTCACCTCTTTTTAGTTTATAACTTGGATATAAGTGTTGGTGAAATATATTTGGTGTTGATGGAAAAACTACATAGTCATGTTTTAAGTGTAACACTCTATAGATGGTGAAAATATTATTCATACTCAATCTATAATTAACACCTTTTCATTATTATACAAGAAAATTGAAGACATTTGTACATAAAAACTCATAACGTACCAGCAAAATAATCCTTGCAAGTAATTAATGAATAAACAATTAATGACTACAAAATTGGTTTATTGAATAAGTATTAAGGTTAAAAGTGGCAATGTCAAAGGTTTTTAAGAAGGTAAAATGGCCATTAAATATGACAAAGTAAGCCGATTCTAGGGATTATCACCCCCCTCAAGGGTTTGTGAGGAATCCAAACAATCAACCCAATAAGAAAAAACATGATATGGAAATCATTAGAATGAGTTAATCAATCACTAGAGAGGATACAAATGGTCCATTATATATAGTCATTGAAATCAACATTGGAATATGTAGATTAAATATTAAGTTGATCAAAATGAAAGAAGTGAAACACAAATAATGTAGATAGTTAATTGTACAATATTATGATCATTAAGGAGTAGGGATATACACTTTCCTTATAACATGATTTTTTTAAATAATTTGTTCTCAAAGTTTGAGTTCATTTTATATATCTTCAACACATTTTCTATCATATTATTTATAATTTTGCAAATTGTTGTAGGATGATTAATGTGACTAAGAAGTGAAGGTGTATTGAATATGTCATAATATGATAATGCATCATAAGAAGAAGTAATTTTATTTTGTTAATTAAATTATTGTCTAACATAAAATCAATGTTAGTTTGTCGCAACTATAATAAATTTTATTTGCAACAATTTATATAAGTACCCTAAAATCAGTTCCTCCTAATGATATTTTTCACTACATGTGGTTGTATCTAGTTAAATACTCTCTATAATTAGAACCTAAAATAGCTGGTATGGATCCTTCTATATAATTGTTTTTTTGCATGGAAAGGGATTCTTAACTATGTATAAACATGTGTACATGCACTTTATATGCCAATAAAAAAAAAAGATACCTAGGGGCTTATTGCTTGTTATGACAAATTTTACATGCAATAATCAAAGCCCACACATCTCTAACAACTTTATTGGAATTAGATGAACCATAAAGCATAAAGATTCTATCTACTATAAAACACAATGAAATAATATATAAATATAGCATTCAACTAATGATTTGAGTCTAATTGGTGAATAAATTCATACAAGTAGTTACAATTAGGAGACAATACAAAAATGCAAAAGATACGGTCCTAGCATTTCCACTACATGATTTTTGTTTTTGTTGTAAAGGAAAGTATCATATGGATAGGGTTTAAGAGGCCATCAATGTACCGGGGTTGAAAGAGAGATGCAAATGGTTATGCAAGTAAATACAAGCAAGATCAAAGATTAGAATGGTTCATACCTTAATCAAACGAAGGTTCATCCAAGCAGCTCTTCAATCCTCTTCTTGCTCCTCTTGCTTCTCTTGCTCCAAGAGACCTGCAAAATGAATTATACCTTCCTCAAACCAATATGACCACATATAAATAAATGATAATCAAATAAACATGAAATAATAATCTGATTAACATCAAAATATGATAATAAACAAAGATTCAATCACACATTGAACAATAATTTGGGAAGAAGAAGGACATCACATATTTATTAATCTTGAAAACAAGTACAAATATACCTTCTCTTCAAGTTGGGAACTTCACAAAACTTTGATCTGGTTCTATTTCTTCTCTTATCCAAGGAACTTAGCCTCCAAGCTCCGCAACACAAGGGGATGATCACTAGGGCAAAGGTGTGGGAAAAGAGAGTCACAATTTCTCTAGCATGACAATGCAAAAGTTCAATTCTCTTGTCAAGGACCTCCATATCTCTATTTATATGCTTTATGAAGAATTAGTGTCGAAGACAAAGTAGTTACAACTAAAGGAGTCAGTTGCATAACTACCCAAACTACCCAAATTTTGAAAAACATATTTTTTTGACATTTTCAGGAGGAATACACGGGTTGCAGAGAAATCATTCGCATATGCAAGAGGTATACGTGGGTTTCAATGCAAATATTTAGGGAATACATGAGTATTATATATAGCAATTCACATACCATACGTGGGTTTCCTTAAGGTAACTCGCGTATGCATCAAAACATATCACTTTAAGGGCATTTCTAGGCATTTTTAGACTTTTATGTCTTCTAGAAAGTTTTAGCTGACTCAGATAACTTTCCAATGGTTTAGGTATGAGTTCAAATGGAGTTACATAAATCAATATATGGATCCTCCAAGTTAGGTGTTTTTTCAGTGACTTTCATGAAGTGTCGTCATGGAAGTGTCGACATGCGATGAAATCATGGAAAAGTTGTCACAGGAAGAGATGTGTCATTTTGAGATATAACAGATGCCCCCTAATGTATGAGGTTAGAGGGGAATATGATAGATGAAATACATTATAAAGGAAACAACCGAGTATGGAGAGAGCAGAGAAACCCAGTTTAAAAGGATCAAACAAAGGTACCTGAAAGAGAGATAAATGTCAGACAAAACTAATCTCTGGGACATACAAATCCATATACAAATCATCACCATAAAGATACAAGCGGAACCAACATATGTATGACCAACGAAACTATCATGGTCACTCAATATGTAAAAAGGTGCCATATCAAATCTATAGGATTCATGGCCACAAATGAACAAGGTGGATCCATTTTCAACAATTTATCATAGCCACAAGAATACAAGGTCGATCTATGTCTCAACAAAATGTCATATAAAATGTAACAAGGTCTTGTGCAGCTTGGGCAATAGAAAAATTATGATGCTACTGTCGACCCAAGGTCTTCAATCCAAACCGCCCAAAAGGTATGAATCCTAACCATGAGGATAAAGGAGTTGAAGTTAAACATGGAGGAAACCGTTTGATTACCAGTCAATAATGAGAACCGTTAACAAACGAAAGGGTAACCACCGTTAATGAAAATGGTCCCCAAGGTACCTAGTACATTCTAACAAGTGTGAATACAAGGAATTGAAGTCGAACACTTGAAGAATCGATCAAGTAGGAGACATTAAGGTATTCCCACTACCCAATAGAGAGGGAAATTTCCACAGATGACTACAATTCCCAAGGTACTGTCATTAAACTCTAAATCTCATTTCCAGATCAAGATGTGTTGCAGTCAATAAGAAGAGATCCATTGGAAGGAAGGAATTAAGGAATCCTTCATCATCCAACATGAGGTAAGTCAAAGAATAATTGGATCTAGAATTGGTATTGAATTTCACAACAAGGACCATCGAAGACATGATGTAATGAACTGATACCAGGGAATTGCCGACAAAAAAGGTCAAGGCAACTGCAGAATGGTCGACAAAGGTTTAATCCTTGAACAGTGAGCACGACACAAAAGTGACTTAGGAAGCTTTTGACACAAAAGAACCAATGACACAAATCTGCAATGTAGGAGACATTGACAAATTCCCCATATAATTGGAAAAGAAACCAACTGGAGGCGTAAGAAACTCTGAATCGGGATAAGGTCAAAATACTAGGACCCAACTGTTGATAGACTCAAAATTGGTGCTTTGTTTAAGAAAACAAGATTTGTTTCCATGATGTAAAATACATGTGAATGAACTTCCCTTCCCCTTTTTCTTGTAAAGGTTTAACGAGTCCAAGAAAGAAAACTAGGGACCTTCTTCATTTTTGGCAAGCTTGAAGAAGAGACAGAAGAATTCTTGATAAAGCACTGATTCATGGATTTTATGAGCCTGGATTAGTGAATGCTCGATGGTTTTTTCATAGTTTAGAGAGTCTACAATCTACAAAGAAGACTCCAGGGTGGGAATTTTTTGTCCAATTTAGTCTGTTGAGGCTGAAAAAGTATAAAACAAACCACAAAAGAACTCTCTTAGCTTCTAAAGAAGTAAGGCACACCTTTTTCATACTTAGTCGAGGAGGTCCGAAAAAGGTTAAATTACCACCTACCCAATGTTCCTTCAAAAGCAGCATATAGCCTGAGTTTTACGAGTGTGAAGAAAGGCAAGATCACTCAAAAAGATCCATTTGATTATGATAAATGGGGCTTACAATAGTAAACTCCATGCTTTGTTCTTTAGGTTTTAACAAGCATGGAAAAGACACAAAGTACACTTGGAATCTTTTTTCATGTTTTGGTCCAGAGCATGGAAAAGAGAAAACTAAGCTCATACCAGGTGTTCCTTTTCCATAAGTTTAGTCCCTCAGGTCCGGAAAAGCGATAAACCTATGCCTGAGAATACTCTTCTCAATTCCGAAGAAAAGAAAGTGTTCCTTTCACATACTATTCCACATGGTCCAAGAAAGCCATAACTTACCACCAATGTGGATGCCCATTCACATATTCTTAACCAATTTGAATGGACAAGTTTACTTGATAGTCAAGTCTATTTTGAGGAGTCAGACTTGGGCCTAAAGAAACTCAATATATTTCCCATGAATTTTTAATGAGTACGAAAAATTCAACTCTTGGCCCCCTTACTATTTTCAACGAGCTCGAAGGAGAGCAGAAAGAATGCTCTAAATGCGAGGAAACGAGTGTCATAGGTAGGAGAAACTAGTTCCAAGCGCAAGGAAGAATCCTATGCATAATGCAAGGAAAGTGAGCAAGATAAGGACACTCAGTAAACATCTCCTCAAGGTAAAAGGTTTCAAGTTGCAAAGGCATAATGATACAAGTCTTAACGACGATGAGAAAAAAGATGAGGGCTTATACAATGAGCTAAAAGTGTGGAAGCCGGCATCAGGCTCATAAGCATGAGCAGGGCACATGCAAATGTAGTTACAGCTTGAACAATAAGACTAGGCCAGTAAACAGTTGTGAATCCAACTAAGAATCCTGTCTCCAAGAAACAACAACATCAGGATCATATTTAGAAGAAAAGATCCAATGCGGGTCAATTTGGTAGAAACACATGTGACTTTTCTATCTTCTATAAAAGATAAAGTCAAGGCAAAATCGACTGAAGAAGATTCCATAGCACCAAGGATCAGGGATTTATAATCAGTAAGATCAACCTTAGAAGGATAGAAAAAATCAACAAGGGAGATAGAGTCCATAGGAACAAACTCCGTATCATGGTAGTTGAAAAATTCATTAGAAAAATCAAACTCATCAGGATCACTGACTTGCTGTTCAAAGGAAGAGCCAAAAGACTCAACAAGACCAACATGAGAGGAAAGTTCAGCCTTACTAGGCAAATCAGGGTTAGACTTAGTCACAACTGAACCAACATCCAAAAGAAGATCAGATTGTATCAAAGACTCTAGGAAGACTTCATCCAAGATAGGACACATGTCTAAACTTTCAAATGGATCAACAGAGTGGAGAGAAGGCTCCATAGTATGTATAGGATGACTGACCTGGTCAACTACTGGGACCAAGTCCTGGGAAGGTAAGCATGAAAACAGAGGCTGCTTCTCAGTAACAATTGAATGCAAAGTACATGAGGCCACATAGCTTAACTGTGGTGGGGTAGTGTCTATAGAAACATTGGGAATCAATAAAGGAAATACCTGGTATCTAGTTGGGTCAGGAGAAGGATCAAGAAAATCCAAATGATCGATAGTGACAATTTCTTTGCCATGATTAAAGTACATCACATGAAAGAATGTTGACACAACAACTTGCATGGCATAGACATAATCATGTCCAAGGAGCATATTAAAGTCCAAGGGGTTTTTTATCACCATGAAGTCAACTAAGACGGTCTTCCCACCCAAAGTAATAGGTGTTTGAGAAAGAATTCCCAAGGCTATACAAGTTCTTCTATCAAACTCCAGTAATTGACTAGCAGTCGACACAAGGCTGGGAGATCCCATGTCAAGCACGAGTAAACAAGATACTAACTGAGGCTTCTTCATCAACAATACAATGGGAAATCATGTATTGTTCAACTTTGACCTTTATCTGGAAAGGTACGTCAAAAGGAAGGCACAACTCAACTAGGCTATACCAAACAAAGGAAGCAATCCGATAGCTTGGTGGGGGTTGATCCAAAGCGGGTTCAGTGCCCCCTTGCTCAATAAGTTCTGAACTGGCAGTGAAGAAAATGTGACTAGCAAACACTTCAATCTCCAAAAGAAGAGTGGGATTGATTGAAAATGGAACCGATTCAACCGCTTTGTGAAAGTCACTCTTCGAAGGGAGAGTGGGATTGAACAAATGTGACATTGGTTCAATCACATTAGGATCACTCTCTGAAAGAAGAGTGGTATCAACCAAAGATGAGATTGGTTTGACCACTTGATCAACCAAAGGTTGAGTAGGTGGTTGAGAAACTACAGGTTGTTCAACAAAAGGAAATGCTTGAGTCTTGGACCACACTCTTTGCACCTCTACGATAGCAGGGCACTAGTAAATAAGATGATCTCCCTCGCATAGCTTACAAGGGAACTTAAGTTTTCACTTAGAACGGCTAGTTTTCTCAATGGTGTCAACATGACTAGCACTGGCTGACTGTTTGCTCTCAGCATGACCTACAAAGGTTGATATTTTTCCCCCAGCATGACCACCAGAGGCTGGATGACTGGGTCCAACCAGAATAACAGAGGCTGGTTGTTGAGAGACTTCAGAATGTTCAAAAACAGGATGACCATGAAACCAAAATCTTCGCACCTCCACGATGTTGATTTATTTGTAACTTCAGAATGTATTTATCCGTATATCTTATGTATTGTACCCCAATGTTTATTCCGGGAAGTGTTTGTAATGTATTTGAGTCATGTCATACCTCGATGTTGCTATCGGTAGATTCAATAATGTAAACAAGTCATGTCAAGTCTTGGTGGGTAACCCTCCTATTGATCGAAGGGGAAAAGTCCCCACAAGTTGTGGGGCACTAGGGTTATTAGACTCTCCTAGAGATGTCGACTCTAGTAAGTAATTGTTAAGTGAGGCCGACATGTTCGAGGGGAAATTAACTAAAATAAAGAATATAAATAGAGAATGAGCCTCTCTATTTATTACACACACACTCACTCACTGGGGCACATGAGTGAGAGAAGAAGTTGGTGGGACAAGAGAGAGAGAGAGTACAGCTGTCAAGAGATCATCTTACTGTTTTTTTGGGGTTTTGCTTTTGGTGCTGATTCTATCTCTGAGGAAGTTATGGGGTTTTCTCCTTTATAGTTTCCCCAAGGAAAAAATTTGTGTTCATTGTCTCTTGTGTTTTATTGCAATGCATGTTATTCTCTCACATAACATCCTAAGATCACAATGCTAGCTTGAATGATAAAAATCTAACATGGAATCAGAGCTAACCTGAGAAGAAGAAATTATGTATCTGCAAAAGCTAGAGATTCTTACTTTTTGGGTCTCTCTCCACAATCCATCAGAAAAAGTATTCTAGGCTGACTCTCCATTGAAGGGCGCATCTTTCTGTCGAAACAAAATTCGATTTTAGACATTTTCAGTTTTTGGTGCGGGAAATTAGGGCTTCTTACAGAAGAGGAATTTTTCAGTGAGCCTGGCATAGGATTTCTCTCCTAATAAAAATAGAAGTTTGGAGACCTGGGTTGATATTTTTTGTTGGGTTAAACTACAAGAAAGTCAAACCCTAGTTTGACCCCAAGCCGAAAAAACCCTAAAATACTAAAACTGATAAGTTTTGGTACATTCACTATATATCGGGATTGGAGAAAAATCAGGTGCTGAAACTTTCACAGGACGAAGACAAACTCCTGATTTATAGTGTATCCAAATATCAGCCTCATATTCGCTATATTCTAGGAGATATGATCCCTCCAAGTTAGGGTTCTAGCCTCTTCAAGGATTCATCCCTAAATAGGACACCTGGGGAGAATTGATATATATTGGGATACAAAGGTTCAAATGAAATTTATGAAGATATTATAGCAAGAGCACGGAATCTCATTTTTGTGGTAGAATTTTCAGACCCCGAAGATGAAACAGTGACATGTGGCAGTCCGTACAACTTTGCTATGCTGAACAATCCTGAAACAGGTCACCTTTGTAAAATGATCATAAGTCCCAATTGGTGAAACCAATTCTGATGAAAACTGTGTTGTTGGAATAGAGACTAGTGAGACTACCTCAATGTGAAGTTTTAGACATAGAGGAGCAGTAATTTCAGAGATACCATAGAAACAGGAGCAGGAATTTCTAAAGAAGAAATTGGTAAAGAAATTGGTAAACTAGGGATTCCTGTTCTGGGAGATTTCCTCCACTGTTTTCAGAAAAGGAGTACATTGGAAAGCTCACCTTGAAGAGGTCTATATTTATATCCAATAAGATCTTAAATATTCTAAGTTTTGAAAATTAGGGTTTCTCTGACAAACCCTAGATCAGCTAGCTCTGGAACCAGGACAGACACCTCAAATCGATAAGATCTAATCTTTTTCTATTTTCATTTGAGGTTCTCATTTCAAAGTGATCTATCACATCAGCTTGATGATATTATTATTGAAGTTGACAACTTCCAAGCATGGAATTATATGATCTCTCTGAAGAAAATGAATTGGACACCTACATAAGAAGAGGGGTTCTAGTTCTAGAGGGAGATGAGGCTAAAATCCTTACACAAGAATAACTTGGTCAATACCAAGAAGATCATTCCTGATTCAATCACCAATCAAATTGTATTACGAGTGTCTTCCCTAAAGACACCGAAGATGTTCAATTCCTCGACCAAGCTATTTGAAGGGAAGAACATAAATTGGAATATGAACTTAAGAAACCAATTGAAGAATGTGAAGATCCAGAATGAAAATACTATGCAGTCATACTTTACAAGGTTCTCTCAAATCAAAGAACAACTTGAAGCGGTAGAAGAAGAAGTAAAGAAGGGAGAAGTGGTGATAACCACCTTGAATGGCCTCCCAAGATCATGGGATTCATTCACTCAAGGAATGTGTTTTGAAAGGAAGTGATTACTTTCAGTAGACTTTGAGAAGAGTGCACACAAGAAAAAGAAGCTCGACTCATAATAAGAAAAGAGAAGATGGAAGAAACTGAAGATCAAGCTCTCATGATCCAAAGAAGATACCTCAAGCGATGAGGAATATGAAGAACACAATTCTTCAAGAACCTCTTATCCATCTTATCATTTGGATAAGAAATGATGAATGAAGAAGATGATGAAGTTGAAGGCTCAAGAAGGAGTCTACCCACGAAACAAATAAAGATAAGTATTCAATTGTCATTTCATGATATTATTTTGCTATGCATTTGTTTATATTCAGTTGATGTATTATGCATGATAGAATGTTTTCATTAATGATAGTATACTACTAATATGCATGTGATGGGTAATTAGCTCATGGTGCTATACAACTCTCCATTGCTACTTATCTAGAATGAAACCTCTTTGCTGACATATTGGATTAGTGCACAATCTCAATGTTGTCCTGGTAGAGATGGAAGGCATCTAGAAAAGTTTCCGTGAGATATGGATGAATGTTGTATTGGCTTAAATAGTTGCATGATCATATATTTATGCATAAGAATTTTCCATTATGAATATGCCTTATGAAATGTTTCTAACCATACAAATGCATTTGAATTGTAGGAAAGATCACATACATAATCGCCTACAATCAAATAAGGATGAGACTTGTTCTGAAGAACAAGTGACGATAGTTCAAGAGGAAGAATAATATGACGAATTCAGCAACATGATTGATGCAGAACCTTCCAGCCATGAAGAAGTAACAAAGAATAAAGTGAAGGAGTGTACCATTTCAAGAAAAATGATTTCTAGGATGTAGTATCAAGACCTGAAGAGAAGTTCGTAGTTCCATCATGCAGTAGATGGAAACATCATGGGATATAAGGAAAGATTCTTAGCACGAGGCATAGACTATGAAGAGACATTTGCAGCCACTAGAAATACACATGACATGTAGAATTATGTGTGCAAATGAAAGAAGGCCTTGTACGAGCTCAGAAGACACCCATGGGATAACACATACATGAGGAGCTTGATGAAGATCTGAACCTTTGCTACAAGGTTGTAGATGAAAGCCTATAGAGGATGACACACTCACAGATGGGTGTGACAAGAAATTTTAAAATGGTTCAAGATAGAGGATCTAGGTATCCAGTGACCCTAGATAGATACGTAGAATATTAGTAGTAGAGGAAGCTACTTGTCACTCCGGTACAGAATGTTTCAGTGCATAAAGTATGAAAGATAGAGGGAGAATGATGCTTCGCTTCAGAGGGAGTGACTATAGAAGATCCTGAGGTTAGATATGGTATGACAGCATGGACATATTACTAATGAATCTAAGATTTATTAAGAGTAAAGAGGATTCCAACCTTTGCTTCAAGGTTGAAGGAGAAATACCAGTGATGCTCTTGTTATATGTCAATGACTTGTTCCTGACAGAAAAGAGGAACTCATTAAAGTTGCAAGAAGGAGACTTGCTGCCTTGTTCAAGATGAAGGACTTGGATATGATGCACTACTTTCTAGGCATGGAGGTGTGGCAGAATACAGATGGAATCTTCCTCGGACAAGGGAAGTATGTAGTAGATATCTTGAAGAGATTCAAGATGATGGACTGTAAGGCCATGACCACACCTATGGCATCGAAACTGAAGCTATTGAGAAATGCTTCATTAGAAGTGGTTGATGATACGATGTATCATCAAATGATTGGGTCCTTGATGCACCTAACGAATACGAGACCAGATACTTTCTTTCCTGTGAACACCTTGAGCCAGTTCCTGACAAATTCGAGACATGTTCACTTGATTGCTGTAAAGCATATTCTGAGGTACCTGAGGGGTACAGTTGAGTATGGGATCAAGTATGATACGAATCAGAATATTAATCTTGAAGGTTATGTGGATTCAGATTGGGTAGTTCCATTGATAGGAAGATCACTTTCGGGTGCTGCTTCAGTATGAGATCAGGTGTGATCTCTTGGTGTAGTAGGAAGCAGTCATGCATGGCACTGAGTACAGCCGAGAGAGGAGCAGTGAAGCTCCAGTATGTGATCTAGATCAAGGATTTCTAGCATAGCCAGTGAGACAGGTTTTCTGAGCATAAAATCCTGGCAAAGCTCGTAGGTGGCTTAGACATAAATGAACCTATAGGTTCTCGGATGTAATTGGTCCTAGCGATGCTTGTAGGTTATCCTTGGACGTAATCAGACCTGATATTATTCTATGCTAGAAATGACCAAATTAAAGTTTGAGTACTTTAGATAGAAGCTTGGTGTTCTCCAAATCGAGGTTCCCTCCAAAGGGAAGTAATGAGTCCATGAGCCATTCTGACATGTTGAGAGGATTGGTTCCTTCCATGGTCAGACATAAGGGCTGAGCCATTCTGTCATGGTGAGAGGATTGGTTCCTTCCATGACATATATGAGTGCTGAGCCATTCTGATGTGACTGTAGGATTAGTTCCTACATGATCATATATAAGTACCGAATGCCATTCTCTGAATGGAGGCACCTGGTCAGTTACCAGGAATACTCAGACTAGAGCTGAGGGCCATTCTTATGCGATTGAGGGATGTGTTCCCACATGATCAGATATGAGTGCTGAAGACCATTATCTAGGAGAATGGAGGCACCTTGTCAGCTACCAAGAATCCTCAACCTGGGGCCAAGGGCCATTCTAATATGACTGTGGGATTGGTTCCCACATGATCAGATGTAAGTGCAGAGCCTTTCCATAGATGATAGTAGTTGTGTCCTATCATGCTGGTGGAGGTGAGTGCCGAGTCTTTCCACAGATGTTAGTAGTTGTGTCCTATCATGCTAGTGAATATAAGTGTTGTACCTTTCCACAGATAATAGTAGTTGTGTCTTATCATGCTGGTGGATGTGAGTGTCGT
This sequence comes from Pseudotsuga menziesii, assembly GCA_001517045.1. Lineage (NCBI taxonomy): Eukaryota > Viridiplantae > Streptophyta > Pinopsida > Pinales > Pinaceae > Pseudotsuga > Pseudotsuga menziesii. The sequence continues at coordinate 208,554 of LPNX010493662.1, read as the reverse complement.
GCCTTTCCACAAATGGTAGTAGGTGTGTCCTACCATGCTGGTGGATGTGAGTGCTGTTCCTTTTCAAAGATGATAGTAGTTGTGTCCTATCATGCTGGTGAATGTAAGTGCTGTGCCTTTCTAACATGGTGTTGGATGTGTTCCTCTCATGGTCAGATGTGAGTGCTGGCCATTTTGAATTAGGGTCAGATATAAGCACTAAAAAAGACCTACATGGAGGCTAGTCCTACAGCTAGCATGAAAAAGGGTTGGCACTGTAGAACTTCTTGTGACGAGAAGAATCATGAGATAACACCTATGATGATGACCCAGTGATGGTCCAGATCGAGTGATGATCGAGATGCAATGATGATGATCCAACAGTGATGATCCAGATTGAGTGATGATCTAGATCGAGTGATGATGTCCCCATGATGATCCAAATTGAGTGATGATCTAGATCGAGTGATGATGTCCCCATGATGATCCAGATTGAGTGATGATCCAGATCAGTTGATGATGATCCAGATCTAGTGATGAGCCAAATCTAGTTATGATGATCCAGATCAAGTGATGATCCAGATACAAGATGAAGATGACTTGAAGATGAAGATTATTTGAAGATGAAGATGAAGATGACTTGAATATGAAGATGACGAGATGATCCAGTTGATACAGAGAAGAAGACCAGTGCTGAAAAATTGGGTCTAGATAATACCTTCCTAGTTAAGAGGGATTGTTGATGTATTTGTAACCTCGGAATGTATTCATCCGTATATCTTATGTATTATACCCCGATGTTTATTCCGAGAAGTGTCTGTAATTTATTTGAGTCATGTCATATGCCGATGTTCCTATCAGGAGATTCAATAATGTAAACAAGTCATGTCAAGTCATTGTGGGTAACCCTCCTATTGATCGAAGGGGAAAAGTCTCCACAAGTTGTGGGGCACTAGGGTTATTAAGCTCTCCTAGAGATGTCAGCTCTAGTAAGTAATTGTTAAGTGAGGCTGACATTTTGGAGTGGACATTAAGTGAATGAAAGAATATAAATAGAGAATGAGCCTCTCTATTTATTACATACACACTCACTCACTGGGGCGCATGAGTGAGAGAAGAAGTTGTTGGGACAAGAGAGAGAGAATACTGATGTCGGGAGATCATCTTACTATTTTTTTGGGGTTTTGCTTTTGGTGCTTATTCTATCTCTGAGGAAGTTGCGGTGTTTTCTCCTTTATGGTTTTCCCAAGGAAAATCTGTGTTCATTGTCTCTTGTGTTTTATTGTTGTGCATGTTATTCTCTTAGATAAGGTCCTAAGATAATAATTCTATCTTGAATGATAAAAATCTAACATGCGATAGAAGGGAATTTATAAGTAAGGTGGTCTCCCTCACAAAGCTTACAAGGAAACTTGGGATTGTGTTTTGAACGGGTAGTATTTTCAACAGTGTCAACATGACTCATAGTGGTTGACTTATTGTCTTTAGCATGAATCATAGAGGCTGAGAGATTGTCCCTAGCATAACTTGCAGAGGCTGAGAGACTAGGTCCAACATGACCTGTAGAGGTTGAACGGGCACCACCAACATGAAAAATAGATGATGAATGGTTAGGATCAACATTCTTTGCAACAGTTGAGTGTGTGCCCCTAGCATGAACTTCATATTTTGGGTGGATGGGTCCAACATGACTTGCAGAGGTTGGATGGGGAGGTTCAACTTGAACATCAGAGGTTGAATGGGTGCTCTTAGCATGAACTACAGGGTCTGAGTGATTGGATCCAACGTGACCTGGAAAGGTTGGAAGGATCCCACCAACATTATGAACAGAGGCTGGATGGTGAAGATCAACTTGAATTGCAGAGATTGAGTGCTTAGATACAACATGATTTGCAAAGGTTAGATAGGTTCCCCCAGCATGAACTGCACAGGCTCGGTGGTGAAGATCAAATTGACTTGCAGAGGTTGAGTGCTTAGATCCAACATGACCTGCAGAGGTTGGATAGGTTCCCCCAAAATGAATTCCAGAGGCTAGGTGGTGAGGTTCAACTTGACTTGCGGAGGTTGAATGGGTTCTCCCTTTCTTATGTTCCTTCTTCCTATTCCTCCTTCTTTTACTCCTTTTAGACTGTCGGTTACTAGTATGAGTACTTTCACCACATGAGGTAGAAGGAGGAGGAGAATCAACTACAAGTGAAGGGGAAGCAATATTTTGATGCCCTTGATATAAGAAGCTTACTTGAGAAGCATTAGGAGCATTTAGGATGGTTGGAGTGGAAAACAACCACACCGGTAGCCCTAGGGTGAATCCTGGAAGATTCAAGGTGGCCATCAAAGGAACACCAACATTCCCTGTGAGAGGAATAGTACAAGGAGTTCCCAACATGGGGATCTCTTAGTTGGTGTTCAAAGGAGTGTTAGCCATATTTTCAAACAATAAGACAAAGTCTGAGGTTGACAGGCAACCAAAATTACAAAGAACACAGATAAAAGAAAACTAAGTACAGACAAACCAAACAGCACTCACTAAAAATTCCTAAAGCCAAACAGACAAATAGGTATAATATATGCTTTCAAAAAGAAAGTTGAGAGACAGTTACTTGGAATTCCTATAGATGTTCTTATACACAAGCAGATGAATCACCCACTGCCCTCCCACACTTTCTACCGGGGTTACCTTCCAAGCTTGTCCAAGGTCAACTAGAAATAGCCTTCCAATGTACCTGTGTATGAACCCTAGAGGTCAAAGAGACTAAACGATACCGTAACTATACTGACAATCTGGGGGGACAGTTGCAAGACTGGTTCATATGCATGGGTAGGGTAGCAAAGCCTAAAAAATTGTCAACACTAGGCACCACATGGGGCCGGGAGGGTGGTATTGAAAGAACTCCCCAGATGCGCAAAAACCTTGGTCTACGCTTTGGCAAGGAATCGAAGGGTTATCTCCTCAGTCCAAGCGTCCATGCAGCCTCGTGCTTAACTCCCATTTGAGAGGAGCTTCCCAGATACAATCAACATAGAAGAGGATTTACCTAGTGATTGGCCAACTACGTCTCAAATTTAATACTTGTGGAGAGTTAAAATTCCCTAGTCCACAAGTCTAGCCTAAGCTAGTTGGTGTAGGAGCCTAAAAAAAAAAACTTAGTAATAATTTTTAAATTATATCGTTGATTTTAAAAGGATGTTTTAAGTTAGAGGCAAATGGCGTGAAACTTATGTGGTGTTTTGACTCAAAGTTGAAACAAAATGACTAAGCAAAGAGAAATGAAATGCGAAAAGCAAAAACTATTCTCTTTCTTTTCAAATAGAAACTTGAAAGCCACAAAAGAACAATTTCTTTTTATTTTTTTCAAAAATAATGATATGCAGTGCATTAAAGACAAAACCCTAATATACATGCATATTAAAAAACTATATGTTCTTTTTCTTTTTCTTTTATAAATGCAAAAGAAAACCTACCTACAAACTAAATGTATGCATATAACAAGAACGAAACAAAAGGAACTTTTCTATACAACCACCAAACAGGCTCTAGAATGCCCTAAAGTTATTAAAAACCCTACTTGGAAGGAAGTCTTGCATAAGAGACAAGTCAACTATTTTGGCATGGTGAAGTTAACCAACAAAAGAAGAAGGAAAAAAAACCAATAGGCTTCTAAGTTCATACAAAGATCACCAACATAGGCTAACCAGAAACATAAGCCAAAAATCATGCCAAGCAAAGGGGGTGGGGGAAAAGAGCAAAGAGAAAACCCAAATGCTATAAAAAGGCTTACCACATAGATATATAACAACAAAAAAGGATGAAACTAACTCCCTTGATTCATGCACCTGCATAGGTCCCCAAAATACCTACCAAACAACCCACAACAACAGAAAAACCACAAAAATGAGGAAAAAACATTGTTTTAGGGGCATACATGGGTTGTACTATTGACAGGTCATGTATCATATGCAGGTTGACAGTATTGAAAGTCGCGTGTACAAACACATGCAGGTTGTACTACTAACAGGTCGCGTATCATACGTGGGTTGACAGTATAGCAAGTCACGTGTACAAAATAGACACGCGACTGTTCAGTCGACAACTTGCATATGGGTGGGAAAAAACAAAAAAAAGGTGAAACTTTTCCTTAGGAATGCAGGGGAGGTGTTCCATCTGACAAATAAAGTGTTCCTAAGTGGCAAGAAAGACTTGAAACCTTGTAAAAGACTGAAATAAAAACAAAGAAACCCCAAACAGACAAGGCTCTCCTCAACGAAGTCGCCTATTCTACTGTAAAGGAACGTATCATATGGCTAGGGTTTAAGAGGCCATCAACATACCAGGGTTGAAAGAGAGATGCAAATGGTTCTGCAAGTAAATACAAGCAAGATCAAAGATTAGAATGGTTCATACCTTAGCCAAACAAAGGTTGATCCAAGCAGCTCTTCAATCCTCTTCTTGCTCCTCTTGCTCCAAGAGACCTGCAAAATGAATTATACCTTCCTCAAACCAATATGACCACATATAAATAAATGATAATCAAATCAGCGTTAAATAATAATCTGATTAACATCAAAATCTGATCATAAACAAAGATTCAATCACACATTGAACAATAATTTGGGAAGAAGAAGGACATCACATCTTTATTAATCTTGAAAACATCACATCACATCTTGAAAACAAGTACAAATATACCTTCTCTTCAATTTGGGAACTTCCCAAAACCTTGATTTGGTTTTGCTGCTTCTCTTCTCTAAGGAACTCAGCCTCTAAGCTCTGCAACACAAGGGGATGATCACTAGGGCAAAGGTGTGGGAAAAGAGAGTCTCAATTCCTCCAGCATGACAATGAAAAAGTTCAAGTCTCTTCTCATGGACCTCCCTACCTCTATTTATATTCTTTATGAAGAGTTAGGGTCAAAGACAAAGTAATTACAACTAAAGGAGTCAGTTGCATAACTACCCAAACTACCCAAATTTCGAAAAACGTATTTTTTTGACATTTTCAGGAGGAATACGCAGGTTGCAAAGACATCAGTTGTGTATGTAGGAGGTACACATGGGTTTCAATTCAAATTGTGATGTATTTAGGGCATACACAAGTATTATATATAGCAAGTCACATACCATACGCGGGTTTCCTTAAGGCAACTCGTGTATGCGTCAAAAAAATATCATTTTAAGGGTATTTTTGGACATTTTTAGAATTTGGTGTCTTCTGAATAGTTTTAGCTGACTCATATACCTTTCCAATGGTGTATATTTCAGGTTAAATGGAGTTACATAACTCATGATATGGATCCTCCAAGTTAGGTGTTTTTTCTGTGACTTTCATGAAGTGTCGTCATGGAAGTGTCGACATGCGACAGAATCATGGGAAAGTGGTCATAGGAAGAGATGTGTCATTTTGAGCTATAACAGTTTTGATAAAATGTTTCATATTCCTATTAACATGAAAATATATATACACACATTTTACAGAAAGAAGCATCATGAAGAAATGATCACAATCTATAATTAAAAGCATAAAAACCTATCCAATCAAAAATGGCCATGCAATCCTAGCAAAATTAATATGTCATAAAGTGGCATTACACCCAAGCCAGTGGTAATAAATAAAAGACCAATAGTCGACTAACCCAAATAGTGTGGATAGATGAAGATGTTGTAGGAATCAAACCCACATCAGCAGGAGGGTCTTTGTCCTCACGTGGAGGATACCATTTTGTAGCTATGGAATTAGGTGTAGTAGAGATCCGATACCATGTAGAAATAACAAATATAATGCTAATAATAATCACAAGAAGTATATCTAGATACAGAGATAATTCTCACAAGCTTGCACGAGGAAAATATAGAGATGAATAGTAAGACTGGATACAAGAGAAGTGAAGAATGATCAAATATATTTTCATGTATTATTGATCAACTTAGTGTACATAAATAATACATTCTTCATAGGCAAATTCAATTTTCTTAGGAGACAACTCATGCTAGCTCATAAATCTAACTTACTAAATATGATAAACCCCCATAGGTGGTTAAATCACTTTCCAAATATGTCAAGGACCTCACGAATTGGTTGAAACAAGAGTGATTTGTCACGAGTGATGTAAAAACATGCTAAACATGTAATATGGAGATAAAATCATAGAGGATGGGTTGGCAACAAAAGATACTAGTTTCGTAGTTGACTAGCTTTACCTTATCCATTGAAAAACAGGATAAAAGAAGTATAAAGACAAAATTTGTAGGAAGGCGCATATACTAATTATGGAAGTCAATAATGTTAGTAGGATATAACCAAAATCAGGATAAAGGCACTCCTTGGGTATATATTGCAAGTGTTTACCAAGTGGTGCAAGTGGATGCCAAATATCTAGGCTAGTGGGTAGGAATTTATTAAAAAATGATTAAATATTGTTATCCTAAGTATGAAGTGGGTTTATAATATCCCAACACCCCCCTTTAATTCTGAATTTATGATGATATGTATGAAATAATCATATGCATATAGGTGCATATACGGCCCAACAACAAGGCTATGGTCACCCTTTACAATTATTCATGTACAGAAAAGTCGAGGAAAGAGGAAAAACCACATGGGGAAAATACTTCCTCAAGAAAGGACAAGGCACACAATTTTAAAAACATTTCTTCAATTGTGTTTTTATCTTGAGCTAAATGGACTGCTTTTGGTGAAAGACCTGATGAATAATTTTGTAGACTCCATGATCAAGTACTAGAGTGTAGAATCTGCAAGAAGAAAGAGGAGACACTCCTTGTATCTCATCATCTGATAAAGTAGGAGCATTATCTGGATGCTTCTTGGTGTTGACATACTCTGATATGCAAACACAATCTAAAAAGGAAAAGAGATATGTGCATAATCCTTCTCAAAGAGTACAAACATTAAGATAATCAGTAACAAAATCAGTTCCTTATATAGATGGAAAATGGTGCTGTGGATCACATATCTTTCTCCAATCTGATGGAGAACCTTCCTAGATATTATATGAGGTTGAATAGACATTGATATATCAGAAATATTATCATATTAAATAGTAACGAAGAAAGGTTTAGTGTCTCCATGAGGATATGGGGATAGAGTAGGAAAACTTTGAGCAACTGGAGAAAACTGATAAGTGTAAAAATATGAATGATGGATGGAATTGAGATATGAACCATAAGTGTTTATAAAATATCCAAACATGTGTAATATAATTTCAATAATGACTAAGTTCACGGATAACCAACCAGTGAAAAATAGACAGTAGTTGAAACCATTTGACATAAGTAACACTACATAAGAAACCAATGAGGAATCAACTAGTGAACTTGGGGTTTGTATATTCTTAGGAGTATTTGGAGGTATGTTATATGGTATGGATGATGTCATAACATGAATATCAGCATGAAAACATGCTTCTAAATCAAAATTATTATCACTTGAGTGAATCAGGGAATAATTTCTTAAAGACAAGTCAAGATCTAGTGAGATATCACAAGTATTGGGAGATGAATCTAGGAGATTGATTAATGGATTATTCAAGAAATAAACTGATATTTATAATTATGATATATCAAAAATTAAATATATATCATATATATGAGGAAAGGATTTAACTATGACACTCAAGGTGTAGTTTATATCACCTTGGAAATGTGCACTATGGTAGTGTTATGAAGATTCAGTGGGCTTCTTTAGCTCATCTAGAACTTCAATGATATGCTTCTAAAGTAGCTGAAACATGATTTCCATATTCTTCTTGAAACATTTATTCTCAGGATTAAATCCCTTTATTCAATAAGAAAACTTGTATGTACTTCCTTTCTTCTTTACTTTCTTCATTGAACCTTTATCGGTAGGCTTCGAACTTTCATCTTCGATTTCTAACTTTGGCTTATTCTCTTTCACAATTTGCTTCTATTTTGATCTTGCATTGTCTCTTCCTTGAACTATAAGATAATGATCCTTATCCTTATAGTTTCTAAGAGCACCCATATGGATACATTTATCTTTCTCCTTTGTCGGTGAATCAAGGTATCTACTCAAAGAAGGCATTTTTCAATTAGAAATAGCAAGCCTAGTAGCATCAAAAGTAGACATAAAAATTGAGTATTCATGACCCAATTTTGATATGATGCAAAGGATCAATTGGTATTCCTTTTTCTCAATCCCACGTTGATTGATAAATAGAAAAAGTGACTTGAATTTGGTTAAGAAACCCTCAATGGAATCAGAACTACTTGGACTCAATGAGAATAACTCATTATCCAATTGATGTGCTCTTATCTCATCTTGAACTCCAAGGAGTGAATCAAGTTTGGTCCATACTTGGTTTGGAGTGCTCAAACTATCTAGATGAATTAATATATAAGGAGAAATAGATAGGAAACACAATTCATAGGATTCATTCAACCTATTATGCCACTTAGCTTTCTCATTAACAGAATTTGGTTCATTTTATAAAGCCATAGAAATTCAATAGAGTGTCTTACTGCACAACATAATTCCATTATTGGCTTTCCATTCATGATAGTTGAAGGGAGTCAAGATCATAGTTGAAGAAAAATCCATTCTATAAGTTGATGCGCTCAAGAAGATACTCTCTATAACCTACACAAATAATAGTAGGAGAAAATATTGTAAGCTCAATACAAGCTCTTCTTCGAAGAGGGATATGAGACTGGATGCACTTTGGTAGAGATAACAGATAGATCCTCAATGCTGTAGAACTTGAAAAACCTTAATATATAATACCATGTAGAAATAAAACCTCTAATTCTAAGAATAATCACATGAATTATATATATCTAGAAAGATAATTCTCACAAGCATGCACAAGGAAAATATAGAGATGAATAGTAAGACTAGATACAAGGGAAGTGAAGAATGATGCAATATCTTTGCATGTATTATTGAGCAAGTTAGTTTACATAAATAATACATCCTTCATAGGTAAATTTGATTTTATTAGGATAAAACACATGCTATCTCATAAAGCTGACTTACCAAATATGATAAACCGCCATAGGTGGCTAAACCACTTTGCAAATATGTCTAGGACCTCACGAATTGGATGAACCATGCATGACTTGTAATGAGTGATGGAATAACATTATAAACATGGAATATGGAGAGAAATCATGGAGGATGGGTTGGAAACAAAAGATAGCAATTTCCTAGTTGATTAGCTTTACCTTATCCACTAAAAAGCAAGATAAAAGCAGTATAAGGACAAAATATACATGAAAGTGCAGTTACTAATTCTGGAAATCAATAAAGTTGGAAGGATCTAACCAAAATCATAATAAAAGCGCTCCTGGGGTATATATGGAAAGTTTTGACCAAGTGGTGCAAGTGGATTCTAATTATCTAGGCTTGTGGGTAGGAATTTAATCAAAATTGATTAAATATTGTTATCCTAAGTATGAAGTGGGTTTATAATATCCCTACCTTAGGATCCACCATTATTGGCTTCCATCCATCATTTCTGTCCTTGGATTCTTCAAGATACTTTGGTTTTGTGATCAATGTAAGAAAAATAGGATATTCATCAAGCTAAGTGAACTCCGAGGTTAGCAATTGTGGGAATATCCTTTGCCTCTCTTGACACTCTCTTACAAGCTAGTTTCTTAGTGTTGGTGACAATAGTCTCTTAAAGCTCAAGTGTATAGAGTGGGAAATAAAGTTCCCTTAAAGGGAAAATCTACACATAGTGTTAGAAAATCATTAAACCTAGTACCATAGTCATCATACCACATAGGAAAATTATCTATCTCATTTTTCACTTATGCTAGATAGTCCAAATTTGGTTTATGGTGTCGCCCTATGGTTGTTGGGGGTTTTGAACCATTAAATGCACCCAACACCCTCATTTTGGTCAACCGGGAGCTAAGGTGACCTCATTAATGACCTTTTGGTCCCTTGGGGTTCTCCCACTTCTTAAATCATGGATTTGGGTTGACTAGGGGAACCTATGCAATGTATTTGGGTGTTTTGTTTTCTCTTTTGGACCATTTATGACTTCCTAGAGCCACTGCTAGTCCTCCATGCACTCCACTACACCAACCCTACCATTATTTATGACCAAGAATGCTTTCCCAATGTTCACATAGTCATTCATGATTGTTTGAGGTGGTTTGGGAGCCTATTGGTCCACTTAGGGGGGTTTTAGGTCCAATGTAAGCCTGCCACTTGTATGCCACCAATTTTCCTCCAAAGGATAACAATTTTATCATAATGTAATATAATCATGTTCTATACATGTTTACATGTTTTAAATTAATAGAAATCATAGTTATTGGAACCATCTCCATGTGTTGTTTTTCCCCTTTTACATGGTTTTAGCATATTTTATCAATTTCTTTGTATTGTGAGGATTACTTTGTATGGTATATTGTACCATGGATAGAATTTTACATGGTATAAAATATCAAGGAGATTAAAAATGAATTCATATATTTCATAGGTTTTTAATTAGTAATATAGGGTCTCATCCAGTAGATTGAGAATTTGCATTGCAGGTTATTTAGTGGTTATTTGTCACTCGGCGCACAACAACATATGGAGCAGTCTCATGTCACCTTTATCACTCCATTAAACTCATTTAAGTGGAAGGATGAGATAGTAATCCAACTGATATCCAAAGGTCTCTACAGATTTACCATGGGGACAAGAAATGATCCAAAAACAGTTGTTGAAAAGTCCAAGGTTTTTAATAGAATGGATGAATTGTTTGGGATGTTATGTCTTAGAATATTGAGCGACCTCCTATTTCATGTTGATAGCCTCAAAAATCCAAATGAAGTGTGTCTCAGTATTGAGCCTTTTTTTGTGAATAGTGATGAAATGAGAAGCCACCAACTTGAAAACGAGATGATCACCTTGAATCCAACTCACTTTGAGGTGATCCAAGAATTTTTCACCAAGTTCAAATCCCTAGTTCTTCAACCGAAGAAATGTGGCATTAAAAAGAAGAAAGAGAAGCTGATTTTTTCCATACTTTTTAAGCTAGGGATTGGATATTCAATGTTTGTTTTGATATTTAACTTAGGAAAGATGAATGTTTGAAATTGGAGAATGCCATCTTTGGAAGACTTCATGGAGTCCTTGACTTAAGAATAAGACAAGTTGCTTAAAAAAGGTACCATCAAATCTACCAAGGAACAAGATCTTGTAGTTGGATATTCAAAGAAAGAAAAGGGAAAGAAAAATCCCAAATATTCAAATCAACAAGAGCAGAAGAAGGACAAAGAGAAGCCCAAATATTCTGAGGAGGGTTCGAATCCTAGAAAGGATAAAGGAAAGAAACAAGAGAAGACCAAATGCACTTATTTTTACAAGGTTTCTCATATTGAGAGTGCATGCATGAAGAAAAGCATTGACATGATGGCACAACTCCTTGAGAAGAACAACATTTCCCTTCCAGATGGAGAAAAGAAGAAGGATGGAGAGTCGAATTCTGAAAAAAAGGAGAGATTCGCATGCACTAGTTGCTAGATATTTTGGATATTCCTCCTTCATCATAGATTCAGGTGCCTCAAGGAACATGGATTCTATAGAAGAATCCTTCTCATACCTACATCCATATAGTGGTCCATCCATCCTCATGGAAGATGACTCAAATATCCCATCCAAAGGGATTGGCAAGATCAATCTTGACGATGGGTACTTCAACAATGTATTGTTTGTGCCTGATCTTGCAACAAACCTACTCTCTATATATTAAATGACACCTAGAGGTTTGGCTAAGAGAGTGGAATTCACTCAATATGATGTGGAGATTTCAGAAATTTCTATAGGCAAAGTGGTTGCAGTGGGTATTGTAGATCATGAGTCAAGGATGTAGAAGTTTTTACACTTTCTTCCTTAATCCTTAGGTAATGTACTCCTATCACATGAAAATGAGATCATAAATATATGGAATGAGAGGTTTGGACACCTCAAATACATATATATTCAATCTTTGATCAGATAAAATATGGTTGAAGGAATTCCAAGCATCAAATTTTCTAAAGGAATATGCAAGGGATGCATTGATGGGAAGCATGCAGAGCTCAAGTATCGAAAAGGGAAGGAAAGAAGGGATGTTCAAGTGCTTAAATTCATCCATTCATATCTGATAGTACCTATTCCCTTACCTATCTATCAAAAATCAAGGTATCTCTTAACATTCATGTCATGTCCCCTCCCCTCTCTCTCTCGACAAGGAGAGGACGTGACTGCACTGCTTTGTCTATCATGGTCGGGGATCTACCCCCATGAACATAAAATAAAATGAATTGAATATAAAAGACATGTATAGGTGCATAATACATGTAAATATACATCGAAAGAAAATCATTCATCCAATACATTCAACATGTTCATAATAATTTATAAAACAAATACACTACAGGAATAAATACAAGAGAGAATAGTTATCTTGTAAACGAGTTGTCCCGCAACTAGCTATGCCACTGCAATGTTCCACCTAGCCATAGGCCAGTTTGATCATCAATCTCTCAACACCACTTCCACCCTCGAGCTGGGCATGATTTCCACAAGGAATTAGGGAACAACAGGCTCACACATAGCCAGATACATATCAAAACTCAACCAAGCCAATATATAGTTGGGTTTATCAAGCTACTAAGGTAGTGGAAAGGGAGAATTGCTAATCTAGTGAGATCAACCACAGAGCTATGGACAACTGGACTAGATCTATCTAGCTTGGAATCCACAATACCTACACAACCAACACAAGGAAGTATTCCCTTCATTGCTACACAGTCCCTCAGGAAATACCTTCCCTTCCAGTGCTCTTCAGGGTGTGCATAGAAGATTTTCCAGGCCCTCTTGATCTGTCTATGATTTCCCTCTCTTCACTAGGTTTATCAAGCCAATTATGGGCCTCTTACACTCCGATACAGTTCATACCAAAACAAGGATGCACAAAAAAACAACCACAAGTGTTGGGTCTAAGAAAAATGTCTTGGTAGCCAAAAATGGATTTTCAGATGGGGAAATCAACCATTGGAGAGAAAAATCGATTTCAAAAATGTTCATGGGATTCACAGGGGAAAAACCAACCTACCCAAATGCCCAAATTATTAATCTTCACTACCCATTCACTCAACAATACAAAAACGAATTTTTGGGTATGGAAAAATGAGGAAAACAACAAAAACCATGAGGGAAAAATGCCTAGCTTGCTCCAGCTGCATGAGGAAATAAAGGATGTGAATGAATAATGGCTTGGGCATGCATTTATGGGTATTTACTTGCCTAATAAGAAAAAAAATGTTTTTTAAAAACTGATGGCTTCCCCAATATGAATTTTGACTGCCATACTCTTCCATTCCCAAGGCATTAACTGCCCCAACAAACCTTTGAAAGACATAAATGATTGGGTAAATAAGAAAAAAAAGGTAGTTGACAGCTTAATGGGCTCTCCCATTGAAATTTTTATTTACCCTATTGGCTCAAGGGTCTGAATATTTTCCCTCCCTATTCCTTGTGAAATCATGCCCCCGATCTCTTTCTTACATTGATATAACTAGTTGTGGGTACTTTTATTAAATTACATTTTTACATAATGGATCACTTTATAATGTTCCTGGCTAGAATGAAAACCACATGTATCGCTTTTAACTACTGATACATAAAACACTAAATCGATGGAGACGACTTGGCCTTTAGCTCGTCACCATGATTTAATTATAATGGTATTTACATCATATAAAATTTTAATGAAATCGGGGTAAAAGAATGGGATATTACATTCCCCTCTCCCTTACATTAGAACTATCCTCAGTGCTCTTCAAAATTGAAAAAAAATGGATGTGCCACTTGCATGGAATCCTCCATCTCCCACGTAGCCTCATCAGGACCGTAGTGCTTCCATTCCACCTTTACTTGTGCAATGGCTCGGTTCTGGAGCACTATGACCTTCTTGTCTAGGATGTGCAATGGCTCATTTTGGAACTCTCCCTCCGGTTCCACCTGGATCACATACCAATTAATCACATGGTTAGGATCATGAACATATTTCTTAAGCAAAGAGACATGAAAATCATTATGATCTCTAGTGCTAGCAGGAAATGCAAGTCTAAATGCAACTGTATCTATTCTCTCAAGCACTTCAAATGACCCACAATATCTAGGTGATAGCTTGGCACAACTCCCAAGCTTCAAGGAACTCTTCCTTGGCCTCGCTCTAAGATAAACATGATCCCCAACACTAAACTCCCTATGCACTCTATGCTTATCTGCATAGGTCTTCTTTCTGACTTGGGTTGCTTTCAAGTACTGCTTGATCATTGCAACCTCTTGTTCCATTTCCTTAAGCAATTCTGGACCAAGCACAATTTTATTCACTGGATTATCCTAAGTCACTGGTGTCCTATACCTTCTTCCATATAAATCCTCATATGGACTCATTCCCAGTGATGCTTGCTTCCCGTTATTATACACAAAATCTACCAAGTGTAAGTAATCCTCCCACTTGGACGGTTTTTCCATTACATACATGCGAATCATGTCTTCAAGCACCTAATTCACTCTCTTTGTTTTCCCATCAGTTTGAGGATGGTAGGAGGTACTAAAGTTCAGCTTTGTACCCAAATCTGCAAAAAGACCATTCCAAAAATTTGAAGTAAACTTGGTATCCTTGTCATAAATTATTTCCTTAGGCAATCCATGCAATCTGAAAATTTCCTTCATGAAAATATTTGCATGGCATCAGATTTATATGTGGACTTTACCAGTATAAAATGTGATGCCTTCGTTAACTTGTCCACCAAAACCATGATGGAATCATGTTCTCTCATAGTCATTGGAAATCTTGTAACAAAATCCATGGAAATGACTTCCTATTTCCATTCCTAAATTGGAAAAGGTTGCAATAAACCTCGTGGGTGTTGATGTTCAACTTTCACTTGCTGACATTTCATGCACTTATAAATATACTCAGCAATGCCATTTTTCATTCCTGGCCAAAAATAATGCTTTCTGGCTATAGTAATTGTTTTCTGATATCCTGGGTGACCAGAATATGGAGCTTTATGGATTTCATCCATAACAATCCTCCTCAATTCTGCTACATTTGGAATATAAACTCTATTATTATAAGTAAGAAGTTTTTCTCTCTCTAATTGATATCCCTTGTACTTCCTTTCAATGTTCTGTTGCTGCAATTGGTCCTTTATCTGCGCGTACACTTCATCCTCAGCAATATGGTCAATAATATGCTACCTCAAACCTAGTTGGAAATTAATAAGAGATGCCACATGCATTTCATGTACCTTCCTGCTGAGAGCATCATCCACCTTGTTTTCTTTTCCTTTGTTCATTTTCAAAATCAAATTCACACAAAAACTACAACCATTCAGCTTGCCTAGCATTTAAAGTAGGCTGATCAAACAAGTATTTCATACCACAATGGTCTGTCCTTAGCTCAAATTTCATTCCCATTAACTAATGTATCCACATATCTAGAGCATGTACTATGGCTGCAAGTTCTAAATCATGAGTAACATAGTTATTTTCATGCTCCTTCAATTTTCTTGACTCATAGCATACTACGTGGTTGTCTTGGATAAGAACTCCTCCAAGTCCTTGATTGCATGCATCGATACTCACCACAAAGTCTTTTTTCGGGGTTTGCAATTTTCAAAATTGGTGCACTTGTAGGAATATTCTTCAATTGTTGCAAGATTTCTTCACATCTTGGTGTCCATTCAAACTATATCCCCTTATTTTGCAAATAAGTGATTGAATGTGTGACCTTGGAGAATCCTTTAATGAACCTGATGTAGTACCTAACACGTTCCATAAAGGATATCACATCTGTCACATTCCTTGGATTTGACCAACTCATAATGGCCTCAATATTCTCAGGGTCCACAAATATTCCTTCATTTGAGATAATGTGACCCAAATAGTGAATTTTATCTTTATAAAAGTCACATTTTCTCAACTTTGCATACAACTTATATTCCCCTAGCAATTGTAATGTCATTCTCAAATGTTCTTCATGCTCTTCTTCATTCTTAGAATAAATAATAATGTCATCTAGGAATACAAGAACAAACTTGTCCAGATACTTGTTAAAAACACTATTCATGAGACACATGAATGTAGCTGTTGCATTTGTGAGACAAAATGGTACCATCACAAACTCATAATGCCCATACCTTGTTCTAAAGGATGTCTTATGAATATCTCCCTCTTTTATTCTTACCTGATGGTAACTAGAACTCAAGTCAATTTTTCAAAAGAACTTTTCTCCTCTCATTTGATAAAAAAGGTCATCAATTCGAGGTAATGAGTATTTAATCTTCATAGTAACTTTGTTCAATTGATTGTAGTCAATACATAACCTGTGTGTCACATCTTTCTTTTTCACAAATAGAACTGGTGCTCCCCATGGGGATACACTCAACCTGATATATTTCTTTTCCAACAACTCTTGTAACTACATCTTCAGCTCTAGCAATTCTGGTGTGCTCATCCTGTAGGGTGTCTTAGACACTGGTGCTACTCCTAACATAAGATCAATTGTAAAATAAATGTGTCTCTTTGGAGGAATCCCTGGAATCTCATCAGGAAAATCATCCCTAAATACTTGCAATACATGATAGTCCTCCAACTTAGGAGTTTCATTTTCCGTTGCCTCCAAAACATGGTTTGCATATAATGGAAAAACTTTCCTACATAACTTCTTCAACTACATTGCCGAAACCTGCCTAACAGAAATCACCTTTGGAACGCCACTTACAACCCTTGGGTTTCCTTATTCATGAATGCATTCAAATGTCTTGTTGTAGCAGTCAAGTTTAAACTTGTGTGCTTCTAACCAATCCATTCCAATGAGAATATCATAGGAACCAAGTGGTAGAATAGTACGTTTTTCATAAGTGAATAGCCCATCCATATCTAATGGACATTTCTATACAATTTCACTAACTTTTGTCTTGGTTCCAGTGGCTATTTGAACTAACCACAATTTTCTATGCTTTAATTTCTTCAAAGCACAAATCTCAACAATTTTAGGAGTGATATAACTGTGAGTAGATCATGGGTCAATCAAAATAGAAACAACTTGCTTAGAAATCTTACCTTCAACTTCAACCATAGTTGATTGATGATCTTCCTGGAAGTCCTCTAGTGCTGTAGAGATTCTAGGGCTAGTCCTCGCCCCTTGACCCACAGTTTCAGCTCCTTGTATGTTGTGAACTTGACTTACATTCCCATTCCGATGCAGACAGTTCCTAAGCATGTGGTCTCTGCCACATTTCCAACATTGAAGTGGTTCTCTTGGCTATTTTGGATCTCTTGGCTTGTCTTTCATCACTCTAGATGGCTTAGTCACAGCTTGTGATGGCTGCCTTTGTCAATTTCAAAGGTGAGAGGGTTTGAAACCTTTCTTCCTTTGGCCAAACTTCTCATTCCTCTTGTCCTTCCATGCCTTACGAATAGGTTTTCTTTTGTTTTGATCATAACAATACTTTTCCTTCCTTATTGCCTCTTCTAGAGTTTGAGTTTCATCCAATTCAGTCCTATGTTTATATGCCTAAGGCAACTCACTTAGAAAACGCTAAATTTTCCCCTTATCATCTCAAATATACCTCACATACCTTAGCAGTTCCAAGCATTTATTTGCATAGTATTCCATGGTCAATTGTCCCAATTTCAGCTCATGGAACTCTTTAATCTTATCATCATAGTACCTATCAGAGAGGTCCTTCTGCTTGAAATATTTCTTGAATTGCTTCCAAACAATTCTTCTTTCATTGATCTTCTTCACTTGCTTGAGGTGCTGCCACAATTAGATGTTCTTCCATTTAAGTTAAAGATGGCTATCCTTGCCTTCATATTTCTAGAGTATTCTTGGACTTGGAATTACTTTCTCATCCCAAGAGTCCAAGCTTCAGCTTCTTGACCATATTTTACCTCAGCATCAAATGTACGAGGCTTTGCCTTCTTAAATTCACCGTATGAATTGTTCTTATAATGCCTCTTTTTCTTACTCCTGTGAGATGAAGAGGTTGAACCCTCAATGGATTCTTCAGAGTCAGATGATACACTAGAATATATTTCTGGAGTATATCCTCTATCTCTAGAAACTTTTCTTGATCTATTGGACCTCTTGCAGGAATTTCTCCTTGAATTGCTCTGACTCCCTTATGGATTTGTTGTTTGATGCCCAGACTTTATCTACCTTTGGATGTCTATCAAACTCTGTAGCATGGCTACATTCAACTGATTTTTCTCTTATTGAGCTTTAATCATCCTTTCATTATATTCTATGTAGCTTTGCAACTCAACCTTTAAGATTCTCATGGTGGATGCAATATCTAGGGGGGTCTATTGATTTCTTCTCCTATTGGATTCTGTTTCATCATTATCAACCTGTATGTTCTCTCCCATAGCATATATATTAGGCTCATAGGGATCCCATGCATAATTCATGATGTTGATCTTCTTGGCCCAACCAAGACCAAACTTTCCAAACTACACTATTTGGAATGTTGCCTTTGATGTGACTATGATTCTACAAAATGTGTTCATAAACACAATTGTTAGCTACATGCTATTCTCAGAAATTTATAAATTTCTTACCTTCATTGGGGAAAATTATATATTGACAACTTTGTCAAAACACAGACTTTTCTTTTCACAAACAATGACTGTCTCAAGGGTACAGTGGGGTTTAAGGGGGATTTCCCCCTTGTGGCTTCCCTGCTCCACTACAGGGAGGGTCCAGGGAAATGACCTCATTTTGTTTATATGTTTCATGATGATATAGACAGATATTTTTGAGATGCATAGGCGAAAATCAACCAACTCAACCAACATATCGGCAAAACCCGCTGAGTCTTGCCGACATCAAAAATTTTCAAACACTTGGTAATTTTGAACATTTTTCTTCCTTTCTTCTTTTCCTTTTGCCTACAGAGGGTGATGTTTACCTCTGTCAACTATTAAACTTGGCCCATTTAGGATCAATGCTGCAACTAGTGCTCTGATACCACATTGTCATGCCCACTCCCCTCTACTCTCACCAATGAGGAGAGGATGCGACCTACACTGCTGTACTCTATCATAACCGGGGATCTATCCCCATGAACATAACAAAAATTCATTAACAATAAAATATATACAGATGCATAACAAATGCAAATACAATGGAAGAAACACATTGCAATCATTCTTTATGTTCATCAAGATTCTTAAACAAATACAGTTGCAGAATTAAAATACACAGAGAATACTTATCTTGAAAATAACTCATCCCGCAACTAGCTATGTCGCTGCAAGGTTCCACCCAACCATAGGCCAGTGTTTTCATCAATCTCCCAGCACCACTGCCACCCTAGATTTGGGCATGATTTCCAGAAGGAACTAGGGAACAACAGGCTCACACATAGCCAAAGCATATCAAAACTCAGCCAAGCCAATATACAGTTGGGTTTATCATGCTGCTAAGGAAATGCAAAGGTAGAATTGTTAAGCTAGTGAGCTCAACCACAGACTTATGGACAATTGCACTAGATCTATCTAGCTTGGCATCCGTAATACCTACACACCCAACACAAGGAAGTATTCCCTTCACTATTACACAGTCCCTCAGGCCATACCTTCCCTTCCATTGCTCTTCAGTGTGTGCATAGAATATTTGCCAACCCCTCTTGATCTGTCTGTGAGGTTCCTTTCTTCAATAGGTTTATCAAGCCAATTCCGGGCCTCTTCCACTCCTATACAATTCATACCAAAAAAAGGATGCATAAATCAACAACCACAAGTGTTGGGTCTAAGAAAAACAGCTTGGAAACCAAAAACGAATTTTCAGATGGGGAAATCAACCATTAGAGAGAAAACTCATTTTTAGAAATGTTTATGGGCTTCACAGGGAAAAAAATGACCTCCCTAAACCACCAAATCGTGAATCTCTACTACCCATTCACTCAACAATACAAAAACGGATTTCTGGGTTTGGAAAAATGAGGAAAAAAACAAAAATCGTGAAAGAAAAATGCCTAGCTTGCTCCTGCTGCATGAGGAAATGAAGGGCATGAACGAATAATGGCCTCGGCATGCATTTTTGGGTATTTACTTTCCCAATAAGCAAAAACATGTTTTTCCAAAACTGATGGATTCCCCAATACAAATTTTGACATCCATACTCTTCCATTCCCAAGGCATTAACCACCCCAACCAACTTCTGGAAGAAATAAATGATTGGGTGAATAATACAAAAAAGGTAGTTGACATTTTTATGGGTTCTCCCATTGACATTTGGATTTACGCTATTGGCTCAAGGGTTTGGATATTTTACCTCCCTATTCCTTGTGAAATCATGCCCCCAATATATTTGTTGCATTGACATAGCTAGTTGTGGGTATTTTTATTAAATTGCATTTTTAGATGATGTCTCATTTTATAATGTGTCTGGCTAGTATGAAAACCACATGCATCACTTTTAATTGTTGATACATAAAATGATAAATCGATGGTGGGGACTTGGCCTTTAGCTCCTCACCATGATTTAATAATGGTATTTACATCATATACATTTTTAATGCAATTGGAGTAAAAAACGGGATATTACAATTCATATATGATTTTTTAAGATATTGTTGGGTGTTTTCCTTGAGCTAAAATTTGAAGTGTACGAGATCTTCAAATATTTCAAAGCTTATGTTGAAAAATTTAGTGGGAATAAAATAAAGGTATTAAGCACTTATAATGGAAAGGGATATGCCGATAAGAACATACAACTATGTGGATACATTGGCATTTAAATGCAACATTCAATTCCTTACACACCACAACAAAATCGTGTGGTAGAGCGCAAGAATAGAGCATTGAAGCAGATGGTCACATGCATGTTGTAGGATAAGTATTTGTATTATAAGCTATGGAATGAATCCATAAATTGTACTGCATATGTTCAGAACAAATTTCCACACAAAACATTGGAAGGAAAACTCCATTTGAGGCTTGGAGAGGTCACAAGCCAGATGTGTCTCATCTTAGTGTTTTTGGCTCAAAGGCATGGGATAAAATTCCTCCAAAGAAAATAAAATCCTTGCAACCTAAAAGAAAGGATTCAGTAATGGTTAGATATGTTGAATATGAAAAGGGATACAAATTATTTTATCCCTTATCTCAGAAAACATTCATTGAGAGAAGTGTACAGTTTGAAGAAGAGCCTATGCAAGAGGTTGAACTAGTAGAGGGTGAGTGCTCACACCCTCCACTCAATGATGATGTAAGTGATGTTTCTATTTTTTAATTTTTGGTAGATGGTAGGGTGGGACCTTACATATGTTATTAGAGAGATATACAACACTAGGGCCTAATATGCCTATATTCTCACTGGTAGACTGATGCACGAGTGTTGATTTGGCTTCCATGTTTGAATTATTTTGTATGTGACTTGGATGCATGTTGGTTGGGTGCGATATTATTTTTGTGACTATGATATTAAGTCATATAGAAACTTGTTGAAATAAGGAATACTCCCTTATATTAGTTTTGTTTTTGTGTCGAAACAATTTAAATAATTTAAAGTGATTCCATAAAAGGATGTGCTTGAGTAGTGGGGGTTAAACCAAAGCTTGTGAGTGTCTTATTGCATGATGGATATATGTGGAGTGTATATGTGATGATTGAGATCAAAATGTTAATTTTGAATCTTTAATTATCTTCCCTATTCAGAACTCCATGTTAGCTATGTTGAGGCATGCCACTTTTAACTATGAATGCAGGTTCTCAAGATATGCACGACATAAAGTTAAAGATTAAAACATGATTTGTGAATATATTCTTTGTGTGTAAGAATGAAATTAATGTGATGAATTTGATAAATTTTTGTGTTCTTGGTTATAATTCCTTTTGGGTTGGTTCCTTTTATCAAATAACTTGAAACTATTCAAATAATAAGATGTGGTATGCCCTGGACTTTAGTAAAGTGGAGGTTTATATGATTTGTAGTTGTAGAGGGTTGTAGATACCATTTTATGAAAAATTTAAGGGTATTTCTTACCATAATACGTATCGATGCGGAATCCGGAATATGGTTGTGGAAACCATTTTATGAAAAGTTGAAGGGTATTTGTCACCATGATAAGTATGGATGTGGAATCCATAATATGGTTGTGGAAACCATTTTAAGGAGAGTTTAAATGTTTCATTTTACTATGGTGAGTATGGGTGTGGAATCCATAATAACATATATTTACGAGTTAAGTAATTCTTCATGTGTGAATGAAGAAACTGTTTTGATGATACCTCATGTACATGATTAAGAAGGGTTTATCGTGCCTACTGGAATTAGTAGATTAAATATTCATAACAAAAATTTATTTGAGATTTGAATGCATATTATTATGAGTTGAGAACATTTGTGTTACTACAATATGCATGATATAACATTTATTGGTTATGGGTATTGCTTTATAACCATAATTGGTTTGGGTTGGTTGACCAATGTCATTTTTTTTTGTTAAATTGCTTATGGGAATGCTATAGGTAGGCCTAGTTTATTTCTTAGTGTCATAGCTCCTCCCGTTTTCTTGCATTTTCCCTTTCATGATTTATTTTAGCTCAAGCTAAGGTAATAATTAATATAGTCCTCAAAATACAAAATAAATATGTGGGTTGGATTGTGAATGTGAAAGGAACTTGTTTCTTTCTCTTATTTTGGTGTCTGCCTCTTTAGATAGTGAATCCCAACACCCATTGACTGTAAATAGATTTCAAGGTTGGTTATGCTCGCAATTTTGCGGAATACTTCCTTGAGGTGGAATATGCTTGCAATGAGTAAATATTATTAGATTTCAAATATTAAAGGTTGAATGTCACAACACTCAATTATGTAGGTAATTATTTCTAAGTATTCAACGTATTTCCTCAATCTATTTATTGACTATTTAAAACTATCTTTCAAGTGTTTGGAAAAAGTCATGAACGATAAAGCATTTTTTTATAAGAATATGTGCACTACTTTCCTGAATTGAAAAAATAATGAACGAATGTTCTAGAGTATTAAGGGTAGCAGGTTTAAATATTATCTATAAGAAACTAGAACTTCACATCATATATGTTAGTGATTTTATATGTCAAATGTTTAGATATTATAAACACAAAAACAAAATGTTTGACGAATCTAGAATTGTGAAAAGACAAATTATTAGGTTCTTATTGTTTTTTAGCATGTAGTAAATTCTGAGAGGTAGAAGATTGTTCTTAATAAATTGAAACTAGTATTCTAAAATTGTTATTAATGTTATTGTAAGCAAGTTTTATGGATGCGTGTTAAGAATATGGGTGTCAATTACTTGATGGAAAACTTACCAAATAATGGAGGTGCACAAGTGAAGTGATATCCATGCATAGTTGAATTAAGTAGATGGTGTGTTGAAGTGGTTGAGTATTCCAATGGAGATATTAAGCATATTTACTAAAGTGTTTGACTAAATACTTCAATCAAGAGAATAGTTTAATCAATGATACCTTCCTCTCAAATTGTGAGAAAATATATGCTTAGGATTCATCTTATAAAAATTGTATTCTCTATTATCATTCCAATTTTGTGTTGTGAAATTAATGAAATGAGCAAGTCATATTCTAGGCTTCATGATATTATGATAACCTTAAATCCTAATAATAATAGTAATAAAACAAAAATTCATATTTCGAGTTTAACTTCTGGATGTTTTGGTAGCTGGTAAGGTGATCCCTTACATTAACCTACATGCAAAGACACCACCTTGACAAAGATTTGTCCCCAATAGCATCCTATGGATCGATAAATGGAATATGAGACCCCAAAACAAATGTTATGGTTTAAGACCATTGATTTTCACATCTAACCATGGGACATGTGTTGGAGACATTTACCACCATAAACACTCATTTTGGTCAATTTGGCCTAGTTAAACCACTATCCTAAGTTTTATTGACTTAATTGAGATTAGAGGAGCACTAGATGACATCAGCTAGATCACACCCACGCCTACCTTTAGTCAAGGAGGCTAACTTAGCCTTATCCTACATTCGGGGAGGCTATCTGGAGCGCTCTGGGGGTGATCTGAGTGTCATTAATGCCCCATATTGCTAACTGATGGTTACAATCAATTAAATAGAGTAGTGAAGGATCCTTCCTTCATTAAATTTATTATTTATTGATTGTTTAATGAACTGGAGTCAACATGGGCGCCTCCAACCACTTCTAATGGTCAGTTACACTTTAGTTAACCTCATCGAGGTTCATTGGAGTCATTGATGCGCTACCACTTGTTGGTTGGCTTGCAGTCACATGTGTTTGAGCTACTTTAAGTTAGACTCAGTTATTTATTGCACTTCAACTTCAGTTAGGGATCAGTTGAGTCAATTAGGGTTTTGATTAGTGGTTAACTTGAGTGTTGATTGTGGCTTACATTCAGTTAAGCTAGACTCACTCATTCAATTTGAATGACCTCCTTGGGAATTCGAATTGTCTTGGCATTCATGTTTCCAGCATGACCATTGTATTTTATTACTCATTCTTTCTGTGAATATACAGAGTGACTACTCATTTTGTGGCATAATTACACCATTTTCATGACTTATTGTTATTAATCTTTGATGAAACTTGTGTTTAGTCCCTATATTATTGTGACAGATTAATATGGTATCAGAGCTCACAGTAGGATGAAGTTTAGATCTCTCAAAAACAAGGTTTTTGACAGATCTTGCATGAAAAATTGAGCAAAGCTCCAAAATTCCAACACTGCACCAGAAGCCAACGCTTAGCACTTAATACCCCAAGTAAGGAAATTGTTGATCAAGCTTGCTTGATTGACTATGCTGATTGTGATGAAAGCCTAAAATGTGTAGGCTGTCCAACCTTATGGTGCCCCTTTTGTTGTAATTTGCAGGTTTTAACAGGTACAACTTCAAATGGACTCATCAGTCCCCCTTCTCACCCCATTCACAAGCTATTCAGAATGGAAGTTGAAGATGATTGCATCTCTGAAGAGACGAGGTCTCTATGAGGTGTCTATTGGACTTTTAAAAGAGTCTTATGAGAATGAGAATGACTAGCTAAATGACGGTGATAGATATTTTGGAGCAATATGTCTAGCCCTTTCTCCTGGCTTGCGCTACCTTATTGGTTTTGTTGAATACCTAAAGGATCTCTAGACAAAATTGGATGGAACCTTTGGCAAGCACAATGAGGATCATAATAGCACTTTGGAGATCAAATCTAGCACCACAAGATTTCTTTACTCAAAAGTATCAGCCTCTAATCTCTCTAATGAAGTTGTTCAAGATGAGGAAGAAGCAGAATCTTCTACACAATCAATTCGAATTGAAGAAAGTCTCCTTGCAGTGACTCCTTCTCCTGATGCTCTGGAAGTTTGTGAGATCTACGATATCTCATCTCCTCATATGGGTGAAATAGAATAAGACATTTGAATCTCTGATATTGAAGAAAAACACTGGTGCACTTCCATGCAAACACTCTCTAGTGATTTTCCTTTGAATTCTGTACAAAATTTGCTAGTAATTGCTTCCAAAAGTGAAGAGAAATATGATTTTTCTCCCTCTAATGTTGCTGCTGGTGTGAAAATATGTGATACCTTGGATATTTTGGAAGAAATATCAGATTACCAAAGTGATCCATTCACTCTCCATGATCTATATTTTCCAGAAAATTCTTGCAGGTTTGCATGCACCAAAATTCATAATTTTGAAGAAAAAGACAACTGTGCATCCACCGTCTGGGTTGACCATACTTTTGGATCTGATATGAACCTTATTGGATCTGATATGATATTATTTGTATCTTATCTGATATTTCTTGGTTCAATATTTCAGGTTCATAAGATTTCAGTACTGCTTGTAGTTGTTCTCATTAATTTTGTGAAGAAACAAGTACCGCAAGTCTCCTACAAAACCATTGCTGGGGATTTGATTTCATTTCACAGTTTTAGATCTGTTGTGAACTTATTTAGATCTGATTTAATTTCTGATCTGATATTATTTGGTTCATATTTTAAAATCTAAAATCTTTTAGTCATGTATGTAGCTGCTCTCACCAATTCCGGTGTGAAAAATCAAGTACCGCACTTTCTCTTCAAAACTAATGATGGGGATTTTTTGTTAGTTTCCTCATATGAGGTTTCTAATATTTTATTATGTGATTCATTAGCTATTTCAGAATCTATATCATATTATGGATCTCAAGCATTCGCTCTCGATAGTCCCAGGAATTCTCTACCTTTGGTCACATGCTCATCTCCTCACAAAACTAGTAAAGAGGAAGACATTCGGCATCCGCTTGGACACTTGCTCCTAAGATTTGGGTGTGATTTTACCAGTAATGGTTTGCTGTTCAAGGCTACAACATATCATTTTCTTGAGTGTTCCACACATTGTTCGAATCCTCAAGAACCTTTGCTCTCTCTCTTCAGATGATTTCAACTACTTTACATGGGTCCAATTTTCACCGTGCAGCTGTTTATATTTCTGATTCAGTTGAGTGCATTGTTCTTCTTCCAAAGTGGAAGATTCCTCCAGAAATATTCATTTAGTTTGGATTCAGAGGTTCACATGCACAGTCTCAGGATGCTGCTGCATAGAAGAACCAATTCTTGATTTACTGCTTAGTTTGAGGGGGGGTATTTTTTCCCATGAGGTTTTCCCTGTTTCCTTGGTTATATTAAGCTATTACTTTATTGTACAGGGTGACCTATGGCCTTTGTTGTCGAGGCCCTAGTATTTTTATGCACTTTATGTTTTCTACTCCTCATGAGCATAGCTTAAGGGGGGGTGTTGGAGACATTTACCACCATACACACTCATTTTGGTCAATTTGGCCTAGTTAAACCACTATCCTAAGTTTTATTGACTTAATTGACATTGGAGGAGCACTAGATGACATCAACTATATCACACCCACGACTACCTTCGGTCAAGGAGGCTAACTTAGCCTTCTCCTACATTCGAGGACTAACTGGAGCACTCTAGGGGTGATCTGAGTGTCATTAATGCCCCATATTGCTAACTAATGGTTAAAATTAGTTAAACAGAGTAGTGAAGGCACCTTCCTTCATTAAATTGATTATTTAATGATAATTTAATGAACTCGAGTCAACAGGGGCACCTCCAACCACTTCTGATGGTTAGTTACACTTCAGTTAACCTCATCGAGGTTCATTGGAGTCATTGATCTGCTACCACTTATTGGTTGGATTACAGTGACATGTGTCTAAGCTACTTTCAGTTAGACTCAGTCATTTATTGCACTCCAACTTTAGTTATGGCTCAGTTGAGTCAATTAGGGTTTTGATTAGTGGTTAACTTGAGTGTTGACTAGGGATTACATTTAGTTAAGCTAAACTCACTCATTCAATTCAAATGACCTCCTTGGGAATTTGAATTGTCTTGGAATTCATGCTTATAGAATGATCATTGTATTGTATTACTCATTCTTTGTGTGAATATACCGAGTGGCTACTCATTTTGTAGCACAATTACACCATTTTCATGACTTATTGTTATTAATCTTTGATGAGACTTGTGTTTAGTCCCTAGATTACTGTGACAGATTAATAACATGTATCGAGAACAATACTTAGTAGTTTAAACCTTAAAATACCAACAACATCACTCTCAAAACCCAAAATTCCTTGTGGAGGGAAAGTATGTTAGTTTGGGGCCAAATACATGGACCATGAACTCCTTAAGGAAATGTTTAGTGTGAGATTTTATATATTGACCTATACCAAGGGATACGCATGTAGAACCATCCCTAGTTTGTTAAGCCTCAAAATGATGACAATATATCACATATATGCTAAATATTACTTACATTAGCTATATATTGTGGCCTAGAAAACCATGCATGGAACATGAGCCATATATGGAATTTGTAAAGAATTAGACCCTATATTTAAATATTGGTTGATAATAGCCATCCTTAGTGTTACAAATCTTGATATGGACACCATATTCCTCTTACGGGTTAAAAACTTACTATGTAGAGCATATGTGATATCTAAGTACCTACACATTTTCCATGAGCCATAGATGAAAATATTGGTGTAAGGATTTGTCTTTCGACATTGAACTGCTCGCTAATACATAAAGTGTGTTTTATTACCAAAGAATTAAAAACATTGGTCTTGAAATTTGTGAAGGGTGATATACAACTATTTTTTCCTATCTACTATGAATACAATAAAATAAATCAAATATAAAACTAAAAAAATGGTCATAATTGTAGTTTGGTCATAAACAAACAACTATCTATCTAAAACAAAGTCATAAATGTAGTTTTGTCATTAAAAAACAACTCTTTATCCAAAAAAGTAGGCATAATTATAATTCAATAATAATAATTAAAATATCCATCTAATAAAATAGTTCCAATTGTATTTGATAAAGAAAACAACAATTATATAATTAATTTTTTTAAGTAATATTTGTTTTACATTACATATTATTATAAAATAAATAAAAAGTTAAGATAGTTTTGTGTCTCCTTCCTAATCCTCCTAATCCTTTAAGGAAAAAAACCATAGTGAAAGGAGGGGATTGGTTTTACGTGAAAGGATTTTAATCTCACATGTCATATATACTCAAATACTTAAGAAGATTTGAAAGGACATGGGTAAAAAAAATGTTAAAAAGTTAGTAGTGAACTTTTTTTAAGAATAAAAAACGACAAGTTTTCTTTTTTAATCTAGAGGACAAGGAATTTCGTATCATTAGATGTAAAAAAAGAAAAAGAAAAGAAGAGTTGTTTACATTCAACATCCATTCATATGGAAAATAGACTATCATACTATGTAGTTAAACGAGTCTACAAAATGGGTTGCTCTGAGCTAAGACCAAACTATAATATTATCTGGAGTTTTTAAACAAAGAGTATTAGAAGGAAATAAACATGCAAAACCAATCAACCATATTTAATATAAATCAATCATCGAAGATTAGACTATTCGAGGGGATAGTTGTAGAAGAACCTGGGGTGTGACTTGAATTCAAGTAATACCCATTGTCAATGTTGGGGACCCACGCCAATAAAACTAGCTTCTTTTCCAAAGCATCCACCTTAAGGTCCAACTAACCAACTCCTTCCTTTATTTCATCCCTCTAAATGAGGATTTTAGTGTAGGATTCCCCATGCATATTCAAATATTCCCCAATTAGAAATTTATGTACCCAAATACCATCAACATTTTTCTAATGGAGAAAAGTTCAAGAGTAGGTGTTACTTGGGTGATCGAGATACCCATTTCCTGAAATCCACCTTATATCATCATTCAAAATGAGAGTCTTATTAAATCAAGCATTGTGAAAATATGATTCACAACAATATCTAGGAGCTAAGGGAATCCTCACAATTCAAGACTTTCATGAAATATGCAGAAAAACAATGAAAAGACCGAAATTAACGCATAAGAATGGATCCAATAATAGAGTTTATTATCATTGTCCAACATGTGAATATGTCTAGAACATGTTTATATTACAATAGGATAAAATCGTCAGTATTTGGAGGAAAATTGGATGCATACACGTGGCATGCTTATATTGGACCTCAAAACCCCCCTAGGTGGACCAATGAGCTCCCTAACCACCTCAAATGGTCACAAATTCTAGTGTGAACTTGGTTGGAGAATTCTAGGAAATAAATGAAGGTAGGGTAGGCATGGTGGAGTGCATGGGTGTCACATACCCCAATTTTGTAAAATAATGTTATTTGTTTTAAATTGATTCCTAAGACATTATGTTAAATTTAATGCTAAGTTGAAACTGATGACTCAACAGAGTCAAAAGATGTGGAATGTAATTCTGAATATTTTATTTTTAATAAATAAAAAGTGGAGACAACAGCTTGGGAGAGCTGTTAATAAGAGTGTTATTGGTCAAACTGGTGGAAGGAACTAGGTGGAGAGAAAAAGGACAAGTGGAATCATCCTCAAACACTTCCTATGTTTTAGGTGGAAACTTCCCTACATTTGGGGTCATGATCCCCCAAGAAAGTGGGATCAGAGCAGGTGGCTCAATTAATGACAACTAACCCAAAAATACCTAGGCAATCTTATAAAAATGCCCAATGTAGAGAGCTGAGGCTACTCATATATTTTCCAGGAGAAGAATCATTCAGGGGGAATGCACTCCAAGGAATTCATTGGGAGAAAGGGAAACTGTAAGGAAGGTGTTTGAGGGATAAACTGGAGAAACTTGATCTAATACAACTTCTTAGCTAAGAGATTTGACTGACGAGTTCAGGATTGGTATTGAGTCTCGGGCCTAGTACTTGGTTATTTGCTTCACCTAGTTCTAGCCAGGGAGACCAGAGCAGGCTCGGGGGTCCTGAGGAGTCGTTGTTTGAGGGCTCTCCAGGAGTTGGTATGTAGGAACAACTTCCCATTGCTATTGTCAACCAGCTTTAAGAACAGGTTTTTCTATCTATTAATTTCTATGTTAATATCTGTGTGTGAGTGAATGATGCATTTTCAGGTTATGATGTAAACTTAGAGGATATAATATCTTAGCTTGTTTAGTGATGAAATTATTCTTGATGAAAAATAAATCCTACCTGTGTTTTTCCCTATCTGGAGTAATCCAGATCGTACTCTAGCACAGGTGGTGTATTTAAATGAAGAAAGTATGATGTAAATTTAAAATAAGATGTTAGCTTGAATACTAGAATGTTTTCTTTTATTAAGATATTTGTTATCAGAAGAAATATTATTCTGTATATAGAGTAGTGTTAGACCTAGACTGTGAATGTCAGATTATTAGAAAAGGAAAGGAATTTATATCATTATACTAACAGTAGTATGTTTTGGTAGATAAAGTAGTTCTCTATACAGTATTCACTTCTGTAATCCTTATATATATTTTGAAACAAACAGGAAAAGAATATAATAGTTAAAATGTGTAGTGTTAGGTTAAATAAAATGCCTTTCAGCTCTACAGTTCATTTCTTTTTCTATTCAGGATAAATAAATATTGTAATTGTAGCAACCAAACTGTGAGTAAGGATAGAAAGACCTTGATTTAATCCTAAAGATAAAACTAGTTGGTTTAAGATTTTATTTATGACTGATAATGTAAATAATTCATTCATCTTATCTAGCTGAACTTAAGCAAGTTCTACAGCTACTCACCTGTCTCTTACAGAATTAAAACAAACACTATTATTTATTTTAGAGAAAAGAACACAGTTAATTTGCTATTTTCCCTTATTTTATGAATCCTAATGTTATAATCTAAATAGGGTAATATAGATAAAGAAGGAATTTCTTTATTAATTATTTAGTATAGAAAACATAAGAGTATAACAAAAAAAAATATTTTCCCATCTAAACACTTCATAAATAGACTAAGTATAAAGATAATGTATATAATTATAAGAACAATATTTACTTGTAAGTAAAATAACAATTCTTATAACATTATAATAAGTAACAAGTAAACAAAAACTTTGTACTTAAAGATGTAACTATACAGTTACATAAGTACAACTCAAAGACATTAAATTACTTGTTTTCTTTCTGAAAGTTAAACAATATGAAATAATATTTAAAACCTTATTAGAACAGAGGAAAATTAAGGTAAAGATAACATAAAAATAATATACAGTCATTTTAAACAGATAATGTTTAAAATAATTTACAGGGTAAATTCAAATGTATTAGCTTGCAAGAAAATAAATTAACAGTACATAAACATGCTCGAAATAACTGAGCTTAATAACCCATCATACAATATAAGAAATAACAGAATAATTATAT
The DNA here is from genome assembly GCA_001517045.1 of Pseudotsuga menziesii. Classification (NCBI taxonomy): domain Eukaryota; kingdom Viridiplantae; phylum Streptophyta; class Pinopsida; order Pinales; family Pinaceae; genus Pseudotsuga; species Pseudotsuga menziesii. The sequence continues at coordinate 176,790 of LPNX010493662.1, read as the reverse complement.
TATTATATTGTAATAAAAAGATAATTTAAAAACAGTAAATACATCTTCATATCGTTGAGTTAGGGTAAAAACCCTAATGTATCAAAATTACAACAGAGGTATCAAACAAGAGAGTTTAAGCTCCTTTCTAATGCCTCTTGGATTCTAAGAGTTAATAGAGAATGGCTTAACAGGCCTTCTATCTCTTTTTAAATTCTATATACAAAAACAAGAAGCAAAATCAAAATTTACAGGTCACGGCCTAAGCCGGAAGCCCCGCATAAAGCAAGGGTTTATCATTAACAAAATCTACGAACCAAGTTAACCCAGGTAAACCAAAACCATGAGGGTTTTGCAGGACATGGCGACCAACCATCAAATGTCCCATCAGGAACCGAACAAGGACGAACTGCCATGGGATATCCAAGGCTTACCCGTAAGCAAGTGGTTGTCCCAGCTTTGCACCAACCACGCAGAAGGACAAGCCATCACCTATACGAACAACCACGATATCATAAGACTTTGCACTTATATAAATAGAGATGTAATGAAATAGAAGTGTAAAGAAACAAAGATACCAATAATAGCTCTTACCTAAAACTTCATTGAAACGTAACCACCCACAAATAGAAGTGCCGCCACCAACACAAGGAGAAACAAATCCTTCATCTGTCACAGGAAAAAGGGAGGTTACCAATGCAGCAACGACCAGCGACAACCAAGAGTTGGAGCAACAAGCCAAGAAAATATAAACACTTGGACCGCCACTATTTCCCAACCTAAAGTCCACTCTGCTGCGAAACCCTAAGACCCAACAAATCTGAAGTTGCGAAACCACGGCTCTCACTAGCGGGCCACAGAAGAATAATACTTTTACAGTCTGGTGAATACTGAAATGAGCAAGCCGTGAAGGTTAAACCCCAGAGGAAAACAACCAAACCAGTCCAAGCAGCAAAGGTATCTTGTTACAACTCTTTCCTATCAGTGTTCAGGGTGAGCTCACGAGGTGTGAGAGGCAAGAAACAAAGTGGGAGACTATCATCAAACTAGTTGCAGAGAGAAAGGGCAGCAAAAAACACAGTAGTAGAGCGGCCGGAGGCCCGAAAGCGACAGAGGGAATAACAAGTCTAGGGTTCGCAGTTGCCTTTTAACTTCACAATGCTTGGCTACGATAAGTCCACGTACATAATCAAATTATTTGCATGTATTGGGTAATCTCTATAGTCTCGACGTACAATCCACGAAATGATTTTACATTCCAATCATATGGTGATTCAAAAGTTCCACCATGTTCTATACTCTCAGAGTCAACCAAGCTTGCACGCTGCAGTTTTAAAGGAGGACTTTAGTAACAAGGTTAGGATTTATAACGTATCAAGGATATAAACAAATCTACGACCTAGCACATTATGCAAGCCAAGGATGCGCACAATAAACGATTATAACTTTGGTAAAGGTTATGCCATTTAATATTTTATAAAAGAGATTCATAAAATTTATTTATGATAAGATACCCTTCTTGCTAGCTTGATTCTAGTTATACCTTTGAGTATTTAATTATTAAACTATTAAGGTTTGCAATGAGAATGTTAAGCCGTATAGTAATTATCGGGCTTGTCATTGGAATTTTGATGAATTAATAACAATAACTGGACAATATCTACCAAGTAAGTTAGGTGTAAAAGAACTTAGTTCATCAACACTAACTTAATCCTTTTAATCCTTTTGATAGTAGTATGTAATAATGATATAATTTCTTTAAGCTTCAAAGCTTTGGAAGATAAAATAATAGTATAAAAATTTATTAACTATTGTGCATTACTTTCTTATCACAAGAATTAACCAAAATTTGTCATGACGTAAATGGTTTAGGATCACAATTTAAGATAGACCCTTAACATAAAACCTCGCCATCTTTAACCTGCGTGTAAGGATAAATTTAAGGCGATTACACATGATGACTTTGGTAAACATTGATAAACATTGAAGAGGTTAGTTCACATTAATTATAAATTACAAACCAGAAAGAGAGAGCAACTGTCACCAATACTGTTAGGACTGAATCTCGTTTCTTTGGCATCTTTAAAAAGAATAACGATCTAATGGTTTTACCTCATAAAAGCATTTGAAATTGAAACAACATATATATTCTTTTACTGAGCTATTAATTGCAACGAACGTATATCTGCATACTTTATGATTATTGACAAGCAACACCGGATCTTTCTTACTTGTAAATCTTTAAGATCAGGTAAACTTTCTGCGTTAGCTCAAAAGCTTAGTAAGCCCCAGAATACCAAGACAGTCCACCTTGTTGCTGCAAAGAAAAATAAATCATTAAACTGAAAAAGAATTATTCTATAAGATAAACATAATCAAGTAGATAATTCAGATTATGAAATCATTAACATATAACTAATTAAAACTATTAGCTAACTGCATTATTGGATGTTATCTATAATTTCAAAATTTTAAATTTTTCGGTAAATTCGGGATTTTGACAATGGGTGAGTGGGAGTGGCTCTACAAAGTAATAAATGGTCCAAAAGGAACAAAAACACCCAAAAACGATGGATGGGCATCTTTGGTCAACCAATTTAAATTTTTTATGGAGTGGGAGTGCACCAAGGACTAAAGTGTCATAAATGAGGGCATCGGTGTAACCAGAATGTTCAAATCTGGGTGCATGGGTGTATTAATGAGTCCAAAACACCAAAATGACCTTTCTTGACAAGCCAACCTAGTTTTGGACCATATAACATAAGTATGAAACTAATGAAAATGTGTCCTAGGTGTATGACCATGGTAATAATGTGGTATAATGATCTAACACACCCCCTTCAGCCTAAATTAGTGTAAATACATCACAAAATTATTGAGTCCTTGGAAACTAAGGCTCAAGTCACCTCTTACAAAGTTTATTTGTCCATATAACAAAAGTAAGGAGGAAAACCTAATGGGAACAAAACCTCCCCTAAAAAATGGACATGCAGCTAATATAAGTGAATATAAACAATCACCACATGTCACCCACTCCAAGAAGTGATCTCATATAGGTAAATGTATTCTCTGTGAATATCTTGGTGAAGATGTCAATAGTTTGCTCTACAGATGGGAAACACTACACCGATATCACCTACTCATGCACCAAGCTCCTGATGTAGTGCATGTGTATCTCTATGTTCTTAGTACTCATTATTTATACTGTATCATTGTAAATATTTATTGCACTTTTATTATCACACCAAATTACTATGGGTGAATCAAATCCAAATCCAATTTCCCCAAGAATGCCTTGCAACCACACACATTGTGTAGCTGCGTTCACTGCTCCTCTGTACTTGGCCTCAACTGATGAAAGGGACATAGTATGTTGTTTCTTGATTGCATAGAATATTGGACCATGTGAAATCATGAATACATAAAGTGAAGTGGAATTTCTGTCAATGGAATCTCCAACTCAATCAGAATTAGCAAATCCAACTAGTTCTAGTGGATAATTAGCACTATAGTGTACCCCGAAGTGTTTGGTTCCTTGCACATAATGAAATATTATTTTTGAAAACTTCCAATGGATATCATGAGGCTCCTAAATATATATTTAAACAACACCTACAACATATTCCAAATCAGTTCAAGAGTGTGTAAGATACAACAAGCTCCCAACTAGTTGTTTGTACACTGAGTTGTCCACCAATGGAGATGCACCAAAATCACCTAGTTTTATTATTGAAAGGACTGGGAGCTTCGATGCCTTGCATTCAACCATATTGAATTTTAATAATATGTCTACATAATACTTTTGTTGGATGACCTTGATCCTTTCATCAGATTGATGAATCTCCAAGCCAATAAATTGTTTCAACAATCCAAGGTCAGACATAGAAAACTCACTATGAAAAGAGGACTTTATTGATCCTATATCATTAATGCAACTTCCTGCAATCAAAATATAATCAACATAAATCACTATAGCCTATAATAAACCACCATAATGATGCAAATATACATTAGGGTCAGATTTGCATCGCTCAAATCCTAGTTAAAGAAGGAAGCTATCCATCTTGGCATACCAAGCCCTAGGGGCTTGCTTGAGGCCATAGAGTGAATTCCTCAACCTACAATTAAGTTAAGGATCATGAATAAAAAATTTGGGATGATTCATATAGAAATCCTCATAAATTTCACCATGAATAAAAAAAACCTTCACATCAATATGGTGAACCTCCCATCGCTTATATGCAACAATGACCAAAACTAGCCTGATTGAGTCCATCTTTGCTACCAATGTGAATGTCTCTTTATAGTACACTCCTTGGACTTGAGAGAATCCTTTGGAAACCAAAATATACCTTTACTTGATATCAGAACCATCATCAACCACTTTGGTGCTATAGAACCACTTACATTGCACTAGTTTCCTCTTAGAGGGAAAGGGAACCAATTCCCAAGTCTCATTGCCTTGCAAAGACTTGTACTCTTGTTGCGTGGATGTTTGCCATGTTGGGTCCAGTTATACTTCCTAATATTTCCGAGGATTAGATCCAACCATCATATAACATCTCTCTAGAATATTCAATTCACAATTGGAGAAAGAATTGTGAAATTGAGATCTAGTCTTCCTAGAGTCCGGTGGATCTCCAACAAGATCAGCAACTTTTTTTATGGTTTTATCATCCCACTTTGTCCAAATGGGTGATTCACGATATAAATGCATGTAATAATCATCATTATCAACATCAAAATCATAAAAATCAGAGGAAGAATAATCACTTACTTCATCATGGAGTGGAGGATGTGAGCATTTTCGTTGAGCTCGTTCAGTCTCTTGCATGGGCTCTTCTTCGAACTGTACACTCCTTTCGATGAATTTTTTCTGAGATGAGGGATCAAAGAGCTTGCACCACTTTGAATATTCAACATATCCAAACATAATGGAATCCTTTCTTTGTGGTTGCAAGGTCTTTCCCTTCTCGAGAGGAATTTGTTGGATTTTCTATCCCTCCACTTGGGATCCTGACCCAAGTTCAGTCCCTTCTTATTAGCATAAAAAACCCAAATATATTATCCATATAGAGAAAATACCAATCGGCAACACTTGCGACGCAGATGCAGTCTCACCTAGATATCTCTCGTTCCTTATTGGGCAACTTCCACAACCAGGTTTCTGTAGTTGGGTGGGGGATTTATGGTACCTCAGTAGCATACCAAGGTTCTCAATGAATATTGAGGGTGGATTACTTCTATTTATTATAAACAGTTATATCTTAACTCAACTATTCATATGCAATGATTCTAACACCAAACCATGTGCAAAATAAGCGCATTTAACTAAAAACGACGCAACTAATATACATCTATTCATTCATGATCAAACTTATAAGAATTTGTTCACTACAACATGTATACATATAACTCAAACACCTTCAATCATTCACACACTTACACAAAATTTAATGTGGAAACCCATCCTAGAAAAAACCACAAAGGTTCTCTTCATCTTGCCTGAGAAATGTATGCAACTTTTGTCCACGCACTAAGCTGCAGAATCTGCTCTAGATATTCTTATTCAAATTTACAAACTCTTTATTCCTCTCATGCTCTTTGATATTATCCTCTGCTCCCTTCCTACTCAACTCTAGTAACGATCTGCACAAAGCCTAGATTGACTCAACCTTTCCTACACTTCTGTAGACTCAACTGCATATTCCTCAACTCAAAAGGCACTCACCTACCATTAACAGAAAACAATTACAAAAAACTAACAATGATCAGGAACTAATAGTCTAGAAGCTAACTACAGCCTCTCGAGAGTCTCACCAGATTCTAACCTGCATACAGCTTGGGTTCTTCTCTTCATATACCTGTTTACAGGCTTGTTACAAACTCTTTACATACTCGTTACCTGTCACTTTCTCAGCTAACTTCCTATACTTAGCCAACATGTTTTCTTTCCTATTCTAGTGACACCTAATAATAGGTGCTAACAACCTCACTTACAACAATATATTCATACGAGTGGCTTCTGCCCGCTCTAGCCGAACTCGTATCCACAATATTTATGTCCTGTCCCTTTCTAGTCATTTTTTCTTACTGTCATTTTTCAACTGTTATGCCATTTACACACCTTCTGGTACTGGTATTCTATCGCATATTTTCTTGTCACATCCCTTCCTTCTGTCATGCTGCTTCTTCTCTCGTGCATCTTCATTCTGTCATGGATCTTCCTTTTTCTCTCACTCTTCATCCTTCTTATGTTTCTCTTCTTCCTTCTTTTGTCACTCTTCTTCGTTCTTCTATCATAGCCTTTGTTGCAGCTCCTTTTTATTCTTCCTTATCTCTTCTCCATACTTAGAAAGAATTCTAAATGAACTCTTCCTTCCGTTCCTTAGGTCTAAGAGGCCTGTAACACTCACCTGTGGCTTATCCTGAGCCATTTGAATTCATTCCTCCACTTCCTTGCTTGTGCCAACTTTACTATGAAAAATATTCCAGGATTTTCGTCACCCATTTTTCTTCGAGTTGTATTTCTTCCTGTACCTTCTGAATTTTCTCCACAAGTTCAGAACTGATATGTTTCAGCATTACTTTCTCTATCAATTGCACTACTTCGCGCACCTTCTAATGTACAAACTTTGTAGCTTTTGATTCTATTGTGGTGCTTTCTTCTATTTGAAAAAGTTACTATTTCAAAGCTGTAGGACAGCCAAGATGCTAGACTTTTTAATCTTACTGACTCTCCTGATCCACATTTCTAGCTTCAGCTGGTAACTCATCCCATGTTTTCCTTCCTCCCTTCAGAATCTTCCTCTACATTGGCCTTGAATGAGTACGAAACATCGGTATAAAACTTATATCTCATGGAAGTCAACAAGTCTGATATAAACTCAGTATTTTGCTTTTCCCTAGTGCTAGTGATGTTTGCTCTCTTATCAACATCTTACCTTTATTTATTGGAATATTCAAGTTTGTATTTTTATTGAGAGGATCATGACCCAAGATGTTTAGAGCCTTTTTTAGATATGATGGTGACGATGATGGCCTTCATTATATTTGTCGCTATCCGAATAGTAGTTAAGACTGACATGTCTTAGCAATGGATACTATGCACTCTAGAAACTTGTTTCACAATTCTATATGGAGGATTCAATGGGATTTCCTTTGGCCTCGAATTTTAGGCGCGTCTTCATTATTCTTCCTCATTACCACGGAGGCAGTCTTGCTTTTGCGAGAAATAGAGCACTTCCTTATTGCCACCCCTGGTAAGATGGTCTGTATCGATAGTGCAGATAAGAATAGAATTAGCTCAGTTTCCATTCGATTCCTTGATTGTGATGGAACATATTTGGCAACACTTTCTTCAACCATAACGGGTATCACATCTTCCATCATGGAATTGCTTAGGGAACTGGCGCTAAATTTCACAATAACCATACTTATCAGACAAGCTCACTTTAGCTCTGGGTGTTGTAGGAAGCAACCTATTATTTAATTATATCAATCTTGATTTAAGCAAATAAAACTAGAAGAATTGACTAGGCACTCAAGCTGTCAACTCTTCACACGTGTAGTCATAAAGTGAAATAATGACAACACAACCTATCACATGGGTCACCTCTCCAAGTCATCATATGGACGCTGTGAACTGAGCCACCCATTTTTGGTATGATGTCTTGTAGCTATACTCGAATTCACTGACATATTCTCTCATTATTCACAATTTTAATGTCTGGCAGTTGTTCTATTAGTAAATCCTTAACATGAGTGTCTTCTTTCTCTCACTAATGTTGCATCATTTTTTTGTCTTATCAAGTTTATCATCACACTCCTTACGACTTGCATTTTACTTCCTTAAATTTTTGGTCGCACTCCTTGCAACATACATTTCCCTTCCGAAAAAGGTTCCCATTTTGTGATAAACCATTTGTCTTCGCTCAGAATTTTAACCTTGGCAAGATGCCAAGTCTACACAACTTTACTTATCTCTATGACAGACAAACAATCTGCACCAATACATTTTGGGTCGTCTCTTTTTTTTATACGACCAAGTCACAGCTATCAAAGTATGGTTTCAGTCAGCTCCCATCGATGAGCCCTCTAACCTCTATTCCATCTAGATTTTATAACTTCACTGATCCCCCATTGGTGAATTCCTTGACCACAAATGGTCCTAACCAATGTGTTTTCAACTTTCCTGGATGCTTGAAAAAATTACTGTTATAGATAAGAACAAGGCTGCCAACTTGAAAAAAAATTCTCTTAATGTTACTATCATGCCATACATTTTTCCTTTGTTTCTGAAATGTTCTTCCTCTAAGTGTATTAGTTGAAACAATCATTATTCCACAACATCAACATTTGTCATCTCTATGATCATGAGAACTCTTAAACTTGGTACAATATATTCCATATGCATGGCAACTTCTTGTCCATACACCAACTTGAATGGGGTCTGACTTGTCAACTTTTTATATGTGCGATATGCCCATAGCACTACAGACACCTTATGATCCCAGACATCTCTTCAAGCATTTCAATCCTTTTTCAATTCATTTTCTAGAATCTTGTTGAATGCTTCAACAACTCCATTCCCTTGAGGATGATATGGAGTTGTTATTCTATGTTGTATATGGAATTCGTCAATCAACTCTTTAATTAATTGATTCACAGAATGTGTAACTTGGTATCTAATTAGAATTTTTGGTCATTTGAACCTTGTCACAACGTTTTCAGATAAATATTTTGTAGAATTCGAAACCGTACAATCCTTAACTGGTGTTTTTCTTCCCATCTAGTGAGGTAATCAGTCACACTAATAATATAGTGTGCTCCTGTGCGCTTTCCTGCTGTACTAATAGGTCCTACAAAATAAACAACCCATTTATCGAATGCATGGATTGTAGTATGTTGTACCAATGGAATTTCGTCCCTTCGGGATGGATTCCCAATTCTCTGACATATATCATATCTATGACAATAACTTGAGCGCCCGCATGCATGGTGGGCCACCATAGTCCTACTTGCAAAAATTTTCACACTGTCTCTTTTCCTGCATAGTGGCCTCTTACGACACCAGCATGTGCTTCACTTAATATCATCGGGCACTCATGCTCCAAAACACAATGTCAGAGTATCTCTTTAGGTTTCATTTTATACAAATTTCCAATAATCAACTGGAAATCTGCATATCGCACTACTAATTGTTTCTTCTGTGCAATGGTAAATTCAGTTGGCACATAGCCCATACTTAGAAAGTGGATCATATCCTTATAGTGATCATCGAACATGGTTATCACAAAAAGTTTTGCATTATACATATTATCTTACAGACTATTAGGTGTTTATCCACTTTTGATCCTTGACAGATTGTCTGGTCCCAAATTCAATCTACTCGGTTTAACAATTATCTTAAAATTAAATTCTTGGAAGAGGAGAATCCATCGACAGATATTTCCCCCCAACACTGACTTCTTGATGAAACATTTCAATGTAAAATGGTCAATGTACATCTTGAGATTTCCACCTAGCAAATATGTTGAGATTTATGCAGTGCATACAACATCGCTAGCCCTTCTCTCTCCATTGTGGTATAATTTTTCTTCGTAGTTGATAACTTTCTGGTAGAAAAATCAGTGGGGTGATCAATTACTGCTTCACCTAACTGCGTTAGTACCATGTTGAGCAAAACAGATGATACGTTGACATGAACATGGTATTCATTTTTTCAGTCTAGAAATACAAGTATTGGCATTGTAGCCATCTTGTTCTTCAGCTTGTCCAGATTCCCTTGACAATTTTCTGTCCAATGAAACTTAGTGTCTTTTTTTAGTAGTTTCTCCACCAAAGTAGTCACCTTTGCATATCCCTTGATAAAATTTATGTAGTATCCAATATGTCCTAATGTTTCTCTCATATTTTTAACTGTGGTCAGTGGTCGTAAGTCGAGCATGTTTGTAACGTTGGCTAGATCAACCAAAATTCCTTCGCAATAGACCACATGGCCCAACAAAGCTCCAAAAGATACACCTTTTTCAAATTTAAGGAGATTTGATACTGGAGACACCATTCCAGCATCATTCCTAGGATCCCAATATGGTCTTTTACAAGACCAAATACCGTCCATTCATCAAAGTATGCTTCAAGAAATTTGTGTATAAAATATTTAAAAGTTCCAACTACAATTCAAGAAAAAAATGTAGGCGCATTATTGATTCCAAAGGGAATTACTGTGTACTGATAAAAAACCCACCCTGTCGCAAAGGTTGTCTTGTGTCGATCCTCCTTTGCAATTCTAATATAATAGTAACCCGAAAATCCATCAGTGAAAGAATACATTTCTTGTACTCCGACATTCTCTAGCACCTCATCTATGAATGGAGTCATAAATAAATCATGGAAACATGCATAATTTAACTTCCTCAGGTCAACACGAATACTTACTTATCCTGAGGTATTCTTGTCCTGTACTACAATTGGACTCATACACTATTATTCTTCAATAGTTTCTATGACACATGCTTCCATCAATCGGTCCAATTCAGCTTTAACTATTTCTTTGTAGCACTGGTTTAATCTCTATGGTCGTTGCTTGACCGGGTTTGTGTAGGGACTCAAGCATATTTTCATTTAACCAAGGTCATGAACTATTCCTTTTATATCACAAAACTTAGTAGGGAACGAATCCTAAAATTCATGCAATAAATTAGTGCTCTTCCCCATAGTTTCATTGTCCCAATAATCCTCAATATTGGCAAATTTTGGATTCTCAGATGAGCCAATATTTACTTTCTTAATCTTTAGCAGAATTAGGAATTGGTCACTAGAAATATCATCTCCTTCCACTGTGCACATACCCTATGACCCCAGTATGTTTATATCAAGAATTCCATCATCATATAGTTCTCTTGTAACATTGTAACACTCCATCTAATGGTGGACTATCGTGCTACATTGAAGGAAATTGGTGGCTCCGATCGATATTTCTTCGAATATCTTTTCCTTCATTATCTGTAGCAAACCGTCAACTATTGGGTGTTCACTTGTGAACTCAAATGTCTGGATGAATCTCATAGATAATTCTTCCCATTCGACGGTTCCTCTTCGTAGTTGTATTGATGTATATCAATTCCTTGGTACCATCTCCAAAGTGTGTACGAATCAATGAACCCATTCTTATCGCAGGTATTATTTCCATTTCATGTGACAATGCTCAATATGCTCAATAGGATTTGAAAATCCTGTGTAGTTATGATCAGTATAACTGATCTTTTCTCCAAATATGATCTCCATCAATATTCTACACTGTGGCCATTTAGAGATAGATTGTTTATGTGTACCCCACCATTTAGCATGAGTAGTTTTCAACACAAATTCCATGGAGGCTAGTTGTTGTGATTTCGTAACGTTCTCTTCAAACTTCATTAGAAAAGGCACATGGTTGGGTAATCCTTCATACGTAAGAAAATCACTTGCCTCAACTCGTACATGTCACACAGATCTTGTGATTCTTACGCATCTTCTCATGCAGACCTCATGCAATCTGTTCTACCAATTTCCCAGGGCATCACCTGAGTCGGATGTACAAGATTTTACACTCCTCCAACTCAACTTTGCATCAGCTATTGGATTTATATAAACTTCCCTTAAAGATATGACAGTTGTTGAAGAGGCCCTCGATGGATTTGAAACTTCTTGGACTCAATGAGAATAACTCATTCTCCAACTGGTGCGCTCTTATCGCATCTTGTACTCCAAAGAGAGACTCAAGTTTGGTCCATACTTGTTTTGGATTGGTCAAACCATCTAGCAGAAAGAGTAAATTAGGACAAATAGAGAGGCAAAGAAATCCATAGGATTCATCCAACTTGTAATTCCACTTATCTTTCTAAATAGTAGCATTGTGCACATTCTCCAAAACCAAAGAAACTCTATATAGTCCCTTAATGTGCAATAGAATGCCAAAATTAGCATTACATTCATGATAGTTGAAGGGAGTTAGGATCATAGCTGAAGAGGAATCTATGCTAAGAAGTTGATGTGCTCAAGAATATACTCTTTGCAACCTACACAAATAAAAACTAGGAGAAAAATTTGTAAGCTCAATTCAATCTCTTCTTAAGAGAGAGATTGGAGATTAGATGTGCTATAATGTAGAGAACTGATAGCTCCTCAACTAAGTAGAACTTGAGAAAACTATATCTCTGATACCATGTATAAATATCATCTCTGATACAATGAAGAAATAGATCCTTGATGCTAATAAGAAACACATGATGTAGATCTAGATACAATATAATTCTCACAAGCATGCACAAGGAAAATGGAGAGAATAATAATGACATTGAATACAAGAGAATAATAGCAATTTATTATTAAACAAAATGAATATATTATTATTACATTAATAATACATCCTGATATAGTAAAATCGAGTTTCTAGAAGACAACTCATGCTAGGTCATAAATCAGACTTACTAAAATATGATAAACCCCCATAGATGGCTAAAACACTTTCCAAATATGTCAAGGGTCTCATGAAGTGGATGAATCAAGAGCGAGTTGTCATGCGTTATGGAAAACATGCTAATCATGGAATATGGAGAGAAAATCATGGAGTATGGGATGGAAACAAAAGATAGCAATTTCCTGGTTGACTAGATTTACCTTATCCACTGAAAGGAAGGAATAAAGTAGGATAGAGACGTACTCTGTAGGAAGGCGTAGTTTCTAAATCTAGAATTCAATAAAGTAGGTAGGATCTAACCATAATCAGGATAAAGGATTAGTTGGGGTATATATTGCAAGTGTTGACCAAGTAGTGGAAGTGGATCCCAACTATATAGGCTAGTTGATAGGAAATTAATAAAAAATGATTAAATATGGTTATCCTAAGTATGGAGTAGGTTTCCAATATTCCAACACCTCCATACCCCTTGTACACCTAAACAAACTTGTTGTGTATTTAGATGTATTGCTAGGAGTGAAATCTGCTTCTGATGCCTTCTTATGTGAATATGTCAACCCACCATTTGTATAAAGGTAAAAAATATTTTACCCATTCATTCCATATTTGATGAGGGAGGCACAGTACTAAGGTCAAATTATGCTTGAAACCATCAACCTTCTCTCTTTTGAAGATGCTCTTACATTTTTTCTCAGACGCCTGTAATATAAATAATAAATGTGGCATTTTTTTTTTAGAATTATATAATCAGTGCAATTCAAGTACACAAACTTATCTCCCATTTTAAACAAGGTTTGGTACCCCTCCTAGGATGCTTTGGCTCACCAAAACTCTCCCAGTGGTACCTAGATTTCAAAACATGTGAAACATACTCTCTTTGAACCCATGTTTTGTTTGCCTCGTTTTCTTGCTTGCAATGATTTGGGATGGTAGTCATAGATGTTGTAATTCTATTTTCTCGAGCCATATTCTCTGTAAACTTACCATGGAGACTACTATATACTTTATTTTTCAAATTCTATTTTCTGTTTTCCCTCAAAAAAAAAAGTGTACATCTTCCCTTAAAACATCTTTGTCTATGATCAATTATGTAAAGTTGAATGATGCCTAAGTACCCTCTTTTCTAGAAGGAATCAATAATCTATCTCTTTGCAAGGTGTTTGGAGTTTATACCATTGGATGCATCAATTCAGGAACCCAATTTTCATTGATTGATCTATACTAGTACTCTTCAGGTATCACATGAAACCATTCGATGCCAGTTTTGAAAACTTTTCCATCTAATAAGAAAGTGGATGCACTTTTTTTATTTTCACCCCCTATTTTTTGAAATATTTTTGCTACCATATCCATATCAGCCTTAATTGGAGCTTGTTGAAATGGTTTGAAAACATACCATTTCATATCCTTGTCCTAACTTTGTACATACCACTGCCTCAAGTATGTTAGGTTCACACCACAATTTTGATGTAGCTCCTTTCTAATATTCATATAGTGCACAATAGATGATGTTTGTTTTTGGAGGTATATAGATTTCAAAATATTTTGAATCCCATTGTGTATTTCATTAGCAGGTATTGATATGTATGAAATCTCTCCTTAGTTACCTAAATCCCATCTATACCTGTATGCTGACACATCTTTCATTTCCACAGAGGCTTAAATAATGTGTTGTTGATATAATGTTTTTGTAAAGGTGCATTGTTGTACAATGTAATATTTAACATCAAACGCATTTCCCTTAGCATCTATGACTGATTCAAATTGAATCAAAAGTTCATGTGCGTTCACAGCTGTTGAATTCAAAACAATTCCTATGGGTGTCACTCTATCACCCATATCAATGTGAACGTATAGGTCTAGGTATCCATTATCGTTCTATGAAACCTATACAAACTAGTTTAAATTTGATTCTTCAAAAACACTTTTCAAAGATACTTAAAGCCTAGGTACAAGTATGTAAGAGGATTTGTTAATCCCTAAATGTTGGGCATATTTCCCCATGTAGTGTGGCACTTTATACCCTATATGGTGGTGTAATACATATTATTGATTTAGTCTTACATATATTCGTTTTTATTGTACGCCTTTCTCTCCTATATATAGGAAGGATATATTTTCGTTTGGGTATAATCTTTGTATCTCATCTTGTCTTGGGTACATAGTACATTGTGTAAGGAGGTTTATCCCTCAAAGAGGATTGGAATTCATATCTATTATTCATTATTAAGGTGTGGATTGTTCTCTTCTTCTCTATTTCTACTCTTTTTTATGCTTTTTCTGGGACTTGGTTGCATAACATTTGGTATTAGAGCTCTTTCCTCACGACCGACCTATACAAAACGAGTCATCTTGGTATTTTCGCTACTAATTTATTTATACAAGGATTATGATATCGAGTTTACAAACCTACTTCTGAAATAGGACGAGCTATATCCAGTCTAAAATCCAGATCCTAATACATTATAGTTTCTGAGATAATTGTAGAGTACCCAATATCCAAACTGAGTGAGACCTATTGCATAAAAAATAAGACTGGCCATTGTATATGTGGTATATTATTCAGAGTTATATTTGAAATATTAGACACTTAGAATAGTATGCAAGTTCACTCTTCTAGATAGGCCAAAAAATAATAAGTGTTGGGAGAATTGCAATATAGTTTTACTAAAGCATCCAAATCAGGTTAGACTCATGGCATTATAAAGAGGACACATCAAGACACCACAAGCCGAAGTTGCAGACCCATAGGAGCTGAAATTTTAAATTTATCTAAGTCCAAGTAGGAGATAAAACAATATTTCAATCAAGGTTGAAGAAGGAAACTCTATAGTTCAAGTAGTGGTAGATTGCATAAAGCACCATCAAGCAATATGGAGAGACTGAATATGTCCAAAAATTTGATGAAAAAACAGGTAGATCAAAATCACAGTCAAAGGATTTTTTAATAAGGATAAACCATATGGGAACTTGAAAAAAACATTGAAACAAGGCCCAAACAACTATGAAATCAAGCTATTAATATTGAGTACCTCATCAAGTGGAATAACTTACCATCGAAAAATTTGACATGGGAAGATGAAGCCTTCATACATATGCATCCACAACTACCTAAGCATTGAGGACAACACTTGTCTAGAGTGGAGGGGCATGCTAAGCCCTAAATGTTGGGCACGTCTCCCCCCTATAGTGTGTCACTTTACCCCCTATATGATTTTGTATTACAAATTATTAGTGTAGGAATGGGTCTATTAGTTGTTATCGTACACCTTTGTTTCCTATATATAGAAGGATATATTTTCATTTGGGTAAGCATTGCTTATTATGTTTGGTTGGGTACATAGTACATAATGTAAGGAGGTTCCTCCATTGAAGATGATTGTTATTCATCTCTATTCTTCATTATTAAGGCATGGATTATTCCCTTATTGTCTATTTTTGTTGTTGTATGCTATTTTTGGGACTTGGTTGCATAACAAGATCCCAGGTGTGCCATTGTAACACCTACATGAAAATTTATTTTAAGACTGCTTAATAAAAATATAAAATGATAAATATATGATCGTACAACAACAGATAAATACAAATAATTTACATGGAAATCTCTAAATACTTACATAAATTTCATACTTATTGGAAACTTAAAAATAGGAATCAATGGAAACTATTTTCTGTTAAATTGTGTCTTAAAAACTTCAGATCATATACGAGAAATGGACCAAGACACTAATTTAATTTCATTAAACAAAAAAATTCAGATATGTATTATTTTGGTAGGCGAGAAGGCATTGAACGATAGATTAGATGGAAAATCACACCTAAATTTGTGACCTATTGTCAACTTGTAAGGTGGATTTTATAATTCCATGATGTGTCCATGAAACCAATGGATCCACACATCCTTGAATGACTACAAAGAAAAATTCAATGCGCTATGCATTACTGCAGGAAAACAACATAGTGCACTATAGACTCCCAAGCACACAATAACGAACATGAAATTATGACATATCACAGGGAATAATTTCATCCCATTATAATCAATGCATCCCATCGTGAACACTGCTACATAAAAATGGTGGATAAATTTCCTACAATGCATAGCCTTTGTGTAGGGGATTAAGGTTTGGTCTATATCATTACTATTTAAACAATGTTTGGTATTATTGGATTAGAAAAATTTACAATGATGCTTTTTGTGTACATGGAAGATTGATCTATAATGAAATTGTTTCATAGGTGCAAATGGCTATCTATTCAATAATATTTAATGGGAAAGTCTATTTTTTATGAGGGTTAATCAACCTTTCCTATTGGTACTCAATTGTTAGTAGTATTTGAATTGGTTCCTTCCACGTTTAATGTTTTTATTACCTTATTGATATATTTGATAGTGACACCCATAAGTTCGGGTTAACTAAATTGCATAAATTTGCCAGCTATTTTGGACTACTTGAAAACATTTGGTCAGTTGGAAATATGCAAATAACGCTTCTCTGATTATTTATTTTCTATAATGTTTAATCAGTGACCTTAAAGAGTCAATGCATGCACATCTCCTCATGCAACACTGTGGCCATTGATATCGAAGTAGAAAAATAAATTCCACTTAGAAACCCTTTTCCTTACTCAAATTTCAAAGGTGTGACAAGGGGCATGCATAATTAAAACAAAGTGAGAAAGGGCCAATATTTCCACTCTCCCTTAAAGGGGGTTCCAATGCTACTAATTTGAATGGAACAAGAATGGAAAGATCTAGTGCTCCTTCACTCTTCCTCTCTCAAATTACAAAAGTTTGAGAATCGAACCATCCTTTGTCTCCTTATTTTCCATAAAATTACTCACTTGTATGAAAATGAGGCCACTCCACCTCCTCCTCATCATTATAACCATAAAAGGGTGGGAAAGGGCTAGTGCTTCTCCTCCTCCTTACTACAACCTCCCAACCAGGTTTACTTATTGACATATGAAACTTGTAGGGACCTCTGTAAAGATAATTTATGTGGAATTTTTTTTTCAATGTAAAAGACCCTTGACATTTGACATAGTTCCCTACCTACACAATGCCATAAACCATGTGACTTGTGGTCACAATTGATGAACCATTTTATATCACTACAAGAAAACATCACAACATGCTACAAACTTCGAAGTGAAAAGTAGTGAAAAATAAATTATCATATATGACCACATATAATGCCATGAATCGTGCTATTGCCATATCCCACAAATCATTATAAACCATGCTACATAAATTCCACATAGCACATAGTGCCATGGGAACACCAACACAACCCACTAATGGTTAAGATTAATGATAAACTGTTAGAGAAATTAATATACCTTAGTACCATGGTCTACACCTAGGAGGCATTTTAATTTGTATAGTAGTTATGCTATATAATCCTACTTAGGTTATATTGATCAATATTGGTCTAGTAGCTGATTTCCAGCTCATTAACTCATAGTTGAGGTGCTCCACTTTGATCATCCTCATAGTTGAGGCACTCTAGTTTTATCATCCTAAAATTCCAGGATGCTGAATTTATTACAAACCACTTCTTCTTTAACTAAGGGTGCTAGTGTGTCAATGTGGTTGTTTTATGGTCTTTTTGGTCATTTATTGGCTCCTAGAGACTCACCAACTCACACATGTGTACACCCATGCCTTTCATGCCTGCATTTATGGCTCCTTACATGTTCACACATGTATTTGTGACTTTTTGGTTAGGTTTGGGAGCCTATTGGTCAACCTAGGGGGGATTAGGGGTCAAATCCTAGCCTGACATTTGTATGCATCCACATGGCATACAAAGGCTCATGAATTATTCCCAATGTATTATAAATATGTACCATACACATATACAAGATGCCCTGTAATAGAAAGATCAATTATTGGCACCATTCATATGTGCTATTTCATTCTCTTTTGTTGTTCTCTTCCATATTTTGTAAAATAATTTGATTGTGAATATTGATATATCTCCTAGATCTCACTATGAAGCAATTATCACATGGTATCATATATTTGTGGAACTACAAAAAAATATAGAGAGGTTTGAGTTGTTAGTTAGGGCATATTTCCAAAAAAAATGAGTGTTTGAATTGCAGGATCTACAATGTTTTTGTCATAGGTTGCACAAGCATAATGGAGCATAATAAATTATTGCTAACCCCATTGAAATATTTTGAATGGAAGGTTGAAATGGTGATCCATATGAGGTATAAATTCCTGTATATAGTCACCATGGGGACTCAAATCGATCCCAACTCTCGTGTGGAGAAAGATAAGTACTTCAATTGGCTTGATGAAGCATTTAGTATGCTCTGTCTCATTAATTCGAGAGATATCCTCTTTCATGTATACATTCTTGGCACACCCAATGAATTCTGGCTCAAGCTGGAGTCACTATTTGGTAAGACTGATGAGATGAGAGGCCATCAACTCAAAAATGAGCTAATCTCACCGAGTCTAGCTCACTGTGAGACCATCCAAGACTTCTTTACCAAGTTCAAAGCGCTAGTGCTTCAGCTAAAATAGTGTGGCATAGAGAAGAAATATGATCAACTTATCTTGTACATCCTTTCTAAGCTAGGGCCTGAGTATTCTGTGTTTGTTTAGACATTCCACTCAAGCAGGCTTACAACTAGAAATTGGAGGATGTCTGCACTAGAATAATTCATGGAGTCTTTGAATTAGGAGCATGACAAGCTAGTACAAATGGGTACCATCAAATCTACCAAATATGAAGCCCTTTATTTTGGTGTATCAAATCAATCCAAAGTAAAGAAGAAAGATTTGAAGCAAATAGGGAAAGAGAAGAAGCATTCAAGTACATAAATATCTAGTTCTACTGATGTGAGTTCGAGATCCAAGAGGAGGAACAAGAGAGAGATACCTACATGTATTTATTGCATAGGTGCACATCTTGAAATATATTTCTTAATAAATAATATCGACATCATAACCAAGCTCCTTAAGGAGAACCATATTGATCTTCCAGAATTTGCAAGAGGATGGGAGCGCAAGCAAGGAAATGGTAAGCTTGAGCATGCATTGAGTGCATGGGTGAAACCCATTTCTGATGGATTTTTTTCTGATTTACCTTTTGACATATCAAAATATGAAGCCTCCATCCCTTCCTTGGAATAAACCCAAACCAATTCACCAAAGCTTCCTTCAAAAACTAGTCATTTTCACTAGTTTTTGATGTGTCGTCTGAAATATATTTCCCATTCTGATTCTGAAGGTGATTTATAGGATGATATACAACCTATGACAGTTATAGACTCATTTACTCCACCATTTCATGACCAAAATACCCGACAACCCTCAAGTTCACTAGTTGGAAAATCTCAAAATTGCCTAGTTTCCAATGCTATGTCACTTGTGTATGCTGCTTTGATGTCTTGCATGTATTTCATTGGTTGGAAAGCCATGTAATTGGCCTTCATGGGATTGTTGTTCCATATTTATGGACTTGATTTTACCACCCATGCTTCAAATCTCAAGTCTCCAGACCCTCCAGGTTCACTCAACTGTAAATGTGATCTAGTTGCTCACTCTGTGCTCACTCTTCTCTCTCTATGGACCCATTCGGTCATGGAGACACCATACCTCTGATATTTTCTATTGTATATGAAATATATTCTGATATTTTAGAGCTTTGTGAGATTTGATACATAGATATGAAGGTGCTTCATCAAATTGGGAAGAAGATTCATGGTGTTATTCATGATATGGTAGCTACACATGAGACAGATTGTGTTGAATCTTTTGTTGTTATTTGGGAAAGAGTTTGTAGAGATATATTTTACATGATTAATTATTCTTCTAGATCAGATTATGATTGCAGCAAAATACATTCTTATGATTCTCCTCCATCATCACATGATGACCTTCAAAGGCCCTCTCCACATTATCTTTGTCTACAACAATTTGATGCATTGATGCATGATCTTGACATTGCCACAACATATTGACCAAGTCCATCACCAAGAAGTTGTTATTTCATCTCATTCAAGTTAAGAATAGGAACTATTGAAGACATTTTTTTATCATCTTTCTCATGTCCATTTTTGAGGGGAGGTTTTGTCCCATTAGGTTTTCCTCCTTACCTCGGTTACATGGACTAATAAAATTTTGTTGTAAAAGGTGACTTGTGCCTTAGTTTCCAAGGCCTTAATAAATCATTTAGTTTAACTTGTACTAAGTTAGGCTTAAGGGGGGTTGTTATAGAAATTAATCTACCTTAGTACCATGGTCTACACCTAGGAGGAATTTTCATTTTTCTAGTACTTATGTTATATGATCCACATAGGTTATATTGATCAATATTGGCCTATTAGCTGATTTCTGGCTCATTAAGTCACAGTTGAGGTGCTCCAATTTGATCATTCTGATAGTTGAGGTACTCTAGTTTGATTATCTTGGCATTCCAGGTGCCCGCGTTGATTACAAATCACTTCTTCTTTGACTAAGGGCGCTAGTGTGTGAATGTGGATGTTTTATGGTCTTTTTGATCATTTATTAGCTCCGAGAGACTCACCCACTCACACATGTGTACACCCATTCCTTGGATGCCTGCATTTATACCTCCTTACATCTTCACACATGTATTCGTGACTGTTTGGTTAGGTTTGGGAGCCTATTGGTCAACCTAGGGGGGCTTAGGGGTCAAATCCTAGCCTGACATTTGTTTGCATTCACATGGCCTCCAAAGGCTCACGAATTTTCCCCAATGTATTATAAATATGTATCATACACATCTACAAGATGTACTATAATATAAATATCAGTTATTGGCACCATTCATATGTGCTATTTCGTTCTCTTTTGTTGTTCTCTTGCATATGTTGTCAAATACTTTGATTATGATTATTGCTCTAGATCCTAGATCTTAGTGTGAATCAATTCTCACATAAACAATTATGAAAAGGAAATGTAAATTGTTGTAGGATTTAGGATATTCTATAGTCATAAAAGTGCTCACTAATAGCCCAGATTGAGCTATGTAGATTATCAAGTGTAAATCTAGACCATTGGAGGTATTCAAAGTTATGATGGAGTTACTGGAAAACTTTTCTATCTATGGATAAGATATGAGGATGCATATACCCTACGTAAATCATGACCATTGTAATATTTTTATCAAGCATTAAAGTTAAGAAAAGCCTCCTCGCCCACTAACAACTGATATGAGGCCTTGCTTTTCGCCAAAATAGATCTAGACCTTTGAAGGTGAAATATTTCAAAATAAGGTAGAAAAATATTCTCTCCTCCAAGAGATAGGATTAAATCTCTCCAAATAAAATACCAACCATCTATAGGTCAAATACATGTAGCATAGCTTAGAAAGGATCCTTTTGGTTAATGGTTTAGATCAGGTCTCCAAATGTTTTGAAAGACACACACCATCCACTGCATGTAGCAACATGAGGAAACCAGTTAAAGAATTTTTCCATAAAAGGTTTGGATTAAGCCACATAACGTCCTAATAATCCTAAAGGGTCCTAATAATCCTAAAGGGTCGATGATGTAAGGACACAAATCATCATAGAAATAGAAAGATGGTGGGTGCACATGAGAGCTTAAATTGCGACTATTTTCGAAATGGATACATGCCATTGATAGAGATGCAACGTAGAAGTAAAGTAGCATAGAAATATTTCGTCATTAGGAATAGCGATTCAAGCATGAAAAAAAAGTGATACTGGATCAAACCTATTTTCATAACCAATATTCCTCTATCTCCTCACAATAGTATTTTTAGCATAGGAAATAAGAGGAAGATTGTTCATGCGAAGTTGTAACCATCCTACACCAATCATTATCACAATCTCTAGAAAGTTCATTTTTAGTGTCCATCGTAAACATGCAACCCAACAGTCCCATCCATAATCCTCTCTGTGTATCATGATAATTTGTCTAAGCATGTTATTCCTAACCTTATCATGCACTCATAATACTAAAAAAATTCAAGCTCATCCATCATATATGTTCATCATTGCGTGAATACGCGATGGCATATAAGCACGAAGATCGATGTTATCCTTTTCTATATATAACCACACGTTGGTTTCAAGTATCCTGAGTTTCCCACCATATCCATTTTAAATGCTATTATCTTCTCTCAAGTTTTCATGGTAGTCATGCAGATACTCCCAGCTATCCAAAGGGTTTTCCCCATGTTATTATATGAAAGGAAATTGCTCACAGGGTTTCTTTTGGTGGGTTTTATGAAAAGAAACTTGTCTATTTCTCCAATCCACCTTTCACTCAGTGAATTTTGTGAAGTCATAACAGTATATGGGGATTTAAGTCCCATTTTCAGTGAATTTTGTGAGAAAACACAATTTTTCTCTGATATGTGTTTCCCGTAAAATCTCCACCACATCTCACTCTCTGGTCCTTCAGTACCCATTTGTTAATTTTATGGAGGCCTGAAAGAGGACTCAGTTGCAAGATTAGATGAATTGACATCATGGACCTGGAAGTTTCTACTAAGTTTGTTTCTTTTTCGTTGTGTGAAAGTTGTAATTATACCTTTTTGCAGCAGTTTTCATGCGAGATAACATCTGACAATCTGCAGTTGTTCCATACTAAGAAGTTCATTCAGTGATGTTTCTCAACTTCAGACAGGGTGCACCAATTCTATTTAGCACCAGAATTAGTTTTGTGCTTCAAAGCGGCCATATAGTGAAGCGAACATGAATATTTGAAGTCAGAAGTTGATGGAGTATTGGAATGAGACGCTCCCAAACATCAACTACGATGGCTGCCCAGAGAAATGTAGATCCTAGCAATATGAGAAGAATGCATGTCTATCTTAGGAACGCACAGTCAGAATCAGCGATCATATAAAAAATCATCTTGAAGAGGCACTCAGGCGGTTCAATCATTTTTCGTGAGTTTTGAAGGCTGGAGATAGTTTCGTAGATCTGTCACATTGGTTAGCTCTCTTTCTCTTCTTCTTCTCATTTTTCATAGTACCAGACCTCTGAAATTTTACTGTTGATATAAAAGACAACAATGCTGGGGAACAAATGAATTAACCCCCCTGTTGTATCCCATTGTACAAGAGAAATAGAAATGTTGTATTTCATACGGTACGTAGGATGGAGGTAAGCATGCCATTAGGGTTTTTCGATGTAAAGTGTTTTTGTTTTGAATGATTGACATATTCTTTCTCCCACTGATTACTAGAGCGAGAGAAAGCGATAGGTTCTCACTCAAATACAAAGGTCCCATGATCCTTTTCCTCCTCTATCATAAATTTAATTGGTTGGAAGATTATGCCAAACCACGTCCTCCTCATCATTCTAAGGGTCTAACCATAAAATGGTGAGAAAGGGTCATTGTTCCTTCACCTCCTTACTGAAATTTTATAAGTGTGAAAAATGGCTAGTGTAAATAGAATAGGGTGAGGAAGGCCCAATGTTGCCACTCCCTATACCAATTGCCTAAGGGACCACCCATGTGACTGATATGAATGGAATGAGTGTGGGAAAGGGCTAGTTCCTCTTGACTATCCCACTCCTCCATTGCTAGGAAGGGCCAGTGATCCTCGCTATCTCACTTAATTACAAAAGTGTTAGAAAGGGCCCACAATCCTTTTCAACCTCTTATTATCAATGGAAGAAGTGTGAGGAAGGATCCCTAAAGTTATTATCCATTAATAAAATGAAGGAATTCAACCTCCTTGTCACTATAATTTCAAATCTTTGATAAAAAAAACTATTGTTAGAGCCTAGTTGACTAGGTCTACTTGACTAAAAATTTGATAAAGGGCCATGCTGCTTCTCCTCCTTTTTCATAAAATAACTTTCTCGTTGAATGATGATACCACTCCACCTCCTACTCATCACTCTAACCATAAAAGGGAGAGAAAGGGCCAACACTCATTATCCTCCTTACTTAAATTTTAGAAGTGGAATAAAAGTCCACTTCCCCTCCCAATAGTATAAGGGAGATCCCATGCTATTCATTCGAATGGAGAAATTGTGATGCAGGAGCATCGACGTGGAGCCAACAATGTGACACGCTGGTCACATGTTGTGGTGGTTTTGAATTGTTGTGTCATGAGTTTGTTGGCCCTAATCTGTTAGAGTAGGAAATCGTGCCAATGATGACTCCCTGTGAGGAGATCAGGCCGCAGGTAGTTTGTTAGGATGCTGAAACTTCCATCATCTTTAGGAGTCGTTTGTTTTCTATTTCCAAGACCACTCTATGGGGGAGTGGAGCAGATAGGTTAAATATGTCGGGTAGGAATCAAGTTGGGGGGTTCTCAATTTTGGAGGTTCTCAAGTCCGGAAGGCCTTGCACTAGGAGTTGGTTCCCATTGTAAATATTTTGAGAAGCTAAGAGCCGAAGCATTATCTGTGTGTTCGTTTTATTGATTAATGAAGAACTAGCGGTGTGTTAAACGTTCAAACTGTCTTTGAATGCAATTTTTGTGATTGTGTGAGTTGAAGAGTTGCATATGCGTTTGAATCCTTGAATTAACTAGTATAAGTAGGCATGGATGTGTCCATGTAAACAACGTATGATGGATTGGCCGATTCTCTGGTCAATCACATAGAACAAACAATGTTTTGCAGTTAATCTTGTTGACAGAGGATGGATGACTGATATCTAACCTAGGTATAGATCTGCGGCTAGGAGTGAGCTCAAGGTGTGAAAGTGCACAGAGGATAATGAAGGAACTCGCCGATGAAATTGGAATTTGATCGATGCAAAGGAAAGGGAGATCGACGGTTTGGGTGACACCCTGAATAGATGGACAGTTGAGGAGGTTAGCGCTGGGTGAAATAGAGAGAAGGAAAGGAAGTCCTAGGTGCACGAAATCTCATTCCAATCCACCTCAAAAATCTTGGTGTCCACTGTAGATTTAGATAGGATGGCTGGGGGGAATTTCGTTGATTGAACAAGCGGATGGTGTAACGACCCAACCTGGCGTGAAATTTGTATCCAATCTACCTTACCTTCGGCTTGGATTCTTCCCTTCGGGGCATTTGGAGTATCTTGTTGGCTAGGTCGGAAGAAGTTAGTGGCGTTGCCAACTTTGGGTCCTGCTAAGTCGGGTAGCATACTATCTAGAGGCTTCCCATGGGGGAACCAGCCACCAATTTTGGTATCGGAGCGAGGTTAAGCTCGTGAAGAAGATGGTTGCATGCATAGGTAGAAGAGGTCATGGTAGAGGTCGACCAGAAGCAAACATTGAGAAGCGAACATCGAGGTTATGGAAGAAATGAGAGAGATGCGAGCACGTCTAGATGCCATGGCGATTGACAGAGGAAGAGATACTAAAGTTGGGGACATGAGTGAGTCAAAAGATGAAGAGAAATGAAAAGAAGCAACACCCATGCAAGAAACTCCTGAGCTGAGGTATTTCAGGTCGATTCTAGGAGCAACTTCAAGGCTGAAACCTAGGTTGTCTACCTATGAGGGAAGTTTCGTTGCAGAGAACCTCATTGACTAGATCAATGAGCTAGATAAGTACTTTGAGTATGAGGAGATTGAAGAAGACAAGAAGGTTAGAATGGCAGTGACAAAGCTGAAAAGGCATGCATCCTTATGGTGGGACAGTGTGCAAGTAGAAAGAAGAAGAAATAATAAGCCATTGATCAAAAGCTGGGATAGGATGGTGGCTAAAATGAGGGCTAAGTTCTTGCCCAAATATTATCAACTAAACCTGTACAGACAGATGCAGAATCTGAGATAGAGATTGTTGACTTTCAGAGAGTATACTGAGGAGTTTTACAAAGTGAAGTTGAGAGCTGGTTATGTGGAGGAATCAACAGAGAAAGATGCTAGGTATGTCAATGGTCTAAGAATGGAGATCCAAGAAGACATCAGTATGATAGCACCTAGGACAGTGGAGGAGGCATATCCATGTGCCTTGAGAGCATAATAGAAGCTAGTGAGGAAGCATAAATTCAAAATAGGTAGGATTTCATATAGAGGAAGAGGAAAAGCAACAGGAAGATAAATATTTTTATCCCAGAGAAGTGATTCCAACAACTCTAACCAGTACGAGAAGCATGGTAGAGGAGGTGACTCAAGGGGAAGAAGACCTTACCAAGGAGGTAGAGGTAGAGGAAGAGGCAGAGCACTTGTCTATAGGTGCTACAAATGCAACCAGTTGGGGCATATATTATTCGAATATCTAGAGAAAGAATACATAGTGTAGAGAGCAGCCTATGTAGAAAGATAAGAAGCAAGAACAGTCGACAGAAACTGAGAACTTGCCAGAGAGGGGCGAGGATTTGATGATGAACAAGTTCTTGTTGAAGCTTGAGAAGGAGACAGTAGAGCCTTCTCAGAGGAAATATTTATTTAGGACAATGTGTAAGGTCTGAGGGAAGTGTTGTAAGATGGTGATTGATAGTGGGAGTACTGACAGTCTTGTTTCCACAGAGATGGTGGAGAACCCGAGTCTGAAGAAGGTCAAACAACTGATTCCATACAAAGTATCTTGGTTACATAAAAGAAATCAAATCCTCGTAAGTGAAAAATGTGATCTTGATTCCAAATAGGTGCATATAAAGATAAGATTCTATGTGATTTTATGCCTATGGACGTTTGTCATATACTATTAGTGAGACCATTGCAATTTGATAAGAGTGCAGTACATGATGGTAGAAGGAACTGTCATAGGTTTGAAGAGAATGGGACCAGACACATGCTTATGCTTTTTGAAGAAGGTAATACATCACGACAGCAGGAACCTAAAGTCTTATTGTTGTTAGTAAAATAATATTTGCAGCGGATTGATGGGGAAGAGATGAACTACATTGTGGTATGCAAACCTAGAGTGGCAACGATGGAGACCAATATTGCAGACCTACCTAAGCAAGTTCAGGAGATGCACAATGAGTTTAGTGATATTGTGGTAGATGATTTTCCTAATGAGTTACCACCAAAGAGGGATATAAGTCATCATATTGATTTTATTCCAAGAGCAAGTTTACCAAACAAGCTAGCGTACAGGCTGACACCACAAGAGAATGAATAAGTTAGGAGGAAGGTCCAAGGATTTTTGGACAATGAATTGGTTCAAAAGAGTCTGAGTCCATGTGCAGTACTAGAAGTACTTACTCCAAAGAAGGATGGTGAGTGGAGGATGTTTATTGACTCTAGGGAAATTAACAAGATTACTATTAGATACAGATTTCCATTACCAAGGATGGATGACATGATGGATTTCCTGAGTGGGGAAACATGCTTTTCAAAACTGGATTTGAAGAGTGGATACCATCATATCAGGATCAAATAAGGAGATGAGTGGAAGACATCCTTTAAGACAAATGATGGGTTGTATGAGTGGTTGGTCATGCCATTTGGATTGTCTAATGCACCAAGAACTTTCATGAGATTGATGAATCAATCCTTGAGAGATTTCATAGGTAAATTTGTGATAGTTTACCTTGATGATATTTTGATTTTCAACAAGACAGAAGAAGAACACCTGAAACATCTGAGATGCATTTTAGAGTGACTGCAACAAGAGAAGTTACTAGTGAATGTGAATAACTGTACATTTCTGAAGTTGAAATTGGTATACTTAGGTTTATTTATTTCAAAAGATGGTTTGAAGATGGATCCAGAAAAGGTGCAAGCAATCATTGATTGTCCTTGACCCATGAACATATTTGGGGTAAGAATTTTTCATGGTTTGGTGAGTTTCTATAGGAAATTTATAAAGAATTTCGATGGTACATGCTCACCTATTGTTGAGACAATAAAGAAGGACAAACAACCATTTCAATGGACTGCAGAAGCTGAAAAGAGTTTTCAATTATTAAAGAAGAAGATCATTGAACAACCAGTACTAAAGTTTCCAAACTTCAAGCAACCTTTCTAAGTGAAGTGTGATGCCAGTGGGGAAGCAATTGGAGTTGTACTCAGTCAGGAGGATAGGCCTATAGCATATTTCAGTGAGAAACTGAATGACTAGAAACAGAAATACTCATCTTATGACAAGGAATTTTACGCTATTGTGCAAGCAATGAAGCATTGGAGGAATTATCTGATTCCCAGAGAGTTTTTATTGTTTTATGATAACCATGCATTACAGTACATTATGCAACAACCTAATTTGAACCTGAAACATGTTAAGTGGTTTGATTTCATGTAGAGATTTTCTTTTGTGTTGAAGCACATAAGTGGACAATCGAGTCGAGTAGTTGATGCCTTGAGCAGGATGTCATTTATAGTTCAAGAGAATTAGATCCAAGTCTTAGGGTTTGAGAACTTAAGGGATTTGTATGAGACTAATGTTGCTTTTCAAGAGGCTGACAAGGCTGATAGGATTCCTGTGGAGATGGACAGAGAACCATGGATATAATACATGTTGCAAGATGGGTTTCTTTTCAAGAACAGTAAACTTTGTATACCTAAGTGTTCCATGACAGAGGATATGATACAAGAGAAACACAATGGAGGTATGGAATGACACTTTGGAAGTGATAAAACCTTTGGAGAACTGAGCCATTTCTATTTTTTGCCAAAGATGAGGTCTGAAGTCGAGAAGTTTGTGAGTAGGTGCAGAGTATGTCAGCATGCTAAGGGAAGAATCTAGAATACAGTATTATACACACCTTTTCCTATCCCAACTAGGCCTTGGGATTCTGTGAGTATGTATTTAATTACGGGTTTTCCAAAAACTCAGAAGGGACATGATTCTATTTTTGTGGTTGTTGACAAATTTACTAATATAGCACATTTCATTCCAGGCTACAAGACTAGTGATGCCACACACATTGCTAACTTGTTTTTTAATGAAGTTGTGAAACTACATGGTTTACCCAGGAGCATTATATCAGACAGATATGTGAAATTCACAGGTCATTTCAAGAGGACATTATGGAAAAAGTTGGATACTAAGCTAAAATTTAGTTCAACTTATCATCCATAGTCTGATGGCTAGACTGAGGTAGTTAATATGAGTTTGGGGAACATGTTGAGAAATATGATTGGGGAGAATCCAAAGCAGTCAGATAAGGTGATAGCTCAAGCTGAGTTTGCATATAATGATTCACCAAACAGAACTACATGGATGAGTCCATTTCAAATTCTCTATGGAATACATCCAAAAGGAGTGTGTGAGCTTTGTGACTTGTTATATTTTTATCATTTAAGCTAGCATTATCTTAGGATCTTTAACTGAGAGAGTAAAAAGAACAACAATCAAACATAAGAGACAATGAACACAAAGTTTTTCCTTGGGGAAACCATAAAGGAGAAAACCCCACAACTTCCTCAGAGATAGAATCAACGCCAAAATAAAAATCCCAAAAAAATAAGATGATATCCCGACAACAATAGTATCTCTCTCTCTTGTCCCAACAACTTCTTCTCTCTTAGTTATGCGCTACAACTGAGTATGAGTGAATGTATGATAAATAGAGAGGCTCCCTCTCTATTGATACTAATTCTCGACTTGACAATAACTCACTAGGGCCGACTTCTCTAGGAGAGTCTAATAACCCTAGGGCTGCACAACTGTGGGGACTTTAACCCTTGATTAATAGGAGGGTTACCCACAATGAATTTACATGACTTGTTTACAATATTGAATCTCCCGATAGGAACATTAGGGCATGACATTACTCAAGTACATTATAGACACTTCCCGGAATAAAAATCGGGGTACAATACATAAGATATACAAGTGAATATATTCCGAAGTTACAAATACATCTCGATCTGGATCATCACTCGATTTGGATCATCTCTGGGTCATCATCACTGGTGCTATCTCTTGATTCTTCTCATCACAGGAAGTTCTACAGAGCCATCCCTTTTTCATGTTGGTTGTAGGCATATCCTTCATGTAGGTCTTTATCATCTTCAACACTTATATCAGACCATGGAATGAACCATGTCAGAAAGGCCCACCCAGAACTTACATCTGACCATGGGAGGAACACATCCAAGAACCATGTCAGAAAGAAACGCCCAACACTCACATATGACCATGGGAGGAACACATCCAAAACCCATGTCAGAAAGGCCCATCACTCACATCCGACCTCATCTTGTCAGAAAGGCTCTACACTTACATCTGACCATGTGTTAACACATCGCGCCAAAATGGCTATGCACTTACATCTGACCATGTGTAAACACATCGCGCCAGAATAACTCTGCACTTACATCTGACCATGTGTAAACACATCATGCCAGAATGGCTCTGCACTTACATCTGACCATGTGTAAACACATTGCGCCAAAATGGCTTTGCACTTACATCTGACCATGTGTAAACACATTGTGCCAGAATGGCTTTGCACTTACATCAGACCATGTGAGAACACACTGCATTGGAATGGATCTCAGTCCCAGACTGAGTATTCCTGGTAACTGACCAGGTACCTCCATTATCCCAAATAATGGCATTCAGTGCTTATATCTGATCATGTGGGAACACATCCCACAGTCACCTCAGAATGGATCAGCACTCACATCTGTCATGGAAGGAACCAGTCCTCTCACCATGAAAAAATGGCTCATGGACTCATCACTTCTCCTTGGAGGGAATCTCGATCTAGAGAACACCAAGTTTCTCCCTGAAGTATTCAAACTTCACTCTGGCCAATGGCTTAGTCAACACATTAGCTATCTGTTTGTCTTTTGCAACATACTGGAGCTTCACTGCTCCTCTCTACACCATATTCCTGATATAGTGATATTTGATCTTGATATGCTTCAACTTGTCATGGAACATCGGGTTCTCGGACAACTTCACACAACTCTGGTTGTCGCAATATATACAAGTAGAATCCAACTAGAGATCAAATAAATCAGGCAGTAGCTTCCTCAACCATACTTCCTTGCAACTAGTCGAAGAATATGCAACATACTCTTCTTTGGCTATACTCAGTGCCACACACGATTGCTTCTTGCTAAACCAGGAGATCACACTTGATCCCATACTGAAGCAACATCCTGAAGTTCTCTTTCTATCAATGGCACTGCCTTCCCAATCTGAATCAACATAACCTTCCAGGTTAATGTTTTGATTCGCCTCATACTTGAGCCCATAATCAACTATACCATTCAAGAACCTCAGAATATGCTTTGCAGCAATCAAGTGAACATGTCTTGGATCTGTTAGGAACTGGCTCAAGGTGTTCACAGCAAAGCAAATATCTGGTCTCGTATTCGTCAGGTACATCAAGGACCCAATCATCTGATGATACATCGTGGCATCAATCGCTTCTGATGAAGCATCACTCAATAGATTCAAGTTTGATGCCATAGGCATGGCCATGACTTTGCAATCCATCATCCCAAATCTCTTTAGGATCTCTACTGCATACTTCCCTTGTCCCATGGAAATTCCATCTGCATTTTGCCACACCTCCATGCCTAGAAAATAGTGCATCATACCCAAGTCCTTCATTTCGAACTCGGAATCAAGCTTCCTATTTGTATCAGCAATCAACCCATCCATACTTGTTACAAATAGATCATCTACATACATTAGGAATATCACGGGGTTACGATATTCAACCTTGTGGTAAAGGTTGGAATCTGCTTTACTCTTGGTAAAGCCCAAACTGGATAGGAAGCTATCAATTCTGTCGTACCATGTCTTGGGTTCCTGTTCAAATCGTATAGGGATTTCTTCAGTTTACACACATGAGTCTCCCTGTCATGTGTCTCAAAATCGAGTGGATGCTCCACATACACTTCCTCTTCCACTACACCATTCAAGAAAGCAATCTCGACATCCATCTGATGTATCTTCCATTTCATCACTGCAGCTAGAGCAAGTACTGATCTGATGGAAGTGTATCTGGCTACGGGTGCAAAAGTTTATTCATAATCTATTCCTTCTTTCTGGGAGAATACACGACCCACAAATCTTGCTTTATATTTTTCTATGCTGCCATTTGCAGCATGCTTGATCTTGTAGATCCATTTGGAAGTTACAACAGACTTCCCTTCTGGTCTTGGAATAACATCCCAAACATCATTCTTCATGATCTGTTGGTACTCTTCGATCATAGAATCCTTCCATTTTTTTCTTTCTACCACTTCTTCATAGTTGGAGGGTTCTTTATCGATGAAGTCACATAATAAGGCTACATAACCAGAGCATGACTTGGTTCTTTTCCTTTCTTTGTGATTTTCTTTTGGAGCCCCATATCTTTCTGCACCTTGGATAGCTTCTCATACTCAAGCAGGTTTCCTCTTATTAGGATTCTTCTCCTGAGGTGGATCTACATATTCTTGAGGTTCTTCTAATTCTTTATCTTCTTCTCGAATTTCTTCATTCATGGTTGTGTCATGAATTCTAGGTACTTCTATTTCTTCAGTTTCTTCAGCAGGTCTCTTTCTGGATTTGTTTTAAGTTGATTATTCGTCAAATGTTACATCCCCACTGATGTCGATATTCTTGAATCCTGGTAAGTATATTCTATAAGCATTCAAGCTTTCAGAGTATCCCACAAATATGCCCTTCCTTCCTGAAGGATCTAACTTTGTCCTCTTTCTTTCGGAATATGTATGTACATTGGATAGCCGAATATTTTGAGATAGTTGACTTCTAGTTTCTTGTCGAAAAAGACTTCTTCGGGTGTCTTTTTCTCGAGTACTCTGTGTGGAGTATGGTTCTGTACATACACCGTAGTTCTGGTAGCTTCTTCCCATAGATGCATGGGAATATCTTGATCATGAAGAATGGCCCTTGCAGCTTCCACGATCATTTTATTCTTCCTTTCTGCAACCCCATTCTGTTGTGGATTATATGGAGTGGTTAACTCCCTCTTAATCCCTAAATCTTTGCATAATTCTTTGAATTCATTTGATGTGAATTCTACACCATTATCTGATCGAAAGGTCTTGATCTTCTTTTCTGTGTGGTTCTCAATCAAGGCTTTGAATTCCTTGAACTTGCTGAATACTTCATCTTTGTTCTTTAAGAAGTATATCCATGTCTTCCTA
This sequence comes from Pseudotsuga menziesii, assembly GCA_001517045.1. Classification (NCBI taxonomy): domain Eukaryota; kingdom Viridiplantae; phylum Streptophyta; class Pinopsida; order Pinales; family Pinaceae; genus Pseudotsuga; species Pseudotsuga menziesii. Next base: position 143,392 of record LPNX010493662.1, on the reverse strand, counting down.
GAAAAATCATCAATAAAAGAAACATAGTATACATACCCACTTAATGAACTGGATGACATCGGACCGCATACATTGGAGTGAATGATTTCCAAGATTCCTTTTGCTTTGCTCTCGCTACTTGGAACTGTCTTGTTTGTGTTCTTTCCCTTTGCACATCCTTTGCAGACACCATCATGTTTTGTCTGAATTTCTGTAAGTCCTTTAGCTTTGCTTGCAAGTAGTAGTGCCCTGTAGTGCACAGGTTGAAGCCTTCTATGAACAATTTCATTTGGATCTACTAATTCATGGACCAAATCTTGTTCTGGTTGGCCCTTCAATTTGTATAGACCTCCTTCTTGTTCCTCGATCACTACTGCATCATCAATAGTCTTTCCCTTTGGCCACATGAGAACTTGGCCATCTACAAATGAAACCCTCATGCCTTTTGCATCTAATGAAAATATGGAGAGGAGGTTCTTCTTTAGTCCTGGTACAAACAATACATCCTTCATCTTTATATACTTTCCAGAATCTAGCTTATAGGAGGATTCCCCACTACCTTTTATTGGATACTGGTAGTCATCTCCAAGTTTCACCTTGTTGGGTGATTCATGTTCTGATAGTTTCAAAAAGTATTCTTTGAATCCTGTCATATGTTTGGAAGCCCCACTGTCTATAAGCCAATCATTTCTTCCATGTGTGATGTTTCTCATGAGAGCAGAAATCAAAACATATTCTTCATCACTTGAAAAATCATTACTGTCTTGTCTAATTCTCTTCTTGGAAGACTCATCATCTTCTGCAACATGAGCATGATGTCTTTTCTTGTTTCCCTTATTCTTGAGAGATCTATCTTTGTTTCTAGGACAATCTCTTGCAAAGTGTCCTCTTTCATCACATGTATAGCAAATGAACTTAGACATATCTTTAGACTTTCTAAAGTTACTCTTCTGGTGAGAGTGCTTACCTCTGTGATGGCTTGTTCTGGTTTTCTTGGATTGTACTGTGAGAGCTTGATCTTGTTTTCCCATCTTTTCTTCTCATGCTAATATTCGAGCTTCTTCTTGTGAACATTCCTCACATAGTCTGCTAAATTTGACTAGCTTCTTTTTGGCATAGATCACTTGAATGAAAGAGTCCCAATCCCTAGGGAGACTATTCAAGGTGGTCATCACAATTTCTGCATTCTCTACTTCTTCATATACCGCTTCCAGTTGTTCCTTGATATGAGAGACCCTTGTAAAGTAAGAATGGATATTCTCTGCATTCTGGATCTTTACATTCTTCAATTGGTTTCTCAGAGTCATCTTCCAGTTTATGTTCTTTCCTTCAAATAGTTTTGGTCAGGGAATCAAACATAGCTTTAGGTGTCTTTAGGGAGGACACCTATCGTATGAGGTGATCCTTGATTGAATCAACAATAATTCTCTTAGCCATGACCAATTTCTTCTTGTGAAAGGCCTTAGCCTCATCTCCCTATGGAACTGGAACCTCCTCATTGATGTAGGAGTCCAACTCATTTTCTTCCAGGACTAGGGAGATCCTATACTTCTAGGCTCGGAAGTTATCAGCTCCCTTAATATTTTCATCAAGCTTGGTATGATGAGACATCTTAACTGAGAACCTCAAATGGAAATACAAAATATTTAGACCTTACGAGGTTAAGATGTCGGATCTAGATCTGGAGCTGAATTTCTGCAGAGCTAGTTCAGGAGCAGATTAGGGTTTGACTTTCCTTGAGTTATATCCAACCAAAAACTTTGATCTTGATATCTAAACTTCGATTTTGGGGAGGATATCAATCCATGCTTGGGCTCACTCAAAAATTCCACTTCTGTGGGAAGCCCTAATTTTCGGCAGCAGTGACTGGTCAAAAACTGAAAATGCTCAGAATCAGATTCTGCTTCGACATAAAGATGTGTCTTGGAGAGGAGAGTCAATCCAACCTTATTTTGCTGAAAATATGTGGAGAGAGATCCGAAAAGTAGGAATCCCTAGTTTCCGCAACTGCATAGTGTCTTCTTCTCAGGTTAGCTCTGATACCAAGTTAAATTTTTATCATTTAAGCTAGCATTATATTAGGATATTTAACTGAGAGAATAACAAGCACATCAATCAAAAATAGGAGACAATGAACACAAAGTTTTTCCTTGGGTAAACCATAAAGTAGAAAACTCCGCAACTTCCTCAGAGATAGAATTAGCACCAAAACAAAACCCCAAAAATAGTAATATGATCTCTTGACAGCAGTAGTCTCTATCTCTCTTGTCCTAGCAATGTCTTCTCTCTTAGTTATGTGCTACAACTGAGTGTGAGTGAATTTATGATAAATAGAGAATCTCCCTTTCTATTTATACTAATTCCCGACTTGACAATAACTCACTAGGGATGACTTCTCCAGGGGAGTCTAATAACCCTAGGGCCCCACAACTGTGGGGACTTTAACCCTTGATCAATAGGAGGGTTACCCACAATGACTTTACATGACTTGTTTACATTATTGAATCTCTCGATAGGAACATCGGGGCATGACATGACTCAAGTACATTATAGACACTTCCCGAAATAAATTGGGGTACAATACATAAGATATACAAATGAATAGAATCCGAAGTTACAAATACATCAACATGACTTAGGTGAATTGGAGAATAGGAGTGTTGATGGAGAAGAGTTTGCAGCAAGATTCAGTGAGCTACATGAGCAAGTCAAGGCAAGGTTATGACAGAGTAACACCAACTATAAGGAAAGAGAATATTCCAAGAGAAGGGAGAAGAACTATAAGGTAGGATATTTGGTCTTAACACATCTGAGGAAGGAGATATTTCCGAAGGGAGATATAATAAGCTGAAGATGAAATTTTTTGGACCCTGTAGGATACTCAGAAATTTTTCAGCAAATGCTTATGAACTGGAAATGCCAATAGGGGTTGGTATATCACCAATTTTTAATGTTATAGACATGTATACCTATGTAGCAAGAGATATAGGAAAACTTGGAGAGGATGAAGACCCTACTAAATACCTTCAGTGTATGAAGCAAGTACCTAAGGCCAAACCATCAGAAACTAAGTCAATATTGGATACTAGAGTGGAAAAGTGTACCATACAGAGGGATTACTTGGTCAAATGGAAGGGAAATCCTGTAGAGGAATCTACATGGATGGATGCTAAAGGATTGGAGAAAAAGTGCTACTCAGTAGCTGGTCTATTTAACAGGGGTTCAGAATTTTAACCTTGGGATTTTGATGCAGGAGCATCGACGTGGAGCCAGCAATGTGACTCGCTGGTGACATGCTATGGTGATTTTGGATTGCTGATTCATGAGTTTATTGGACCTACGTCGTTAGAGTAGGAAATTGTTCTAATGATGACTCCCTGTGAGGAGATCAGGCTGCAGATAGTTTGTTAGGATGATGGCGCTTCCATCATGTTTAAGAGTTGTTTGTTCTCTGTTTCTAGGACCACTCTGTGGGGGAGTGGAGAAGATAGGTTAAATATTCCGGGTAGGAATCAAGTTTGGGGATTCTTAATTTTGGAGGTTCTCAAGTCTGGAAGGTCTTGTCACTGGGAGTTGGTTCCCATTGTAAATATTTTGAGAAGATGAGAGCTGAAGCATTGTCTGTGTGTTTACTTTATTTATTAATGAAGAATGAGCGGTGTATTAAATGTTCCAAATATCTTTGAATGAAATTGTTGTGGTTGTGTGAGATGAAGAGTTGCATATGAATTTGAATCCTTGAATTAAGCAGTATAAGTAGGCATGGATGTGTCTGACTGAGCAACGTATGATGGATTGACTGCTTCTATGGTCAATCACGTAGAACACACAGTGTTTTGGAGTTAATCTTGTTGACAGAGGATGGACGACTGAGATCTAACCTAGGTCCAAATCTGTGACCAAGAGCGAGTTCACGGTGTTAAATTGCGTGATGGATAATGAAGGAACTTGCCGATGAAATTGGAAGTTAATCGACGCATAGGAAAGGGATATCGACGATCTGGGTGACACCCTGAATAGATCGACTGTCAAGGAGGTTAGCATTGGTTGAACTAGAGAGAAGGAAAGGAAGTCCTAGGTGCACAAAATATCATTCCAATCCACCTTAGAAATATTCACATCCACCATCGATTCAGATTGGACTGTTCGGGGGAATTTCGCTGATTGAACAAGCAGATGGTTAACGACCCAAACAGACATGAAATTTGTATCCAATCAAACTTAACATCATATTGGAGTCCACCCTTGGGGACATTTGGAGGATCCTATTGGCCGGGTTGAAAGAAGTTAGTGGCACCGCCAACTTTGGGGCCTGTTAAGTCGGGTAGCAGAATATCTAGAGACTAGCCACAGGGGAACTGACCACCAAATTGTGGAAAATGAATAGTGATCCTTGACTCTTCCTCCCTAAAACTACTAGATATAGAGGAAGAACCAACTATTCACTCAAATTAAAATAGATTACATGAGTTTGAGAAAGGAACTATGATGATTCTCCTCCTATGTCCAAACCACTCTTCCCCATCACTCTAAACATTAAAGTGTGAAAAAGGGTGAGTAATCCTTCTTATCCAGACTTCAATTTTAGAAGTGTTATAAAGGGACAATGTAATTAGAATAGGGAGATAAAGGAACAATTTTTCTACTCACCAATGTAGTAGTATAAGGGAAGGCCCAGCTACTCATTTGAGTGGAACAAATGTGGGAAAGGGCTAGTGCTCCTTGAATTTTTGTTCCAGAGTGAGATATTCCTAGGTGCTAACTCAAATTACAATAGTTTTGGAATGGGGACATGCTCCTTGCTCCTTCTCCTTCCTAGTGAAATGTAAATGGGTCTATAGTACCATAGTGGCTTACGATGGTTCTCATATCAAATATAATGCCAATTTTGTTTCCAAAGGTTTCTCTCAAGTCCATGGAATGAACTATACAAAGACATGTGCACCGGTTGCAAAGATGGAATCTATTAGGCTAGTTTTAGACATTGTTGCATCTAAGCCCTGGGAGGTTCACCAAATGGATGTGAAGAGTGTTTTTCTTCATGGTGACCTTCATGAGGAGATATATATGTCTCATCCTAAAGGTTTCATTCATGACCATTCACTTTTTTTCAGGTTGAAGAAGTCTCTCTACGGCCTCCAGAAACCCCCCAAGGCTTGGTATGCCAATATGGACAATTTTATGCTATCGCTTGGCTTTGAAAGATGTAAATATGATCCTAATGTATATCTACATTATGTTGGTGATTTATTGCAGGTTATAGTATTGTATGTTGATGAATTTTTTATTACATGGATCTGCACTAAAGATATAGGATCAATAAAGTCTTCATTGTACAATGAATTCTCCATGATTGACTTTGGATTGTTGAAATAATTTCTTGGATTAGAGATTGAGCAATATGATGTAGGGATCAACATCATCCAACTAGAGTATGTTGCAGACTTGTTATTGAATCTCAAAATGGGTCAATGTAAGGTATCCAAGTTCCCATTCCTCTCAGGAATAAAACTAGGTCATTTTGGTGCATATCCATTAGTGGACAACTCATTGTACAGACAACTAGTTGGGATTTTGTTGTATCTTACACACTCTCTACCTAATTTGGAATATTTCGTAGGTGTTGTTACTATATATATGTGGGATCCTAATTATATCCATTAGAATGCTGCAAAAATAATCTTTAATTATGTGCAAGGAACAAACATTTCCGGGGTACACTATGATGTCGGTTCTCCACTAGAATTAGTTGGATTTACTGATTCTTATTGGGATGGAGATTCCATTGACAGAATTTCCACTTCAGGTTATGTATTCATTCTTTCAAATGGTCCCATATGCTAGTTAACAAATAAATAACATAGTATATTCCTTTCTTCAGATGAGAGCAAGTACATTGGAGCAATGAATGCAACTACACAATGTGTGTGTTTGCAAGGTATTCTTGGGGAACTTGGATTTTCATTTGATTCACCCATGGTAATTTGGTACAACAATAAAAGTGTAATCAATATTTCCACCGATCCAGTAGAGAGACATAGGACCAAGCACATTGAGATACACATGCACTACATCAGGAGCTTGGTGCATGAGCAGGTGATATCAGTGTCATATTTCCCATCTAGAGAGAAAACTGCTGACATCTTCAGTAAGATATTCACAGAGAATACATACACCTATATGAGATCACTTCTTGGAGTGGGTGAGACATGGTGATGGATTATATTAACTTTCATATTTTTCTCCATGTCCATTTTAGAGGGGAAGTTTTGTTCCCATGAGGTTGTCCTCCGTACCTTGGTTATATGGACTAATAAATTTTTGTAAGAGGTGACTTGAGCCTTAATTGACAAGGCCTCAATAATGTGATGTAATTGTACTAATCCAGGCTTAAGGAGGGGTGTTAGAGAATTATTACACCTTAGTATGATGGCCATACACCTAGGACACTTTTTCATTAGTCTCATGCTTATGTTATATGGTCCAAAACTAGGCTATGTTGGTCAACCTTGGTCTATTTTGTGTTTCGGACTCATAACTACACCCATGTGTTCTATTTTGATCATTCTGGTTACACATGTTCCCTCATTAATGAATTATCAGTCCTTGGTGCGCTCGCCATCCCTCACTACTACATTTCGACCAAAAATCCAACGGCCGTCATGTCGGATTTTCAACACTTCCCTGTCGCATGTACGACACTTTGGTTTTTTTATAAGTGTCGGAAACTTGTCATCGGTTATCCGACACCTAATTAACCGTCGATTAAGCGGCACTTATGTAACCGTCGGTTGAATATACATCGTCGGTAATCTGACATATAATCCATATTAAATTTTAAAAAAATCACTTAAAAATCGTCACTTTACCGACGGGTTTAAATTTAAGGCGTCGGTTATCCGACATAAAATTTATATTAAATTTTGAAAAAACACTTAAAAACCGTCGTTGAAGCGACGAATATACATATTATGCGTCGGTTTAGCGACAGGGAAAACCGTCGCTTAAGCGACGAGTATACAGATTAATCGTCGGTGAAGCGACAGATATAACCGTCGCTTAAGCGACGCCTGTTGAATTTTTTTTTTTTAAATTAAAATTTTTATTTGGAAACATATACCGGTTCACACTAGGACAGGCCTTTGTTGGATTGTATACAATCCAGAGGCCATGTCAAGAGTCATTGTTTAGACTTCTCCGATGCCATGTAAGAATACAGTGGGCCTCCAATACGACCTGCAAAACATTGACTAAGCACATTCATTCAATTTAGTCTATGGTTAGAAGGTAGTGATGTCAGTGGACTATTTGATCTCGAGCTTGCATGTAGACATTTTAACAAAAATGTATGATGTACAGCAGTTACATGATAGGCCGAGTTTTTCCAAAACCAGTTCTTTTGGGCTTGTTTGAATATTGTGTGCTCAAATGGAAAATTTTAGTAGAGTATGGGGGCAATGCATGTCTATTTCTGTGGCAGATTGTGTTTATGATTATGGCTGAGATCATTTTTTGCATTGAGATTTAAGCATTTTTTTGGTATGCTCGCTTTCAACTGACATGTACTTTGGATCTTGTTGTTAAGTACTAATTCTGCTTATTTTACAACTCATTGGAACAGTTTAACACAGCTACAGTAACTTAGGAGAATCCATTATCTAGTTTTGACAGTCCTTTTCAGGACTACACAAGCGGGCATGAAGATGATGCTCTCTTTGGAGATATGTTTTCAGAGGCTAGCAGGAAAGTAGTCATATCTGATGGACATGAATAGCCCTGCTCTGCAAATGACAGTGTTTCTGACTCCAGTAATATTCCTTTACAAGGAGCTGTTGAAGTGCTTAGTTTTATTAAAGAGTGCATTTTTTCTCCAGATTGGCATTCTTCTATTTATAAAGAAGCCTGTCACCAACTTAATGAAGAACATGTCAGTGCTCTTTTACGAATGCTACAACCACAGCTTTCAGTTGATGAAATAATGGAGGGGGATGGTGTTTCAGATATGTCCTATGAAAAACACTTCCTTGAACATTTTCACAGAGCATGATTTAACCTGTTACATGAACTTGTTATGAGGCGTGCCTTATCCATCGAACTTGAAGAACACCTAGTAAATCAAGTTCTGAAGGTAGAGGATGGGAGGTTTGCTTATACTGATGATGCTCTTGTACTTTGATCTGCAGAGGTTTCCCACCCTTGCACCAGCTGGAACAGAGATAAACATTTTCAATCTTCATTGGAAAATGTCAGATGCCCAACATATGTCAGATGCCCAACATATCGGGTCACTTCTAGCAAATAAATCTATTATAGAGCTTTTCACTAAAAATTTCAATAGCATTAACAAATATTTCCATTTACCAAATAGCCTCAGTGGTAAACTTGAAGGATCCCAAGGGATAAATTCATAAAGAGAAAAAAGGAAGCACTTGCCTCATTCATTTCCCCCCTAACACGGGTTAAGGTGTCTGCATTGGGGTTGCTAGAGAAATATTCCATCTACTGATGAAGAACTCTAGAAAATCCATCATTCATTGCATAAGCAAGTGCATTGTGAGCCACTCGGCCATATGTCTTCATAAATCTCATTTGAATATCCTCTAAAAATGTAAATGGAATTCGTCCTGCATGCAAGCCACTGTTAGGAAGAAAGAATCAAACAATAACACAGGAAGAGGCCTGAATATGACAAATGCATTCTCAAACTATTAATAATGTAAAAATGTAGCAATCCCAAACACAACACTAAGTGTAAAATAATTATAGGATATGTATGTATGTATAGGGCACTAAGGCCGAGGGAGAACACCACATAAAGTTGAAAGGGAATATGGCCACCTGGCCTGCAGAGGTCAGGCCAAATCTTCAAGCAATCATGAGAGTAGACTCTGTGATGGAACTGAAGTCTTGCAGCTGTGTCGAATCAAACATTTTGGCAAGCCTAGTGTGATATTCTGCAGCAAACTTATGCCTATTTTGGCTTATTATCCGTAACCCAATTTTATATGATGTTCAAACACCAAATTTTTGAGTTTCCATTGGGTCTGATATAATACAAAATTTTACTTAGAGGAAAAGATGTCTGGTAATGCTGGGCTTCTGTATGCTTGTCAAGTTCACCTTCCATACTGTTAAGTTCAGTTGGGATAATTATGTTTCAGCTTATACACACCACAATACAAACAAGTTTTAGTCATAATAGTCATTGCTGCAAAGCAGCCAGCTGTCTAGCATATGATGTATTCCTTGATATTCGGTCTCTAAAGGAATAGACAGGACCTAGTAGAGGCTACTTGAATCTTTTAACCCAATTGTCAGTTATGATTTGTATTAGATTACAATTGACCTGAAAACCACCCTCTAGATGTGATATGTAAAGTTTTCTAGTAATCAATGGTGTTTTGGATTGGGTATAGTGTAAACTATGAGTTATAAAATATGTAAAGAAGCTAACCCATTATGGGCTTATTTATAATTGATGCATAAGAACACTTTTTTAAAGAACATTTGAAGCTTTTCTTTCACTAGTTCTTAGTTAGAAGCCAGAGTAGATGAATGCGAATATTGGATCTGAACAGATCAAATGACGGAGTAGCACTGGAAACTTTTTGAATATCATTGCTGGGAATTTTGTGCAACAGGTAACGTGGGATGAGCCAGAGTTGTTACAAAGTGTCAAAAGAGTAAGCCCTTGGATGGTAGAGGTTGTTTCCAACATGCACGCCATCCAAATGACACCCTTTATGCTTCCAAAGAAGAAGCTCCAAGTTACTCAACCTCCGGAGTTTCATCTTGAGGGCCAAAGGGGGATCATGGGACTCCAAATGGCTACTCTCACCAATAATGTGCTAGGGCAGATAAACCCTTGGCACAGTGTTTCAGAAAATATACCTGCAGGCATGATACTATTTATGGGATGAGTTTCTCAGATATACATCAGAACAACATCCAATCTAGATTGTTCTTAGATAATGTGAAGCACCAAGAACCAGTCGCTATGTCCACACGTGTATCCACAGAACTCAATATAGGAAGCGTTTCTGAGCTTGAAAGGTCTGAGGTGCACAACAGTCTATCTTGTTTGCCGACCATGGGAAATTCATCACAGAGTGAGCATAAAATCAGTAGGTGCACCACTAGCTCTACGTCAAAGAGCACACCTTTTCTATTGTTTGGGAAGCCTATACATACAGACCAATCTCCAAGATCTCAACAACAGCAGCAGTCTGCAGTTAGCTCTGCAGATGGGCTTGGTTTCCAGTCCTTCAATGACACTGGTTCACCTGGGCTTACAAACAACGGCTCAACTGATGTAAATCAAGAAGCCGAGGATAGGGTTCAGAAGCTGATAAAGGAAAAGGCAGGTGGATCAAAAATCTCTGATAATTCTAGCATTACGCACCAAAATGGGAATAGCTTGGATGCTGTTGGAACCAATGGTGTCAAAAGTCTTCAGAGGTTTAAACATGAAACTGGTATACTCAGTTTGAAGAAAAATACACATGAAAAGACATCAGAGGATCCAGTTCTCCCCTGCAAAGTCTTTAGTGAGGCTGAAGAAGTAGGTCGAACCCTCGATCTAACAATGTTCAGCAGTTATGAACAGCTCTATGACAGGTTACGCAAAATGTTTGGTATTGAAGATTTGGAGTTGTCAAACCATATTCTCTATAAGGATATTGGCAATATTCTGAGGCATGTTGGAGAGGAACCTTACGAGTATTTTTATCTCTCTTCAAAATTTACATATGATCCATTTACTAAATTAGGACTTGGACTAAGGGTAATCTTATGGTATTCTGATTTACAAAATGTTTGTATGTATATCATGTCAATGCTGTTTTTTTCTAAGCAAATGAGAAGCATGAGCAACTACAATGCAAGAGAAATATTGTGTTGTTAGAAGAATACTTTCCTAGTGGGTTCTCCTCTTCTTGCAATTAGGAATAATTCCTTATGTGGATTTTCAGGCAACTAAGCAAATCCTTTATTGTCTTTCTATTGAATGTAGAAACTTCATGAAGACACTGAGGAGGCTCACAATCTTATCCGAATCTAGTAGTGACAACATGTCAAGGTAACTGTTGGTAATAGGTATGCTTTAATATTCATGCCTGATTCTTCCATTGCAAGGTTGGATCCAGTTCAAGATCATTGACACAAATTTAACTTAGGGTGATAATGATACTGACACAAATTTAATGTTTTGTTAACCTGGTAGGTAATATCCTTCAGCTGTTGAAGGAAACATAATGATCAGAAGTCCTGTGTTATTGATCAAACTGGTCAAAATAGACCCTAAGACAAAGAGCTAAACTTCGTTAACTCTCTCAAGTTCTTCGGTTAAAATTTAAAACGCTCTAGATTCTTTGTACTCGTGACATATTGGTTTTGGATATATTTGTGTGTTATTCCTATTTTCCTTGAAAAGAGAAATTAAGGTTATATCAACCATTGTCATAAGTTTGATTTTGTCAATGACAAAAACATCTACTAAAGGGTGTTCTATTTACCTGTTTTGTTTGGCATATGTCTCACCTCAGAATTGTTTTAGGTTTTCCATCTTGGATTTTCCATAACTAGTTATCAATCCTGTTCTATATCTTGGCTATCAAACACTGATTTTCCAAAACAAGTTTTTCATTATTGCTGCAAGTGTTGTGTAATTTTCCATTCCTGAGAATAATCTTTTGAAATTTTAATCGGTTATGATCATGGACATGTGTCTGAGTGAACTTTGGTGGTTTGTTTTAGTTTTATCTAGATGAAACCAATTGGTTAATTTGTTTTAAAATTGAGGGCTTAACTTGTACACTGTGCCTGGCCACTGCATTATTTCAGGGAAAGCTCGATTGGCTTAGTTTTGCTTCCTTGGAAGAAAAAATTCTCATAGCATTTTATTTTCCTTCCAAAAATTGATCTCCTCATATCTAAAATTCAAAAGAGTGGTGTTCTATATCTTTTATATGATTTTGCATTTATGTGGTTTTATGTACCTCATTTACATTGGAAGGTTGCTTTTAGAGCTTTAAGAAAGTATCATCCATTGTCCTATCCTTTGTAGGATTGCATAAATTGGATGAAATGGATTGTGGAACATTGAACATGCATAGTTTGGTCATATTTTCTAGGATGCACAGTGCACCTGGAGGCTTGAATATAAAACGTTATCTAACATTTTAACCCACTGCGGTAGGCGTTGTTTCCCATCTTTATTGATAATTTAAGGTGAATGCGTGTTGATTCCTGAGTGAGTGTCAACAAGGAGCTCATATGTTGCTTAAATGATAGAGGCACAGACCTTAATGCATGCTATTTTTTTATATATTTCGATTTGTTTTGTTACATGTTTTTGTTGGCATCACATGGCCACATCAACTGCCCCCAAGTCTAATTATGTAGGATGTGTGTATAAACTGCCTTGCAACTGATTTGAGAAGATTCAGAGAGCAAGTGGAGGTTTTGGTGGGGATTTCTCTGGTTTTGCAAGTCTCTAATCAAGTGGCAACTGTTACTCTAGGGTCTGGAGGAGGACAACCTGTTACCCATAACATATGGCTGTTATATAATACAGACTAAATGCATCAGAAATATTGGTTTGTTTTGGAATGTTATGGAATGTTAGAAGCATGCCTTCCTCTTTCATTAGGAAAACTATAGAGTTGATTATGTTAATCAGCTCTTGTCACTCGAGTCTTTTATATCCCTATTAATAGAAAGCCCTTCAGATGACATGTCACAGTATTGCAGGCAAAGTATTCAATTGCAGTGGGAAAGGTTTTTATAATCATTATCTAGTTATAATACGGTTACTTGGGGATGCTGGTAATGTGGAAAGAGGCAGACAACGTGACACTTGTTCAAACATTGGAGGATTCCACAGGCCAATGAGTATTATTAAGATTCAAGAATGGGTGCATTATGACATTGGTAGAAGTTTACATCACAGATATATGTTACAAACCTAATGCACTAGAAACGAGTGCCTTCCTTTTTCACTAGGAAAGCTATCGAGTTGAATAGGTTAATCAGATCTTGGCACTCTTTTGTAGTTGTATTAATGGAGTGCCTTCTAGATGACAGTAGTGTATAGAAAGTATTCAATTGCAGTTGGAAAGGGGCTTCGTACTTGTTAACTGGAACTTGTTATCTAGTTATAAAGCTGCCTCTTTGGGGTCCTGACAATGCGGAAAGAGTTAGACAACATAATGCATGTTAAAACAATGGAGGATATTGCAGGCCAATGGATATTATCAAGAATTTAAGAGTGTGCATTATGACTTTGGTAGAAGTTTATGTCCCTCCCAATCTGGTAGGAAGATTGTGCTCAGGAGGATATTGTGGAAGTTATAGAAAGGGGTGAATTCTGTACTCACAGAGTGGCATATATACCAAGATAGAAGTCCATAGGAAAAGGCAGGCTGATCATAGGGATGACTATGAAATTTCCAAGGAATAGTTTAATCTCAGTGAACTTGGTTGGCATGGTGACAAGGGACTTAGTTGGTCCAGACTTCAACCAATGTCAAGGCAGCAGCCTTAAAATAACAAACTAAATAGAGTTTATTATTCCAACACCATGCCTCATAATTTCAGAACTTATTTTTACAGGGTTATGGAAGCTAGTTTTGTATGGGACATTATTTGGTGTTTTTACAGGCAGTCCTCTGGATATTGATGGGTTGGGACATAATACTCCTTTCAAATTAATAGTAGGCCCTTTTTAAACAAGGAATTTATAGATAGGTTGCACCACTGGTGGCAGGAGGCTACTTTAGAGGTGCAAGATTTCCCTTCATGGCAAGAGAAATGGTCGATAATGGTGATCTTTTAAAAGAATAAAATCAAGTATATTTAGTTGCTTGGTTTGTTGGTATGAGGGTTTATAGAGAATCACTATTATCTAAATTTTCACAAAGAAGGTTAATGGGAGAACAGTTAGGCTGGACCAATATTTCGAAAGACAAGAAGGATTGCACATCTAAAGCTGGAGGCATTGAACCAAGAGGAGAAGTACAGGAAATGATCTTATGATTGGATTAGGATAAGGGGAATGAATCACCCAAAATTTTCAAGGTACGTTAAGAGAAAGAAAAAGAAAATCTTTAAATCTTGTAACTCCAAAAATGATCTTGCTACAGGCCAGTCTCTAATAAGAGAAGACATCACTTTCTATTTTAAAAATACCTGCCACACTAAGGGCTATAGATGTAGAAGAGAAATTGCCACCAACATTATTTTGAGTAAATTGTGTATTTAGCAAGAAGAGATGATTAGAAGAAACCAAGGAAGCAATAAAAACTTTCTAGCTGACAATTCTTCAGGGCCAGATAACCTTTGTACAAAATTTGATAATCTAATGGCAGACAAAATTGTCCCTCTCTTCAAAGAGAAAATTTTATAAGTTCAAAACACAGGCATTTTCCACCCTGCTTTCTATGCTACCTTTGTTGCGTCAGTGCTAAAAGAAAGGGCATTTATGACTGTTGCAAGTGGGCCTATCTCATTGTGTTTTGTTAATGCTAAAGTTTATAGCTATAGTGTTGGCTGATAGAATATACCCTTTAATTGCAGATATGATTTTAGCCAACCAAATTGGCTCTGTTCCAGGCAGAAAGATAGAGATAGCATTACCATTTTGAAAAAGGTGTTACATGCGACCCATCTTTCTAAGCGACCATGCCTTCTTATTTGACTGGGCATGGAGAAGGTTCATGGCAGATTGGAACAGGATTTTCTTATGTCAATAGTAAATACTACATGTAAGGGAGTCAATGGCAGAACATTTTATGGGTGGTGAATGTCATGCATACCAAAAATATAGTTGTCTTGGTCTATGGAGTCCATACAATTTTTCTCACATGTTGGGATAGGAGTAAGACAATGAAGCAGAGTCTGATTGTGTGAAAGGAGAAGAATTACTCCTGTAACAGATAAGGTTGTATTGATCATGGGAAGAAGCGATGAAAATTACAATGACCAGAATTCTTTTAAAGGATCTGATTCTCACCTTAGAGAGATCGAAATCAGTGGTTTTGATACCTTCATCAGAAACTGGAAACTTATGAGGATTGCAATGAGCCTGCTCAGTACTAACATCCTTTCCATGAAGGGTAGTAATTATCCATGCAAAATTTCATGGACAGCAAAGTTTCTATCAAAATCATCAGATGTGCTAAATTATAGCATACCCATAAAGTCTAAAACAAGCAAACAAACAAGGGATCAAACATACCTACAATATCATTCTCTCTTTGTCATTTTCCACGTCAAGGTGGTTATCCCATCTTGACAGACCCAAATTTGATGTGTCGTACCTATACCAAGCATTTAATCATATGAAACTCTTAAGTTGTCTCAATATAGAAAATAACACTCTTTCCCATGAAGTCCTAATTTCCTAGTTTAAACCAGAATCAAATACAAATGCATACATCATAACAAGATTTCCCACATTGATTATGACTGCTCTTGTACAATGCACATATGGTAGTAATCATAGTGCTGATCTAGAATTTTGTAGTGCATTTCAAGAACAGTAAGGAAATTAGGGTGGCTTGTCAAAATGTAGGCTTCCAAATCAAACCATGCAAAAAATGAGGGTATTTATACTATAAGTATAAACAAACCAAATAAAAAAGAAACAGGAACGGTTTGTCCTGTTAATGACAAATTTCTTCTTAACATAAGAAAAATTTTTGCCTACCAATCACGAGGCATTCCAGCTTCTGCTCTTGCTTCATAGTTAAATGGCCCTTTTAGCTCCACATCAAGCTCCTCTAACAGCTTTGTAACAAACATGCAATGTGCAATACTACACCAAAATTATGTATGTCATAAAAGCAAGTAGATGAACAAGGGTAGATCAACGAAAAGGCATGCTTGGGGCATGGAATCTAAAGGATTATGAAGTTCACATTCCAGATGTATCTATCGGGGTTCATATTTCCATACAGACCTGTAAATGTCTTGTCAGGCATGCAACCCATCTTTCTGCATACTGTCAGAAACCAAGACACGCCCACTGCAACATGTGCAATTTCTTCTTCTGCAATGCGTTTGACAATATTGGATGTCCTGTTATCGCCGAGGCCAACCAATTTTTGTACAATCCTAGGTCCAGCGTCAAGACCTATGGCCTCCTAATACAATTAATATAAATTTATTGGATACTGGAGAGTTATCATTTGCTCCAAAATAAACAATTGTTTGCTACCAAGCTCATATGACTGGAATATAACTACGAACTTGGAGGGTTGTAAAGGGTAACCTAAAATAATAACAGTTAATATAAAAATCTTGAACTTAAAATTCATTCTAAATGAAAGAAAGAGATCATTTTCCACACATGACCTGGAAACTCCTAGGATAGGGCCGTCATCACGTAATGGCTCCCCAAGCTGAGCTTCCATGGCAGCAATAGCCAGTGGGTTCAAATTGATGAATCGTATCCTGAGGCCGAACCAGCAAAAGTTAATACGTGGTATCTAGAATTGGTAGGGTAAAGAGTAAATATTACAGTGCCGACTCTACAGAGCATTCCTGGCTTCAGCAGTTGGTAAGGGCATAAGTAAGTTAGGTAAGTGAGGTATGGAATAGAGGAGAGGTTCCAAATAGCATAAGTTGATTTCAGTTGGTTTCTTCAGGCAAGTAAGCGGAATAAGGTGCACAAGAAATAGTGCTGATATAAAATTCCTACCTGAAGAAGAGGTCCTGTGGCAGGATCGCATACATACAAAATGAAAAGAAGAAGAAGCCAGTGAGAAAATGGATGGTTCCCGCGCGCCCTATGTGAGTTTTGGGTTTTTTTTTAACTAACGCGCCGTCGGTTAAGCGAAGGTTCCATGCCCTATGTGTCTTTCGGCTTTCCTTTGGTTGTTTGAACGACCTTTTTGACCAACGCGCCGTCGGTTAAGCGACGGTTATGACAATATCCGTCGCTTAACCGACGTGTGTGGCCACATTTACAAAAAAAAAATTATCTTTGTGATTTTTGGTAAGTTTAAAAGAAAAAATCCATGCACCGTCGGAAGTAACCATCGGATTTTGGATCGAAATGTAGTAGTGCCTTAAATCATGGAAACTAGTTAACTAGAGGCTCTCGTGCATGTATTTGGGTGGTTTTTTACTCTTTTGGACCATTTATTGTTGCCTATAGCCACTCCCACTCACCCATGCACCCCACCACACCTAGAATACCCTCATTTATGTACTAGCATGCTCCATTCACATTCACACTAGCATTCATGACTGTTTGAGGTGGTTTGGGATCTCACTGGTCCACCTAGGGGGGTTTTGAGGCCAAATCTAAGACTGCCACATGTATGCATCCAACGTTTCTCCAAAGGATAACGATTTATCCCTATTGCAATATAAACATTTTCTAGACATATTTACATGTTGTACAGACATAATAAACTATGTTATTGAAAACATTTTTATGTGTTAATTTCTCTCTTTTCATTGTTTTCTGCATAATTTGTGAATAATCTTGAATTGTGAGGATTCCCTTATCTCCTAGATATTGATGTGAATCAAATTTTCACAAAAATTATGAGTGATGAACTAGCTTAATTAATGTATTCAGAAGAATATCTTGAAAATGGAGGGAGAATCAAATTCTTGATGGACTACATCAATAGGTTCAATGTATGTTTTTAAAAGTTTTATTCCATTATTTCTTTTAAATAATATGTCATGTCTATAAAGGAATCCAAGAATATGACTTGGTTAAATATATTTTGTTAGGTATTCATAATACGTGAAAAACCTTGTGTTGAAGCAACAAAGGAGAAGTTATGCTTGCACCCCTTCTCCTGATCGTATGGGAATATTATAAACCCAATTCATACTTAGGATAAAATTACTTAACCATTTTTTTATTAAATTCTTACCTACTAGCCTATATAGTTGGAATCCACTTACACCACTTGGTAAGTAATTTCCATATATACCCCAGTAGCGCCTTTATCCTTATTCTGGTTAGATCCTTCCCACTTTATTGACTGCCAAAATTAGTAACTATGCTTTCATGTATATTCTATCTTTATATTTCTTTTATCTTGCTTTTCTATGGATAAGGTAAAGCTAGTCAACTAGGAAACTTATATCTTTGTTTCCAACCCATCCTCCGTTATTTTCTCTCCATATTCCATGGTTAGAACTTTTTTCCATCACTCATGACAACTCACTCATGGTTCAGCCAATTTGTGAGGTTCTTAACAGGTTTCGAAAGTGCTTTAGCCACCTATGGGGGGTTATCATATTTTGTAAGTCTCCTCTATGATATAGCATGATTTGTCTCATAAGAAAACTGAATTTACCTATGAAGGATATATTATTTATGTACACTAAGTTAATCAATAATACATAGAAATATATTGGATCATTCTTCACTTATCTAGTATCTAGTATTACTATTCATCTCTTCGATTTTCTTTGTGCATCCTTGTGAGAATTATATTTGTAGATAGATCTACATTGTGTGCTTCTTCTTTGCATCAATGATCTATTTCTTCATAGTATCATATATACAATTTGTAAATGGTATTATAATTCAAGGTTGTTCAAGTTCAATAGAGTTGAGGAGTTATCTATTCTCTCTATTAGAGAGCATCTAGTCTCCTAACCCTCTTTGAAGAAGATCTTGTCATTAAGCTTGAGATTTTCTCTTAGCTTTATTTTTGCAGTTTACATAGAGTATCTTCTTGAGTGCATCAACATATCAATATGGATTCTTCTTCATCTATGATTTTGACTCCCTTCAACTATCAGGAATGGAAATCCAAAATTGGAATTCTATTGTGCAGTAAGGGACTCTATATAGTTTCTATGGCTTTAGAAAATGAACCAAATTATGTTGTTGAGGAAGATAATTGGAATAATAGGTTGGATGAAGCCTATGGATTTCTTTGCCTCTATAATTCCCCCGATCTAATCTTTCATCTATATGATTTGACCACTCCAAACGAAGTATGGACCAAAATTGAGTCTCTCTTTGGAGTTCAAGATGAGTTAAGAGCACATCACTTAGAGAATGAGTTATTCTCATTGAGTACAAGAAGTTTTTATTCTATTGAAGTATTATTTACGAAATTCAAGTCACTTGTTCTAATTCTCAAGCAATGTTGGATTAATAAAAAGGAAGATCAATTGATCATTTCCATCCTATCAAAATTGTGTCCTGAATACTCAGTTTTTGTGTCTGCTTTTCATGCTACTAGGCTTGTTATTTCTAATTGGAATTCCTTATTTGAGTACATTCTTAGATTCACTGAAAAATGAGTAAGATAAATTGATCCAAATGGGAGCTCTTATATATTCCAAGGGGAAGGATCATGCTCTCATATCTCATGGAAACAAGAATAAGAAATCCAAAGAGAAGTAAATTGTGAAAGAGAAGAAGCCAAAGTTAGATAATGAAGATGAAAGTTTGAAGCCTACTGATGAAGGTTCAATGAATAAAGTAGTGCATACAAGTGTTATTATTACATCAAGGGATTTCATTCTAAGAAGAAATGTTTCAAGAAGAATATGGAAATCATGTCTCAACTTATTGAGAAGCACAACATTGAAGTTCCAGATGAGCTAGAGAAGCCTTTTGATTCTTTAGAACACTAATGATAGTGCACAATTCCAAGGTGATATAAACTATGCCTTGAGTGCCAAAGTTAAACCCTTTCCTCATATCTCTTATATATATTCACTTTTGGATATATCATAATCATAAATATGAGTTTCTTTATTTGATAATCCACCTATAAGTCTCCTAGATTTATCTCACAATACTTGTGATTTTTCACTAGATCTTGACTTGTCTTTGAGGAGTTCTTCCTCACTTCATTAAAATGATTATAATTATGATTTAGAATCATATTTGAAGGATCATATACATGTCATGACACCATCCATACCATTTAACACACCTAGGAATACTCATAAGACTATACAAACCCCAAGTTCACTAGTTGATTCCTTATTGCTTTCTTATGCAATGTTACTTATATCAAATGGTTTCAAGTCTTTCCTATTTTTCACTAGTTGGTTATACATGACCTCATTCATCACTGGTATTATATTACACATGTTTGGATATTTCCTAAACACTTATGGTTCAGATATCAATTCCATCCATCATTCACATTTTTACACTCATTAGTTTTCCTTGGATGCTCATACTTTTCCTAGTCCAGCCCGATATCCTCATTAAAACACTGAAGATTTTGTATTTTTGTTCCATATGATAATATTTTTGATATATAAAAGTATTTTCAGCCTCATATCAGATATGGGAAGGTGCTACATCGTATTGGAAGAATGATATGTGATCCACATCACAATTTTGCAGCTATACAAGGAACTGATTGTGTTACTGATTGTCTTAATTTTTGTACTCTTTGGGAAGAAGTATGCACATATATATTTTCTTTTTCAGATTTTTTTTTTGGATCTAATTTTGTCAGCATAAAGAATCATTCATATAATAATCCTACCTCCTCAAGTGATGAGATACAAGGAGTCTCTCCTCATCTTTCTTGCAGATTCTACACTCTAGTGCATGATCATGGAGTTCATGATTTATTTTTCAAAGTATTTCACCAGAAACAGTTAATTCAGCTCATTCAAATGAAGATAAAGAAATAATTGAAGACATATTTCAATTTTTTTGTGTTGTCCTTTCTTGAGGGAGGATTTTCCCCATGTAGTTTTTCCTCTTTCCTTAGCTTTTCTGGACATGAATAATTGTAAAGGGTGGCCATAGCCTTGTTGTTGGGCCCTATATACACCTATATGAGTAAATATGGATTTTATTATTTTAGACATATGATCATAAATTCCGACTTAAAGGGGGATGTGGGAATATTATAAACCCACTTCATACTTATGGAAAAAATATTTAATCATTTTTTATTAAATTCCTACCTACTAGCCTAGATAGTTGGCATCCACTTGCACCACTTGGTCAATATTTTCTAGATATACCCCAATATATCCTTTATCCTAATTCTGGTTAGACCTTTGCCTAGTTTATTGACTTCCATAATTAGTAACCGTGCCTTCCTGTAGATTTTGTCTTTATATTGATTTTATCCTACTTTTATGTGGATAAAGTAAAGCTAGTCAACTAAGAAACTACTATCTTTTGTTGCAAACCCATCCTACATTATTTTCTCTCCATATTCTATGGTTAGCATGTTTTTCCATCACTTATGAAAAATCACTCATGGTTCATCCAATCAGTGAGGTCCTTGACATATTTGGAAAGTGATTTAGCCACATATGGGAGTTTATCATATTTGGTAAGTCTAACTTATGAGCTAGTATGAGTTTTATCCTAAGTAAATTGAATTTACCTACAAAGGATGTATTATTTATGTACAATAAGTTGATCAATAATACATGGAAAGATACTGGATCATTCTTCACTTCTCTTACTGAGTATTACTATTCATCTCTTTATTTTCCTTGTGCATGCTTGTGAGAATTATCTATGTAGCTATATTCACATCATGTGCTTCTTCTTCGCATCAAGGCTCTATTTATTTATAGTAACAGAGATGCAATTTCTACAGATGGGCATGCTACCGGTGCATAATATCCTAGTATTGTTGGTTCATCCCCTGGTTTTACAGCTATTGTTGATGGGGTGCAAAGCATGACCCCGACTTCATCCAGGATCAACATTGGTTTTAGTTATTTTATACCTCATAAATCATAGGCTAATGTGAATTCCATGATGTCAGGTATGGTAGTAAATAGCACCGTTCAGTTAGCAGTTGAGTTACAGATCGACCATGATTTGGTGCTAGTAAAGGGACTAAAACTCCATGGTAATTAAATTGATTCCATTTCAATACGTTGAATTTGTATAAATAGTAATATTTATATATTAATTTATTCTATCTAATCAGAATCCTCTTATTGCATTCTAGGAAATAACATGTTATACCAACATTTGTAAAAATCATTTTCACTATTTGAACCAACCATTAGAACAGGTTATAAATATTAAAGGAATGACTTGAGGAAGGAGTTGGTGAACCACATGACCATGTTGTTTGGTCTTATGATAAACCAAAAGACTATTCAAACCATAGCCGATATGTACTTTAAATTGGTCTAGGACAACTACCACACTAATATCAGGTGGAAATAAAGTTATGAGCATCCTGTAATAATTCTAGAACATGAGTGAGTTGCACCAGTAGATGATTCCAAAGAGAAGAATATGAGAAAATAGGGGTACTTTCCTCCAAGTGTGATGGAAACACCAAGGTAGGTAAATTAACATGTCGAACATTGAAATTATAATTTGTATAAACATGTACTTAACCATTTTCGTAGGCTAAAATACACAACAAAGGCCACACATGCCATACTTGAGAAGATTGGGAAGCACAAACTTGGCCCAGTGGGCTATGTTGAAGTGAAGGGAAGATATGTAAGTGTTAAGATTTTAAAATTGTCCTTGTTGTATTTTCTTTTGGGTTTTAAATGCTTTCCTTGAAAAAATTCATTATCTTATGGGAAATGTAGTCCACTAACTTTGGAATGATGCCCATAATTGACGACCTCAGAATTTACTTCAAACGAGGCTACAATGCCCTTATTGAAAGGAACAACTTGAGGAAGGAGTTGGTGAACCACATGACCATTTTGTTTGGTCTTGTGTTAAACCAAAAGACGGTTCAAACCATAGTCGAGATGTACTTTAAATTGGTCTAGGACAATTACCGCACTAATATCAGGTGGAAATAAAGCTATGAGCATCTTGGAATAATTCTAGAACATGAGTGAGTTGCACCAGTAAATGATGCCAAAGAGAAGAATATGAGAAAATAGGGGTACTTGCCTCCAAGTGTGATGTAAAAACCAAGGTAGGTAAATTAACATGTCGAACATTGAAATTATAATTTGTATAAACATGTACTTAACCATTTTCGTAGGCTAAAATACACAACAAAGGCCACACATGCCATACTTGAGAAGATTGGGAAGCACAAACTTGGTCCAATGGGATACGTTGAAGTGAAGGGAAGATATATAAGTGTTAAGATTTTAAAATTGTCCTTGTTGTATTTTCTTTTGTGTTTTAAATGCTTTCCTTGAAAAAATTCATTATCTTATGGGAAATGTAGTCCACTGACTTTGGCATCATGCCCACAATTGACAACCTCAGAATTTCCTTCAAAGGAGGCTACAATGCCCTTATTGAAAGAAAAAAATCTAATGTAGCTGGCACCTATACTGTCAACACCAATGAGGTATACAAAATTAATGGGGTTTGATTAAATATTTAATTATAATGTATGATTGTACATTGTGAGGTTCTATAACAATTCTATAGATTCTAGTAGGAAAGACAAGTAGATATACCAGTCCATCATGATGATCTAGTTTTAGAGATTGGAGCTAACACTGCATAGCCAGATGTTCCCCTTAATTCACCTACAGGTACCAGGAACAAGTTAAATTATAGAAATTATTAATTTTGGTTACTATTTAAAATAAATAACCTGATTAAAAGATGGTTTTATTTACATGTAGTTGGTGTCAATTTGACAACTAGGAAACCTATACACAAATGTATCTTGCGGTTTGAGGATCCCAATCTAGTACCACAAGAAATGGGTCAAAATGTGATTCAGGAAGTTGATTCCATTGAGATAATTGTCGACTACATTACTAAAAAAAACAAAAAAAGAAGTACAGAAGTAGATATTGGCCTCTATGCATGGCTAACCGATGCTATTGAACTATGTACAATTGTACTATACATATATTTTTTCTAGAGTACATACATGTTCATATCCTAAAAATGATTTCATTATATGCTTGTTTTTATAGTTTTCTACCTCTATTTTACAGTCATAGTGTTTTCTAATCATGTTATATATGTGTGAAAGATATATATGATTGTTATGTTTGTATCTTCTTGTGCTTAGGATGAATTGAAGTTTAAAT
>LPNX010493662.1:21939-119216 GCA_001517045.1 Pseudotsuga menziesii | reverse complement strand
GGAGAGGGGCCATACAAACTTCCACCTTCATATGGTTTTCCCTGTTTAGTAGAGAACACATTATTCACAAAATAGAGAGAAGCTCATACAGGTACTCACCTTTGGTATTTTTAATGTACAATACATGTTAGTTTTCATATTTATTTATCATTTTGTTACATATATAAACTTATTTATCCATGATGACTTGTACGGGTATTCACATGCGACATATGTAACTAATAGATATCAATAAATGTAGTGAATTCGGTGACTAAAATATATATGCATTTTCTTTACGCTTATGATTATTTAATGAATGTTTGGTTGATTTTCCTTTTTTTCTTTCTTTCTGTTGTATATATTAATTTAATTGTCCAATACATGATGTAATTCTATGTGTTCTATCTATGTGCAGTTATGATTCCTAGACAGGTACTTTGTCAACCTTGCATCCTTGTGACTATGTGTAAGATAAGTTGTACTACAAATAGAGCTTTAAAAGGGTAAAATTCTTTAAGTTATGAAAAAAATGTTATTATAAAAAACCAAATCCACATATGAATATAATTATAAAGAAATAAGACTTGTTTGGTTGCTCAGTTCTTTTCTCATCAAAATTTATTTTGTAGAATAAAACTAATGCTTGGATATTCAATTATTCATGATCATGGTCATGTTCAACATTCTATTTTCTCTCTTATTCATTGAAATTTATGTGATGGTATCTACATGATTATACATGGGAATCTTTATGTTTATGCAATGCATCTTATTATGTATGGATTCAATTAAATTTCATCCACATTTCATGATTGCACCTCCTTTTATGTGCATGAAAGCNTTTAAGGAACCATACTTATTTAAAAGTGTATAAATGTTGGCGAATATTACCAATTCTTAAAACGCCAACTATAAAATGATTGGTGATATTTTTCAAAAATTATTTTAATTTCCAAGGATTGTATATCATTTATATAATAATTTGGCGAGTTTTAGGGTGAAAAAAGTTTACCCCATCAAAATTGGGCAAAATAGGGCTTCAAAAAATGCAAAATGGTGAATCTTTTTTGGGAGAAAAACATGGAAAAATAGCCCACTAGGCTAAAATTCACCCGTAAAATTATCCCTGGAAAGCATTCATACTTGTGATTGATTGTTGCGTGCTTAATATGTATTAATGCAATTTTTTCAACAAAAATCTCTAGGAAGTTTCATTATGAATGCAATTTTTCACACGCATACAAAGTCCTTGTATCTTATATAAATCCATACTTGTTCATATGTGTTTAACATTCTTATGCTTCAAATCCATCTTGTTCAATGAAAAATTATTGAATGTTTTCATGTTTGAGAATTGATCATTAAACATGATAGAATTATTTATTTTATGAAATGATGGATACTTTTAGATTGAAAAGTAAGGTTCATTTCCAATAATTGATCATGTCTTTTTTTATAATAGAAATGAGTAATTTGACTTGATTAAAGGCTAAAAATCCAACATAACAGAACCAAAATTGCTGTAAAATGTAGCAAATGTTTTCTAGCATGGTGAAATTTAGTCACAATCATCCAGAGAATAAAAAACTTGATGCAAAAAACATAGATCCCTGAGCTACTATAGAGTTTGACAAACTATCCTAAAAGCAATCTATAGAAAATCGTAAAGGTAAGCCACCTTCCATACTTTTTACATGTCTTTCCTCATTTATGTTAAACATTTTGATGTGAAACAACTCATTTTATTTGTAATTGAGCCTATATTCAAGTTTGTGTAAAGAGACCTTAGTTGTCTCATGTGTTGTAATTCTTGTGACAATGTTGATGTTTGTAATGCATCTCCAACATTCACCACTTCCTTAGTTGCATATGAATATGAATGTTATATCTTGTTAATGTCATGGAAATAATGCATTTCCTTGATTACCATATTCATATTTTCTTATTATATATTATTATATAAGTTTGATTAGGTATTGATAGTAAACATAGACTATTATTCATTCTCTCTATACCTTCCCCATGTTTCATATCAAATTGGTTCTATTTACTACACACTCTAAACTAAGATAGGATAAATAGTTACCTAGATTCCATAGGGATATATGAATTGCACCTTGCATTCGAATCTTAGTTTCATTTAGAAAACATAGGTAACTTGGGACTTTGCTGATAAAAACGAATAAACAAAACCAACATTAGTTAGGCCATGACTAGAGGTTCATCCATTGCAATAGAGGAATGTTTATTTAGGGGATTTTACCAAGTGAACATGTGTTTTCAACTCAAGACATTTATCATGTCAAAATTTTGGTACTAGAATTAGGGTGAATGTAATATATGTATATGGATATTATCAAGGATTAATCAAGTAAATAATCAACCAATAGAAAATAACTCCATATGGAAAGAGTAAATAATATTGAATATCAATTAATGAGATATGATTACATTACAACTTGATGGACCATTTAAATATGGTCTTATTCTCCTTTTCAAAGGAAAGGTATGTCTCTATATTTTTGTTTAATTACATATCAAATTTATTAAATATTTGTTTAATTACTTTTATTTTATTATTTCATTATTTGGTTATTGATATATTTGATATATTATTTGTTTTGTTACATTTCCTTCCGGTTCAAGATTCTTTGTCCTCAAAGTATACCTTATAAAATTCCTTTATAATTCAAACATATTAAGTAAAACCATCGATATTTCATAAAACTATGTGTGGTTTTATGAATTATACTCTTTAACTTTTTTTTTCTTTCTCTTGCTCATAATTATTAATACAACTTCTTCTTTATAATAATTTGTTTCTTACTTCTTGGTCTCTTCTTCATATTTGGAGTGTAATCAATCCTTCTTCAATGAAATTCGAATGCCCAAGGGAAACTTTTAGTAAAATATCAATTTTTACGAGAGAAACTCTAAATATGGATGGATAAAAGCTATTGTCAGGTCAAAGACCTAAATTCAATGAAACCTTGACAATTTTGGCCACAATCTTGAATCATATACGCTCTGATACTAATGTAATATCTGTATCTGGATATTTTCAAGGATTACTCAAATGAACGATAAACCAATAAAAAATATTTCTATTTGGAAAGAATAAATAATATTGAATATCAATTAATGAGATATGATTACATTACAATTTGATGGACCATTTAAATATGGTCTTATGTGCCTTTTCAATGGAAAGGTATGTTTCTATATTTTCAGTTAATTACATATCAAATTTATTTAATATTTGTTTAATTAATTTTCTTTTATTATTTCATTATTTATTTATTGATATATTATATATTATTATTTAGTGAACTACAAGTTGGCCAATGTGGAACCGTTATTTTAAATAATGCATTGACTACTCATGAATCCTTTTCAATTTTTTTGCATAAGATGATTATGATGATTTAAGTATTTCTAGACCATTTCAAAACCTTCTAAAAAAATTTAGCTAATATCTTGCCAAAATATAATGGTGAAAGATAACTGATTGCATTTGAACCTATTGACACATGCATGTGTGCATATATTTGAACCACCAAAAATATTAGAAGAAGATGTTGGATTGAGGTTATTTTCTTTCACTTTGGAAGGGAAAATTTCAATTTCATACAAACCATTAATAGCCAAATATGTTCATGATTGGAATCAATTCAAGAAGTGTTCCTAACTTATATTCATGATAAGTATCAATTAGAAGAATTGTTTTGTGAATTCAAAGAGATTCATAGACAAAGGCATGAGTCCACATAAATAATGATGCATGAGGATTATACAACTATATTAAATGTTTTGAGAAAGAAATAAGCCAATCTAACCAAGAAATGTAAGAGTGGTTCCATACATTTTCTCCATGGATCAAGATGAACAACTACTAATGACGTGTTATTAATTCCTTAATCCACAAAGGAAAAATGGTTTTATCTATATTTCTTTCCCTCAAATGTATGCATTAAGGAATAATCTCTAGCTCTCATGGGGTTTAGTTCTTCGAACATAATGAAATAATTTAATGAAATGTCAATGGGTTTGCAAAACCAAATTCACATCAAAAGACATTGTTGAAGGACATATGATGCGTTGGGTAGATAAGGTATATTCTTAGCGAGAGTTATTATTTTCTAGAATGAAACTAATTCTTTCACATGGAAATAGTCATGTTCATGGAAATGTTGAACAATAGATTATTTTACTTATCCATTGAATTTTTTGCAATGGGTTCTCGATTATTTATTGAAGTTTATTGTGGTCTCTTAACTGTTTGTTGTTAGATTCATTATGGTAGGTGGTGGATCTAGAGAGCACATACCAACAGGATCAAGTGTTTAAGGAAATATGATGCATTGTGTAGATAAGGTATTTTCTCAAAAAAGAGTTATTATTTTATAGAATAGATCTAATTCTTTGACATTGAAATATTCATGTACATAAACATGTTGAACAATAGATTTTCTTGCTTATTCATTGGAGTTTATGCGATGGGATCCTCCGTGTTCATTGAAGTTTATTTTGGTCCCTTACTTCTTTGTTGTTAGATTCATTTTGGTAGGTGGTGAATCTCAAGAGAAGAGACCAAAATGATGTAGTGTTGAAGTACATATGATGCATACACACGCATAATTCCAAGGTCAGCCATGCATTATGAAATCGTTCCTAGTAGTTGTCTTGTTAATTGAAAAGGTTGGTTATCCAATTGTTGAAAATGGTTAAGGGTATTCCAAATATGGTCAATTTTTCAATATATGCATACACCCTTCATCTCAAGTATGACACAATTAATAGGTTTGGGGATTTAGTGGCCCTATGTTCTACCTAGGAATGCTAGGATGGGGGTAGTTTGCATGTTAAGTTTATATACTTTATTGATGTGTCTATGATACTTTAGACATCATATTGTTAAGTTAGGAACATAATCATTGGTGATTAGTGATGGTAGTGGAGATGCTACCAAGTGATAGTTGGTGATAGCTAGTTAGTTGCAAAATTATTATCCATCTCGTTGATATTCATTTGGTCATGTTCCACATTGAATAGGTTAGTCAATGGGATTTATACATAGATATTTGTTGCAAGATCGATATTGTTTATTGTTTCTTGCACGAGTCAAGGGAGACCTATACGACATTCACAATTATAAATGGAATCCAAATTCCACTACTTACTTCTCTCTTTTGAGTATTAATGTCTTGATGATTTATACTCTTTAAAGGATTAATGCCTCTATACTTTTTCTAAATTTTCCATCTTATAGAAGAATTAATCTATTAAAGTATTGAAATAATTTGGTTAATACATGACCTCGTCACACAAAGAGAAGCAAGATGGATTCTACAACCCACATGAGGGTGGAGGTGACTAGTTAAGATGCCATCATTTGGACCCAAACCCTTGTCATTACAAAAAAGAATGTAGAACCACACAAAGATCCTCTTTTGACAGCTCTTTTACCAAATTGACATTATCTCTTTCTGTAACAACATTGGGAATAAAGTTACTATTCTTACCACTAAGAAGGTTGTTGAATATTGAGGTGCTAGGGATTCTTTTTCTTCTTATACATTTTGATCTGAGTCCAATTGGACCCTAATTTGCTAGTTCCAATCCCAAGTCTACATTTTAAAATTTTGGCTTCAATCTCTAGTTGGATCTTCAGTTTTGGCTATGTATTTCATGGTATACATAGGAAAGTCAATACTTAACGTTAGTTCAATGGATCGTCCACTTTTTTTTTTTTCTTCAATGCAATTATAAACGTCTCTTTTTGGATGGCTAGATGACATTACGGCTCATTTTCATATGTCTCTTTAATTTTTTTAGACAATGTTATGTCTGCAATGTGAATGACTCTTTTTAGACATTCCAAAGACCTAACATATTTGTCAATTTATTGTCTACAATATAACTACAACGTCGAATAATAAGAGAATAATTGGCATCATCTAGACAGATGATCCACTATTTTTTTTTTCATTAGTGGCATTTCGTCGTGGCTTTTTGGACCGTCCAAGGACATTACCTTACTATGCAGTCGTTTTTTTTTTTATGTTTTGTTGACATATAAACGCTTTTTGGATGTAAAACCTTACCGTGCTATTGAGAGTTTATATTTTTTAATGTTTTGTTGACCTTAATATAGTGTATGTATGTTTTTTTTTAATGTTTTAGGGTGAGAGTTTATATTTTTTTATAAAAATAAAGTAAAGAACAAGGAATGTGCACAACCATTGTGAAGATAGTGTATGTAGATTGAATACAAAACACAAGTATATTTGTTTTAGGGTGGCAAGGTATTATGAACATTTTTTTTATTGATCATTACACAGTTGTAGTTTTTGAAAATGAGGAAATCTTTGGTGGTAGTTTTAGTTTTCTAGACAGACCCTAAGCAGGTCTATCCTCCCTAAAGGCTTATTGGAAGTCTTCACTGATGTAAGCTCACTATTTTGTTTTTTTATTAATATTAGGTTATTATGATGCTTAAGGTTTAGGCTTTTTTCTTAGGGTTGTGGGTTAAGATTTTTTGTTGTTTTTTAATTTCCTTAATGTTTTTAAATTTATTAATTTACTCATTTTCATTTTTCTAATTTTCTAATTTTTATTTTATTATTATTAATTGTTTTAATGTTTTATTAATTTTAGAATTAATGTTTTTAAGAGAGTTTAATAATTAGGTTAATTTTATATAGTTATTAAAAAAAAATTTTAATATAGTTATTAGTTATCAATGTTCTTTTTAATTAATTGTTTTAATATTTATTAATTTTATAATTAATGTCTTTAATATAGTTATTAATTTTGTTTTTTATACAATTATTAGTTATTAATGTTCTTTTAATTAATTGTTTTAATTTTTATTAATTTTTGAATTAGTGCCTTTATTATAGTTTAATGTTTAGGTTAATTTTGTTTTTAATATAGTTATTTGTTATTAATATTTTTTATTTTAATTAATTGTTTTAATGTTTATTAATTTTAGAATTAATGTCTTTATTACTTTTTAATGTTTAGGCTAATTTGTTTTTTAATATAGTTATAAGTTATTCATTTTTTTAATATAGTTATTAGTTATTAATTATTAATCTTTTTTAATATAGTTATTAATTATTAACATTATCAATTATTAATTATGATTTGTAATTTATTAATTAAAAGGGATGTAATCCTTGAAAATAATGCTCAAATCCCTATATAAGGAAACCCATACTTGTAATATTTCAATCATTCATAAATATTTTTGTATTCATATTTATCGATTCAATTTCTCTATTGTGATATCTAGTATCAAAGCAACATACTCATCTTGTGCACACTCTTCCATCGGTACCCATGATTGTCTCGCTCCAACTCAAACTAATTTTCAAATCCTCTCCACACTACCCTATTGCATCATTCTCCCGTCTACTAACAATCCTCTAGTACTTCACATTATTCATCTCCCTCACTATCCACCTATTCCACCTTCCTCATGCAATCTCCACGTGTTCCCTTCTTCCTTCTTTCTATCCATCTCCAACTCCAGTGCCTTGTCTCTCCCATTTAGTGTGCCCTCAACAACCCGATCTCCTCACTCTTTCCTCTCTCACGTGTCTATACCAACAATAATTGTGTCCCCATCCAAGCTGCATCCCTGAACCACGTCGCTCTCTTCCCAACTCTCTTCACTCTCTTCCTTTCACTTTCCCTCCCTTTGTTGTGCTCTTATTCCATCCATGCCCTTCATTGCACCGTCCTCCTCTCTTATTTGAGCTCACAATCCTCTTGTATGATCTTCACTCCCAATCCTTCCTACACACCCTTGGCTTCCTCCTGATCCAATGCTAATGCTTGTGTATGCCTCCCTCCATCGACCAACCTTCTTACGCCCCCACTCCAACACCATCTTCCCTCTCCACTTCCATGTATCCTACAATTTTTTTTCATAAAAAATAAATTGTTAATATCATAATATAATATTTTATTTTATTAAAGTTTTCCAATCACTATTATAATAAAAATAAATATATGATATAATGTATTATTATTATAATGATATTTTATTTTTATTTTTTCCCATTATATTAAACAAAATTGGGTCTAATTATTCACCTCCACACATGAGAAGCATGATGATGGAATTAAAATCCTAATTCAAAAAAATCAATTAGGATGTCCATGTTTTCAAGGAAACCTTCACTAAGAACCAAGAAGAACTTAAGAAAGAAATAAAGAATGAATTTATTCAAGTAATGGAGAAGAAAATATATAATAATCTTGATGACGTGAGCAAGGAACATAAAATGTTAGACAAAAAATGGACACCATGACTTAGAGCCATAAAAAAATGAAGGAGAGGATACAAAACCTACTAATAAGTCCAATAAGCACTAAAAACAATGAATCAATTCAGACATGTCAGATGCATTATCCAGCAACTCCAAGTCACCATAGCGTGACAAATCAAAGGGTACCCAATATCATCCTTTCATAATGTACCTGCATAGAGAAAAAAATAGAGATGTTTAAATACAACAGAATTGAAGACCAATGTATCTGCTCGTTAAGCAAAGTTGAGGAATAATTCGATATATACAACATTACAACAGATGAAAAAAAGGTGAAATATACGTTGATATATTTGGAATGGAATGCCTACAATTGGTACATGTGGTGGAAAGGGGAAAGTTTTCCTACACGTGGAGACTATTCACAAATGACTTTTTGAAAAGGTTTCAAGGGATCACTGAAGAAGAATTATTTTCAAAGCTTACCACGCTACAACATAAATGAAGCATTGAAGAATTCACACATCAATGGGAATCCCTTATCACACGAGTGTTTGGGTTATCTAACAAACAACAAATAGAAACATATTTAGAAGTCTTAAAACCATATATACAAAAAGAATTAAAGTTTCATGACATACCAAACGTCGAAGTAGCAAGACGTAAGGAGAAAGTAGCGAAGCCAAATTTGACAGTTTCCAATCAAATAATGGAAAGACATATTAAAGGAAAAACACCATACTAATGAAAGATACTAATAAAAAAATATTCCAGCACCTGAACGAGACAAAAAAAAGGTTCAGAATATCTATGAATGAAAGAAGGGAAATGCAGATGATGCAGAGACAAGTGGGATCCTAGACACAAGTGTTGCTTAGGAGACATTAAAAAAAAATATGCGAATTAGAAGAAAATGAATTGAAAAATGAAGAGGAAGATACCCAAAATATTGTAACTAAAGTCAATGACACACCCAAAATATCCCTAGTATCCATGACCAGTATTATCCAACCACAGACACTTAAGCTAAAAGGACATATAAAAATGAGATTGTTACAGTACTAATAGAAACCAAAATCACCCACAAGTTCCTTGACATAAGCGTCACAAGGAAACTTAAGTTATTTATGCATCTAGTTCTAGAAATGAAGGTGGTGGTTTCAAATTGAAAGACAATTAGAAAGGTTGGAAATTTCCATAAGGTGAAACTTCAAATCCAAGAGTTTTAGTTGGATTTAGAACTCTACACCTTACCATTGGGTGGAGTAGATATTGTTCTGGGATTCCAATGTTTACAAATGTTGGGCACCTATTCATTCAATCACCATAAACACTTCATCAAGTTAAAATGGAAAGGATAAAAATATAAACTATATGGTTTCCAACCACCTCAAATGCAAGTGGTTTCATCTCAGCACATCAAAAAACTCATTCGAGAAGGAGAATGAATTTATGTGTCTCAATGCCATCAAATGGAAGGTCAAGATTTAGAACAAGATGAGTCCAAAGAACAATAAATCCAATATTTACTCAATAAACATGAAAATATAGTTCAATACCTACCCATGTAGTTACCGCTAGAATGAAGTATCGAGCACATAATCAAGGTCAAGCCAGGATCAAGTCCTATCAAGGTTAAAAAATATAATTATCCCCACCACCAAAAAATAGAAATAGAAATATTAGGTGAATAAATATTGAACTGTGGTATTATTACAAAGAGAAGAAGACCATATGTAGCTCCAGTCATGTTAGTACGAAAGAAGGATGGATCATCTAGATTATCCATTGATTATAGAGGGTTAAACAAAATAATAGTATAAAACAAGTTTCCAATCCCCTTCATTGACGACATGTTGGATGAACTTCATGATGCAAAATATTTTCAAAACTTGATTTAAGATCAGGTTACTATCGAATTGGGGTCATATTAGAATACATTGCAAAGACTAATTTTCAAGCTCATGAAGGGCATTGTGAATTGAAGGTAATGTCGTTTGGGTTAACAAATTTTGCTACCACTTTCCAAGAAACCATGAATGAATTATTTCAGCCATACCATAGAAAATTTGTATTATTCTTCTTTGATGACATATTGATATATAACAAGACATGGAAGGAACACTTGAAGCATCTAGAAAAAGTATTATCCCTCCTAGAGGAAAACCGGTTCTATGCAAAAAGGTTGAAATGCACTTTGGAAAGTAAGAAGTGTAGTATAATGGTCATATTATCTCAAAGGAAGGAGTTAAGGTGGGCCCAAAGAAAAAAAAGAGATAAATGAATTGGCCCAATGAAAGAATGTCTCTAAGCTAAGAGTATTTTTAGGTATAACCAGTTACTATAAAAAATTCATTAAAAATTATGCTCACTTAACTACTACGCTAATGAACCTTCTTAAAAAGAATTCCTTTAAATAGGATGATGAAGCAGGAATATATTTTGAGGCATAAAAAATAATTATGTATACAACTCTTGTTTTGGAAACACCCAATTTTTCAAAACCATTTGTGATTGAATGCGATGCTTCACGGTTTGAGATAATAGTCGTCTTAATGCAAGAATGTCACCCAATCACGTTTGAAAGTAGGAAGTTAAACAAAAGAGAATTCTTAAAATATATATATAACAAGGAAATGCTTTCCATCATAGATGCATTAACAAAGTGGTGACAATACCTATTGGGTAGCAAGTTCATGATCTGCACAAATCATAACATTGTACAACACTTATTACAAAATAAAACACTAACTACTGAGCAACATAAGCGGATAGAGAAAAATTCTACTTTTGATATGGAAATCTCACATAAACAGACAACATAGTGGAATATTCTCTATCAAGAAAATATGAATAAGTACAATTCTATGTCATATCAATGGTGGTTTCATAATTTTTGGACAAAGTTCGAACTAAATATGCCAAAAATCCATGGGTTTTTATCCATAATTAATGATATAAATAAATAGCTGAAATTTGAATGGAAAATTACCTCTTATGGTACAAGGGACGAATTTATTAATCTCAAACTCAATTTTTAAAACCAAAGTACTTAAAGAGTTGCATGATTGTCTAGCAGTGGGACATGTAGGGCTTTTCAAAATCTATTATAATGCAAGAAGATCATTTTTTGGAATGGAATTAATGCAGACATTTAAATTTATGTCACAAAATGTGAGATTTGTCAGATAAATAAAAATGACAATATCTCAAGCTGAGGTCTAGTCCATCTGTTACATAATCCAAATTAGAAATGGGAATAAATTTCAATGGATTTCATTGAAGGTTTAACCATGCCAGATTGGAAGGAAAGAATATTGGTAGTAGTATATAGGTTAAAATAAAATATGCACATTTTATGAGAGTAAGAAAAACCGACTCTTCCAAAGAAACAATTGAATATTTTTGAAAAAATGTGTAGAAGTTGCATGGGGTTCTGAAGATTATCGTTAGTGACATAGATGCCAAGTTTAAAGGAAATTTATGGAGGGAGTTCTGCAAACAAATTGGAATGTCGCTTAACATGAGCTCAGATTACCATCCCCAAACAGATAATCAAATATAAATCATTAATAAATGTTTAGAAACCTACCTACATTGTTTAGTAATCGATGAGAAAAATAAATGGTTCCAATGGTAGCATATGGATAAATGGTGGTATAATTCCACTTATCATACATCCACCAAAATGACTCCATTTAAATCCCTCTATGGATATGAACCCCCAAAATGGAAGGATCTCATCACCAACCAGGGAAGAGTTGCATCCATAAGTGACCATTTACAAGAGAATCAAAAAGTTGTTCAAATACTTAAGGAGAATCTAAATACCACTAGAAATCGAATGAAACAACACGCATACCAACATTGAACATAAAGAGAGTTTGAAGATGGATATTGGGTGTTTCTAAGACTACAACCCTATAAGTATCTATCACGTAAACAAGGAGGAAAGAATAAACTATCTCCAAAGTTTTATGGCCCATATCATAGCAACACGAATATTATTCATGTGGCATATGCATTGGAATTTCCAACTACAAGCCAAATACACAATGTTTTTCATGCATCATGTACAAAAAGGGGAATAGGTAAACACCAGAAAGCACATACAATTCTCCCCTTGTTAGATGAAGAAGGACTAATTATTTTCAAACTGAAATCTATTATTGCTACGAGAGAAAAGAGACTGAGAACTTAAGTAATTCAAGAGTATCTTTTCACATGGAAGAATTTTCCTGAAGAATATGCATCATGGGAATTAGAATGCTTCCACCAACTAAATACCTTGTTATCATTACTTTGACAAAAAAAGTAAATTTTATGGGATGGACAATTTTACAAACACTATTAATTATTAATTATAATTTGTAATCTATTACTTGAAAGGGACGTAACCCTTCAAAATAATGCTCAAATCCATATATAAGGAAACCCATATTTGTAATATTTCATCATTCAGAAATATATTTTTTATTCATATTTATCGGTTCAATTTATCTATTGTAATACAAGGTAGTGCAAGGAAGGTAGTTGACACTAAAGAAACTAGGGGGTTGATGAATCCTTCCAATTAGCACTAGATAATATAGGAAGTTGGAGCTTCCTTCCATTTGGTGTTGGATAAACCAGGGGGTTGGTTCCTCCTTCCAATTGATTCTAGTGAATCATTATAATACTTATTTATTTAGAAATAACATATTTCCATTGTTTTATCCCTTATTGGGTTTTGATGTTAAAACCTTGTCTCTCTTAATGATTGTGTATTTTTGTTGACTGTTGTTGGGCCTAGGAAAAGGTAAGCAGAATTCACTTAGAATTATGCCCAAGTATGGAAAGGAGCTAAGGAAAAATAAGAGAAAGGAGATATGACAAAGGAAGTGATGGAATAAAGGAAGGAAGAGCAGATGAAGGAAAATAAGGAGAATGAGGAGCGACAGAGGTAGATAAAGAAGAAGCAGTTGAATAAGGGAAACCATGATAGAAGAAGATGTCACAATAGAAGGAAAGATAGTGACAGATTGGATCCATGTCAGAAGCCGTACAACAAAACAATGGTTAGAAAGTGACTAGTCATAAAGATCATGGGTATGAGGTTGGCTACAGTCGGTGAAAGCCGCACATATGAAGATATATTTGTAATTCATGTTGTTATATCCTACTATCATGTGTCACTAGAATAGGAAATACAACATATTAGCGAAGTATAGGAAGTGGGTTGAGAAAGCGACATGTAAAGAGTCTATAAAGTTTCTATAAAAGAAGGAACCCAAGCTCTATGTGGGTTAGAAACTTCCTAGCATTAGACACTTCCTAGAATTAGACACTCCCTAGTGTTAGACACTCCCTAGCTTTATACACTCCCTAGCTTTATACACTCCCTAGCTTCAGATTCTCCTTGGTTATTGTTGTCTGTTAGTTTTGCTAAGTGCATTGAGTCGAGAATATGCAATTGAGAGTGCAAAAGTGTAGAAGACACTAAGTCAATCCAAGCTGTGTGCGGATCAGTAGTAAAGTGAAGTAGATAAATACCATAGATAGAGGCTAAGAGAGCATGAAGGCAATGAGAAGTCTGTAAATATAATAATGGAATATATATAACAGAGTCTGTAGCTTAGTGCACGGACCAAAGGTGTCATATATTTCTCATGCGAGA
Organism: Pseudotsuga menziesii; assembly: GCA_001517045.1. Taxonomy (NCBI): domain Eukaryota; kingdom Viridiplantae; phylum Streptophyta; class Pinopsida; order Pinales; family Pinaceae; genus Pseudotsuga; species Pseudotsuga menziesii. The sequence goes on along the minus strand of LPNX010493662.1, from coordinate 105,299 downwards.
TTAAGAGCACCTTTGTGGTTTTTCTGAGATGGGTTTCCAAGTTAGATTCTGTTTTTTATGTGTTAATGTTGAATGTGTTTAATTTGTATGTATATATGTTGGTGTGCATGAATGCTTATGTATTTTCTTATGAACAAGTCTGTATATATTAGTCACACTATTATAAGTTGAATGTATCTATGTTGCACCGAGGTTGTTGTTGTACTATTTTCAAGGGAAGAAGTGATTCGTGATCTAACTATGCATAGTAAGCATGAATAATCCATCCATATGCTTCAATCGAGCACCCTAGTAAAAGAACAAGGGATGCAAAATCCCCCACCCAAATGTAGAAACCTAGTTATGGAAGTTACCCATAGAAATATATCTTGGGTAAGACTACATCTTCTTTGCAGTTGTTTCTGACTAGGATTTGTTCTATCTGTCCGATATCTTGGGATTTGTTGTGCGCAGAAGAGAAAGGACTGAACCTGTGTCGAAGAGACACCATAAGGCCAACAACTACTGCTCAATTTGATTGAAAGATAACATGAATGGTAAATAAGTTTCAAAAGTGTAAAATATATCTTATGTTGATTCACCCACCCTCTTAATATAGTTGAATATTCCAAGAGCAAGGGGGAGTAGTATAATCATTGAATTTTTTTGAAGATGCTATAGTACAAATTGTTGATTGCAGTTTTGATTATACAACATATGATAAACTAAATGGCATTGCTATTAAATATGATGTATATCTCAAAGAGAAGGTCTGCTACATATATGTTGGGACAAAAGAGCTCTTGAAGACCAATCTTGTCACAACATTAGATTTTCACAATAATTATTATGTCTCTTGATCTTTAGGCATGATTAATGAAGAGTGTAGCCTTATAGAAGTTGAGAAATATAAAGATGACATAGAAGACAAAGTTTAAACTAAATAAAGGTACATCCATGAAGATGCTAAATCGGAAGAAGAATACATGCATATAAAAGTTACATATGTCAAGAACAACCATGTAGGTGTTGTAGATGAAGATGTGTATACCTTTGATATTGGTCATTAACTAAATTTCAATGAATTCCATGAAGATTATGAGAAAGTTGGCAATATCTTGAATTTTGATTTAGGTGTTGAAGCGCATGAAGGTGAAGAAAATTTTGAAGTTTTGTTAACATTTCTTGAATATGTTGAAATTGAAACTGATGCAAAATATGATGAAGAATTCCTAAGTGAAGAAGAACTAAATGAGATGAGAACAAAATGAAATTGATTTTAAATTTGATGTTTGGAAATAACAACCCTCTCATTGTTGTCAGTAATGAAAATGACAGTGTTAGAGAAATAATAGGACCAGTGGAAATAAGGGCAATAGTTGAAATTGTTGAAAATATTGAATTTGATGAAGAGAAGTAAGTTGTAAGACTTAAATAAATAGGAAAAATAATATTTTGAAAAATATCTTGCAACAGAGTTAATTGTTGCAAAAGAGATTGAAAAGAATAAAGGTATCATGTTTTTGTTTCCCATGTAAATGGAAAGAAAATTTAAATATGACACAAGAGAATAACATGAGCTACATATGCATGAAATGGATGTGGTGATGGACATACCCAAGAGGTAGTTGAAGTATATACCAATGTAGAAATAAGGGAATATTTGAAGAAAGTAATATTGAAAATGGATGAAGAAGAAATCATGAAGGAACATTTTATTTTTCTTAATAATTTTCTTGTCTATGACTATGGAAGAACTGAGGGGGATAATAATTTGTAACTAATCAAGATGAGGAGAATTCTAAAAGAAAATATGAATATTATGATGATAAGATAATTTCCAAAGCAACTTTTCCTTAGAAAAGCAACACAATGAGATAATAAATAGTAGAATATATTGAGGAAAAGACATTCTAAGGAATTGTAGAAGTAAATCAAGAATTCTATTTTGATGACAAATACATTGAGAATTGGAATAAGTATGTTGCTAAATGTATGGTTCAATTTGACTCAAGATCTAAATTGGATGATTGCGTTGATGAAGGTGAACATAATGAAAACCAATGAATAAAAGGTTTGAGAACTAGATCCTGAAAGTAATGAGGCATTATTGTTAGTAGATAATAATATATAATAATATCGAAACAATACATTGTCTAAACATAGGTTGATTAGTATTGCAAGATGAAAATTGTCTTATGAGATTGCCACTGTAGAAAAAGAAGACATTTCTTCATAAGCTTGCATGGTGGCAAAAATGACAAGTGAAAATGATCTAGAAAAAAATATTTATGTTCATAGTTTGTTATTTTATAAATTTCTAGGTGAATACAACAATGTTGAAAACAACAAGAAGTTTGAAAAGGTCTCAAATACTAAAAAAATAAATGCAATCAAGATGTTGATGGTGTTGAAGAAAATCAATCCAAGAGTAAAGCCAACAATAAAGAGGAGAAGAGGAAAAGAGACAAGAGATTTCTCATATTAAAGTTTGGAATCCCAAAAAGAAAAAAGAAGACTCTTTCTCTAGGATTGAACAGTGGGAAAAAGAAGAAGAAGCTTTGTGCACTATTCAACAGCTAGAAAAAAAAGGAAAATAAGAAGCTTTGTGCATTATTCAACGGATGATATATTTTTTCAGCATGAATGAAGAACCTTACAACTCAAAATATAATTCTATAGATATGCCTCTTTTTTGCGATTCGAACATTTTGTTTTCAAATTTTTAAATTTTATGTATATATAATCAAGGTTGTAGCATGGGGTGTGTACAATGTAATTGGCATGTTTTTGTAAAAGATGCAAATTATGTAATTGTCTTTACTAGACCTTACCAATTTCATTTTAAACACCCACCACATTGAGTGTAAATGTGCTTTAAGGCGGATGTGAAGTTGTTGTAGACTTGATTGAATTGGGGATTGAGTCTATTTTTCTGGGCATTTGCCCTTGATTTTTGGTTAATTTATTTTTATATATGATTTGTTGTTAAAATATAAATTATATTTTTCTGAATATAATAAATTATTATTTTGTATATGTTTTATTATTACTCTTCCTTTGGTTTATGCAATATTCAGCTGAGATTGATGAATTTCTACTCTAGTTACTGCAACTAGTGATATGAGATATCCAGTTGAGATGGATGAATTTCTAATCTAGTTTGAATTTTTTCTAGTTCTTTACTAAGTGTTTAGCAGACAAACTTGGAAGTTTATAGTCATTGATCATTCTTAACACTATTAAAAAATGAGAGATAAGTGACAAAAAAGAACAAAAATTGCATATAAATGACCACTTTTACGTTTGTGACCAGTGGTAGGAAATTTCCAGTATTTCATCATGCGACCAAAAATGTGGTCATATTTAGTTTGGTCATTAATTGTAGCTTTTATTGTAGTCATATATTTAGCCATATATTTGGTCGTTAATTTGGTCATTAATTCATTTGTAGCTTTTCTTGTAGTCATATATTTGGTCGTTAATTTGCTTATATATTTGGTCATTAATTGACAATTAATGACTAAATATACGACCAAATATATGACTACAAGAAAAGCTAGAAAATGACCAAACTAAATATGACCACATTTTTGGTTGTGTCATAAGATACTGGAAATTTGCTACCACTGGTCACCAATGCAAAAGTGGACGTTTATATGCAAATTTTAGTCTTTTTTTATCACTTATCTCTTATTTCGTATTAGTCTAGTATTATATTTATTTATTTTTATTCATTGATTTCTATATAAAGGGAACATAGGAATAGAACCACCAACTTCCTTCTTGTAAGGAATGTTCTCTTCCATTGAGCTAGAACCACTACCATACAAAACCGTGTGATTAGCGTCTCTTTTAGCTTCCTTTTTAGGATCCACTATCACTTTTAGTGTATTTTTCATCATTTTTTGGACAAAGTGGACGCTTTTCCACGGGATGGCACTTTTAATGGCGTTATTTTCGTCCATTTTTAAACGTTGGCACTATTTTGGACGCTAATTAGCATCCCAATTAATGTCCCAGTTAGCATCCCAAATAACGTCCCATTTAGCATCCCATTTAGCATCCCAATTAGCATCCCAAACAACGTCCCAATTAGCATCCCAATTAGCATCCCAATTAGCGCCCATTTTTAAAAGTTGACGCTATTTGGGATGCTAATTAGCATCCCAATTAACGTCCCAATTAGCATCCCAATTAGCATCACAATTATCATCCCAATTAGCATCCAAAAAACATCCCATATAACGCCAAGAATAGCCTCCAAAAAAACATATTGAATAGCATAGCACCATATATTAATCCATGGTAGCGACAGGAATTGTGCCATAAATTTCTGCAGGAAAAACATCCAACATAGTGCCAAGTATAGAGCCAGGAATTGCACTTAGAAAACATCCAACACTGTGCCAAGTATAGATCCAGGTATAACGCCTAGAATAATGCTAGAAATTTCGAAAGGAACCGCACTAGGAATTGCACTAGGTTTAGAGATAGGAATTGTGTTTAGAAAATGTACAACATAATGTCGAATATATCAATTTCAATGTCAATGATCATGATTCATGTGATAGTACTTTTGGATATTGATTTATCATAGTGGCATGTAAATGATTGTAATTATGGCACGTAAAGGCACCCTGCATGTTGACTATAACAAACATCATCTTTTCTCCATGCATTCGCTCCCTAACTTTTGTGTAAGTGCCAATATTACCTAGCCTTAATCACTATCTTTCTCTAATTTTATGACATTAGCATGCACATGTTAAAACTACACTGTTTTGACTAATCGAGCTCCCATATTTGAAGGGGATTTGCATGTGACTTGCTGAAATATAGCCACCAACTATAAGGTGCCCCGTTTGCATGTGTATGATTCAACCTAATGCAAAATCTGCTATTAGAAATACACCTTGAAGTGCCAGAGATCCACTAGAGAAACCAGGCCCTGCATATTAATTATTAGACATCTACTACAGGAATTACACCATGTATTTGATTGAGTTACCTTGTTGAGTGCACTATAAAATATTGTGTAACCAGACCAATCTTTGAGGAAGACTTGCGGTAGAGATATTTACTATTGTCTTTCTCTGTGATTCAAATGAGAAAAAGTAATTTTGAGGTGTCTTCAAATTCCTTATTAAACTCTTTCTGATCATTGGTTGGACATTTACTATCAATGGATATTCTAGACACTGATTCCTATAGAACTATGTTGTTGGGAGCAAGGAGCGGGAGAGGAGCAAAAAGTAAAATTTTCAAAAGCTCCCATTTTGGGAGCCTTTTTTGTATAGTATATATTTTAATATATTTTGATGGATTTATATCTAAAAAACATGTAGGATATTGCATTAGCTATAGAATGCATGGATTAAACCATGTAGCATCAATCATATAGTAGTTACAACTTAGAACATTATCATCAATTGATCAACCATAAAAACCTTTGTAGGAGTTTAGAAAAGAAGGGAGGTACCATAGCATTGTCAACAAACAATCAAACTAGTATAAGAGCTTTTAGTATAGGAAAGGAAGGGAGCGCCTCGGGAGAGTGCTCCCAAAACTGGGAGCTCTCTTCCAAATGAAGTGAGCTTTAGGAGTGGGAGCGAGGGGGTGGGGGGTGATCCCACACAACATAGCTCTAGAAGACCTTTCTAATCAAAATCAACCATCTCCAGGACAGTAGGAATCACCTAACTTTCCTTAACATCAATGGGTGTGTTTCTCATCATTATTTCATTGAAAATTTAGATGTATTTGTGTTGCAACTTCATGTGGCCACTATGGTGGTAACGTTAGATTCTAGAGCATCATAAGCTTCAGTGACTATTGTAAAGGAAAGTATCCTATGGCTAGGGTTTAAGAGGCCATCAATATACTGGGGTTGAAAGAGAGATGCACAATCTTCAGCAAGCATATATAAGCAAGGTTAGAGATGAGAAAGTTCCACACCTGAATAACTGAAGTCTGGTCCAAGCTTTATCTTCAATCCTCTTCTTGCTCCTCTCGCTCCAAGAGACCTGCAAAACAAGTTATACCTTCCTCAAACCAATATGACCACATATAAAGAAATGATAATCAAATAAATCTGAAACTAATAATCTGAATAACATCATCATATGATCATAAACAGAGATTCAATCACACATTGAACAATGATTTGGGAAGAAGAAGGACATCACATCTTTATTAATCTTGAAAACAAGTACAAGTATACCTTCTCTTCAAGTTTGGCACCTCACGAAACCTTGATCTGGTTCTGCTGCTTCTCTTCTCCAAAGAACTCAGCCACCAAGCTCTGCAACAAAAGGGGAAGACCACCAGGGCAAAGGTGTGGGCAAAGAGAGCTCCAATTCCTCTAGCATAACAATGCAAAAATCGAAGTCCCCTCTCATGGACCTCCCTACCTCTATTTATATGCTAAATAAGAGTTAGGGGGGAAGACAAAGTGGTTACAACTGAAGGAGTCAGTTGCATAACTACCCAAACTAACTCAAAAGGCATTTTTTTTATGTTTTAATGTTAAGAAACACATTCGCGACTATGGAGGAGGATGATCCACAAGTTTCCACAAGATCAACCCACGAATATATCCATTCGCGACTTGCTAAACTAGAGACTCGCGTGTCATTCACGACTTTGCCTTAAGGAGAGTGGCGTATACACAAAAAACGCATTTTAAGGGTATTTCTAGGCATTTGCAGAATTTAGTGTCTTCTGAAAAGTTTTATCTAATAGAAATACCTTTCCAACAGTGTAGAAATGAGGTCAAATAGAGTTACAAAACTCAAGATATGGGTCCTCCAATATAGGTATCTTTTCTGTGACTTTCAATGACTTTCATGAAGTGTCGTCATGGAAATGTCGACATGCGAAGGAATCATGGGAAAGTGGTCACAGGAAGAGAAGTGTCATTTTGAGCTATAACAGATGCCCCCTAATGTGTGAGGTTAGAGGGGAATACAATAGCCGAAATACATTATAAAGGAAACAACTGAGTATGGAGAGAGTAGAGAATCCAAGATCAAAAGGCTCGAGTGAAGGTACCTGAAAGAGAGATAAATGTCAGAAAAACTGATCTCTGGGACCTACACATCCATATACAAAACATCACCATAAAGATAAAGGTGGATCCAACATATGTATAACTGATGAAACTATCATGGTCGCTCAATATGCAAAAAGGTACCATATCAAATCTAAAGGAGCCATGGCCACAAATGAACAAGGTGGATCCATGCTCAACAATCAATCATAGCCACAAAAATACAAGGTGGATCTATGTCTCAGCAAAATGTCATATAAAGTATAACAAGGTCTTGCACAACTTGGGCAATAGCAAAAGATGACAATGCTACTGTCAGCCCAAGTTCTTCAATCCAAACCGCCCAAAAAAGGTACAAATCCTAACCATGCGAATAAAGGAGCTGAAGTCGAACATGGAGGAAACCATTTGATTACCATTCAATGATGAAAACCGTTAACAAAAGCAAGGGAAACCACCATTAATGAAAATGGTCCCCAAGGTACCTAGTACATTCTAACAAGTGTGATTACAAGGACTTGAATTCGAACACTTGAAGAATCCATCGAGTAGGAGACATTAAGGTATTCCCACTACCCAATAGTGAGGGAAATTGCCATTGATGACAACAATCCCCAAGGTACTGTCATAAAACTCTAAATCTCATCCCCATAGCAAGATGTGTTGCAGTCGATAGGAAGAGATCCGTTGGAAGGAAGGAATTAAAGCATCCTTCATCATCCAACACGAGGTAAGTCAACGACTAATTGGATCTGGAATTGGTACTGAATTTCATGACAAGGACACTAAAGACATGATGTAATGAACTGATACCAGGGAATGACCGACACAAAAGGTCAAGGAAACTGCAGAATGGATCACAAAGGTTTAATCCTTGAACACTGAGCATGACACAAAAGTGACTTAGGTAGCTTTTGTCACGAAAGGACCAATGAAAAAAATATGCAATGTAGGAGACATTGATAGATTCCCCATATAATTGGAAAAGAGACCAACTAGAGGAGTAAGAAAACTCTGAATCAGGATAAAGTCAAAATACTAGGACCCAACGGTTGATAGACTCAAAACTGGTGCTTTGTTCAAGGAAACAAGACTTGCTACCAAGATGTAAAAAGACATGGAAATAATCCTCCCCTTCCCTTCTTTCTTGTAAAGGTTGAACGAGTCCAAGAAAGCAAACTCGGGACCATCTTCATTTTTTGACAAGCTCGAAGAAAAGAAAGAAGAATGCTTGATAAGGCACTAATTCGTGGATTTTACGAGCCCGAACTAGTACATGCTCGACGGTGATTTCATAGTTTAGAGAGTCTGAAAACTCCAAAGAAGACTCTAGGGGGGTCGTTTTTCATACAATTTAGTCTCCTGAGGCTGAAAAAGTATAAAACAAACCAAAGAAAAACTCTCTTAACTTTCGAGGAATAAAAGGCGCACCTTCTTCGTATTTAGTCAGGAAGGTCCGAAAAAGGTTAAATTACCACCTACCCAACGCTCCTTCAAAAGCAGCATATAGCCTGAGTTTTACGAGTGTGAAGGAAGGCAAGATCACTTGGAAAGATCCATTTGATTACGAGAAATGGGGCTTACAACAATAAACTCGATGCTTTGTTCTTTAATTTTTAACGAGCATGACAAAGACATAAAGTACACTCGAAATCTTTTTCATGTTTTGGTCCAGAGCACGAAAAAGAGAAAACTAAGCTCATACTGGGGGTTCCTTTTCCGTAAGTTTAGTCCCTCGGGTCCGGAAAAGTGATAAAACTATGCCTGAGAATACTCTTCTCAATTCAAAAAGAAAAGAGAGGGATCCTTTCTCATATTATTCCACATCGTCTGAGAAAGTGATAACCTACCACCAATGTGGATGCCCATTCACATATTCTTAACGAGCCTGAATGGACAAGTTTACTCGGCAGTCAAGTCTATGTTGAGGAGTCAGACCTGGGCCTAAAGAAACTCAAAATATTTCCCGTGAAGTTTTAATGAGTCCGAAAAAGTCAACTCGCGGCCTCCTTACTGTTTTTAACGAGCTCGAAGGAGAGCAGAAAGAATGCTCTAAATGCGAGGCGACAAGTGTCATAGGCAGGCGAAACTAGTTCCAATCGCAAGGAACAAACCTATGCATAATGAAAGGAAAGTGAGCAAGATAAGGACACTCGGGGAATGTCTCCTCAAGGTAAAGGGTGTCAAGTTGCAAAGGAAAAATGATACAAGGTTGGGCGACGATGAGAACAAAGATGAGGGCTTATACAACGAGCTAAAACTGTGGAAGCCGGCATCAGGCTCATAAGCACGAGTAGGGAACATGCAAATGCAATTACGACTTAAACAACAAGGTGAGGCTAGTAGATAGTTGTGAACCCAACTACAAATCCTGTCTCCAAGAAACAACAATATCAAAATCATATTCAAAAGAAATGATCCGATGCGGGTCACTTTGGTAGAAACACATGTGACTTTGCTATCTTCTATAAAAGGGAAAGTCAAGGAAGAATCAACCGAAGAAGATTCTATAGCACCAAGGCTCGAGGGTTTATAATCAGTAAGATCGACCTCAGAAGGAGAGCAAAAATCAACAAAGGAGATAGAGTCTGCAGGAAAAAACGCAGCATCATGGGAGTTGAAAAATTCATAAGAAAAATCAAACTCATCAGGATCACTCACTTGCTGTTTGAAGGGAGAGTCCGAAGACTCAACAAGACCAACATAAGAAGAAATGTCAAGATTACTAGGAAAATCATGGTTAGACTTAGTCACAACTGAACCAACATCCAAAAGAAGGTCAGATTGTATCAAAGACTCTAGGAAGACATCATCCAAAGGAAGGAGATCATCCGAGATAGGACACATGTCTAAACTTTCAAAAGGATCAACAGATTGGAGAAAAGGCTCCACAGTCTATATAGGATGACTCACCTGATCAACTGCTGGGACCAAGTCCTGAGAAGGTAAGCATGAAAACAGATGCTGCTTCTCAGTAGCAATTGAACACAAAGGACAAGAGGCCACATAGTTCACCTGTGGAAGGTTAGTGTCTATAGAAACAATGGGAATCAATAAAGCAAAGACTTGGCCTCTAGTTGGGTCAGGAGACGGATCAAGAAAATCCAACTGATCGATAGTGACAATTTATTCGCCATGATTAAAGTACATCAAACGAAAGAATGTTGACACCACAGCTTGCATGGCATAGACATAATCACATCCAATGAGCATATTAAAGTCCAAGGGGTCTTCTATCACCATGAAGTCAACTAAGATGGTCTTCCCACACAAAGTAACAGGTGTTTGAGCAAGAATTCCCAAGTCTATCCAAGTTCTTCTATCAAACGCCAGTAACTGACTAACAGTCGACACAAGTCTAGGAGATCCCATGCCTCGCCAAGCACGAGCAGACAAAATACTAACTGAGGCCCCTTCATCAACAATACAACGAGCAATCGTATATTGTTCAACTTTGAACTTTATTTGGAAAGGTTCATTAGAAGGAAGGCGCGGATCAACTAGGCTACCCCAATCAAAGGAAGCAATCCGAGAGCTTGGTGGGGGTTGATCCGAAGCAAGTTCAGTGCCCCCTAGTTCAATAAGTTCTGAACTGGAAGTGAAGAAAATGTGACTAGTAGACACTTCACTCTCCAAAGGGAGAGTGGGATTGATTGACAATGGAATCAATTCAACAGCTTCGTGAAAGTCACTCCCTCAAGGGAGAGTGGGTTTGACCAAAGATGACATTGGTGCAATCACATGAGGATCACTCTCCGAAAGAAGAGTGGGATCAACCAAACCTGAGAATGGTTCGATGACTTGATCAACCAAAGGTTGAGTAAGTTGTTGAGAAACTATAGGGTGTTCAGGAGAATAAAACCCATGATTCTTGGACCACACTCTTCGTACCTCTGTGATATCAGGGCATAGGTGAGTAAGATGATCTCCCTCGCATAGCATACAAGGGAACTTAATATGATGCTTCGAACGACCAGTTTTCTCAACGGTGTCAACATGACTAGCAGTGGATGACTGTTTTCTCTCAACATGACCTGCAGAGGATGAGAGTTTGCCCCCAGCATGAACTACAGAGGCTGAGTGACCGAATCCAACCTCACTAATAGAGGTTGGTTGTTGAGAGACTTCATAATGTTCAAAAATGGGATGACCATGAATCCAAACTCTTCGCACCTCCGGGATAAAAGGACATTTATAAGTAAGGTGGTATCCCTCACAAAGCTTACAAGGAAACTTGGGCTTTTGTTTTGAATGGGTAGTCTTTTCAACAGTGTCAACATGACTCACAATGGTTGACGGATTGTCTTCAGCATGGACCACAGAGGCTGAGAGACTGCCCCTAGCATGGCTTGCAGAGACTGAGAGACTAGGTCCAACATGACTTGCAGAGGTTGGATGGGAACCACCAGTATGAACAACAGAGGCTGAATGGTTAGGATCAACATGCTTTGTAGCAGTTGAGTGTGTGCCCCCAGCATGAACAAAAGAGGCTGGGTGAATGGATCCAACATGAGAAATAGAGGTTGGATGTGGAGGTTCAACTTGAACAACAGAGGTTGAATGGGTTCCCTCAGCATGAACCACAGAGGATGAGTGACTAGATCCGACATGACCTGGAAAGGTTGGAAGGATCCCACCATCATGATCAACAGATGCTAGATGGCGAAGATCAACTTGACTTGCAGAGGTTGAGTTCTTAGATCCAACATGACTTGCAGAGGTTGGATGGGTGCCCCCAGCATGAACCACAGAGGCTGGGTGGTGAGGTTCAATTTGACTTGCAGAGTTTGAATGGGTGCCCCCTTGCTTATGTGCCTTCTTCCTATTCCTCCTTCTTTTATGCCTTTTACATTGTCGGTTACTAGTATCAGTACTTCCACCGCATGAGGTAGAAAGAGGAGGAGAATCAACTACAGGTGAAGGGGAAGCAGTGTTTTGATGCCCTTGATATAAGGAGCTTACTTGAGAAGCATCAGGAGCATTCAAGACAGTTGGAGTGGAAAACAATCACACCGGTATCCCTAGGGTGAATCCAGGAAGATTCAAGGTGGCCATCAAGGGAACACCAACATTCCCCATGAGAGGAATAGTACAAGGAGTTCCCAGCATGGGGATCTCTTGCTTGGTGTTTGAAGTTGTTTTAGCCATAGTTTCAAACTAGGAGACAAAGTCTGAGGTTGATAAGAAACCAAAATTACAAAGCACACACCTAAAGGCACACTAAGTACAGGCAAACCACACAGCATTCACTAAACATTCCTAAATCCAAACAGACAAATAGGTATAAGATATACTTTCCAGAAGAAAGCTGATAGACAGTTACTTGGCGTCCCTATAGATGTTCTTAGGCACAAGCGGAGGAATCACCCACCGCCCTCCCACACTTTCTATCGGGGTTACCTTCCAAGCCCGTCCAAGGTCAACTAGAAATAGCCTTCCGGTGTACCTGTGTATGAACCCTAGATGTCAAAGAGACTAAAGGCTACCTTAACTATATTGACAGTCGGGGGGGCCAGTCGTCAGCCGAACTCGTACGCATGGGCAGGGTAGCTGAGCCCGAAACTCTGTCTAGGACAGAATCCCCAGATGCGTAAAAGTCCTGAGTTACGTTTTGACAAGGATTCATAGGGTCATCTCCTCTGTCCAAGCCTCCACACGTCCTAGTGCTTAAATCCCATTTGAGAGGAGCTTCCCAGATACAATCAACGTAGAAAAGGATTTACCTAGTGATTGGCCAACTACGTCTGAAATTTTAACACTTATGGAGAGTTGAAACTCCCTAATCCACAAGTCTAGCTTGAGCTAGTTGGTGTATGACCCTATAAAATAAAATTTACTAATAATTTTTAAATTATATCGTTTATTTTAAGGGTTGTTTTTAGTCAGAGGGTAAATGCCATGAAACTTATGTGGTGTTTTGACTCAAAGCTGAAACAAAATGACTAAGCAAAGATATATGAAATGCAAAAAGAAAAAACTATTCTCTTTATTTTTCTCAAATAGAAAACTTGAAAGCCAAAAAAGATCAAATCTTTTTATATTTTTATTTTTTCAAAACAATGATATGCCATGCAATCTAGACTAAAAACCTAATCTACATGCATATAAAGCAAACATGTGTTTTTGTCTTTTTCTTTTACAAATGCAAAAGAAAAATCAGCTTATCAACTAATGCAAGCAAGTACTGTAAGCAAAGCAAATAGACAACTACTCTACACCCCACAAACAAACCCTAGGTTTCCCTAAAGTTAGATATCAACCTCTATTGAAAGGAAGGCTTACAAAGGTAAACAAGCCAACAACTTTGGAATGAAAAGACTGAGCAAAAAGACTGACATAAACAAAGGTCAAGATGTTCCAAGTATCAATCTAAACCTACAAACAAAGGCTGCTCAATACCTTGTCCGAAAAGGTCAATCCAAAGAAGGAGGTTGGGGGGGGGGGTGGGGGCAAGCAGCAAAAACAAGTATAGGTTCTTTTTAATTTTCTTTTATAAATGCAAAAGAAAACTACCTACAAAGCAAAGCGTGCAGATAACAAGAACAAAGCAAAAGGAACTTTGCTATACGACCACCCAACCAACTCTAGAATTCCCTAAAGTCGGTATAAAACCTACTTGGAAGGAAGGCTTGCAAAAGAGACAAGTCAAGTACTTTGGCACGGTGAAGCTAACCATCACAACAAGAAGGAAACCAACACCAACAAGCTTCTGAAATCAAACTAAGATCACTAATAGAGGCTGACCAGAAACATAAGCCAAAAACCATACCAACCAAAGGAGGCAAGAGGAAAGAGCAAAGAAAAAACCCTAATGCTATAAAAGGGATTGCCACAAAGACAAAGAACAACAAAAAAGGATGACACTAAACTCCCTAGAGTCATGCATTTGCAGAATACCCTAAAAGACCTACCATGTACCTGAAATGCACTATACTTTGAGTGAACTTGGATCTAATAAACTATATAAAAACAACAAACTGAAGCAAACAGGATGACAGAACCAACAAACAACCAATAAAGGAAGACTACGAACCCTAGCTTGGGTGCATACAATGAAAAAAACCACTGTAGACTTATAAAGGCAAGTGACAACCAGCTACTGTCAGAAGACAGACTAGAAAAACAGAGCCCAAAACCCTGATCACTGATCTGGACAAAGACACTTGAACCAACAACCCAAACAGGAAAAAATACTTCAGCAGGAAAGCACAAATAATCCAAGAAAAAGAGACTCAAAGGCTTTCGAAAAAGCAGGAAGTGTGATCACCAAAGATCTTCAGACAAGCTACTGCATCCATAAAGAAAATCCACACGCAAACAAGGATTACCAAAAGAAGGGGACAAGCAAACCTTAACTTAAAATTCCCTACTTCCAGGAGTATTCACGACTGTCTATAAGGGAAACTCGCGAATGGCTCGCGACTGTCCAGTGCAGCAACCCACGAATGCAAACTTGTATTCGCGACTGTTCAGAAGAACAACTCACGAATAGGTAGAAAAATCCCAAAAATGTCAAAAAACTACCTTAAGAAGGCAGGGGAAGTGTGTAATCAGACTGACAAGGTGTTCCTAAGTGGCAAGAAGGACCTAAAACAATGCAAAAGAGTGAAAGGAATCAAGAGAAACCCCAAACAGACAAGGCTCTCCCCAGCGGAGTCGCTAGTTCTGTTGTAAAGGAAAGTATCCTATGGCTAGGGTTTAAGAGGCCATCAACACACTGGGGTTGAAAGAGAGATGCACAATGTTCAGCAAGCACATATAAGCAAGATCAGAGATGAGAAAGGTCCACACGTGAATAACTGAAGGCTGGTCCAAGATTTCTCTTCATTCCTCTTCTTGCTCCTCTCGCTCCAAGAGACCTGCAAAACAAGTTATACCTTCGTCAAACCATTATGACCACATATAAAGAAATGATAATCAAATAAATATGAAACTAATAATCTAAATAACATCATCATATGATCATAAACAGAGATTCAATCACACATTGAACAATGATTTGGGAAGAAGAAGGACATCACATCTTTATTAATCTTGAAAACAAGTACAAGTATACCTTCTCTTCAAGTTTGGCACCTCACGAAACCTTGATCTAGTTCTGCTGCTTCTCTTCTCCAAAGAACTCAGCCTCCAAGCTCTGCAACACAAGGGGAAGACCTCCAGGGAAAAGGTGTGGGCAAAGAGAGCTCCAATTCCTCCAGCATAACAATGCAAAAATCCAAGTCCCCTCTCATGGACCTCCCTACCTCTATTTATATGCTAAAGAAGATTTAGGGGAAAAGACAAAGTGGTTACAACTGAAGGAGTCAGTTGCATAACTACCCAAACTAACTCAAAAGGCGTGTTTTTATGTTTTAATGTTAAGAAACACATTCGCGACTATGGAGGAGGACAACCCGTGAATGATCCACGAGTTTCCACAAGAGCAACCCGCGAATATATCCATTCGCGACTTGCTAAACTAGAGACTCGCGTGTCATTCGTGACTTTGCCTTAAGGAGAGTCGTGTATACACAAAAAATGCATTTTAAGGGTATTTCTGGGCATTTGTAGACTTTAGTGTCTTCTAGAAAGTTTTATCTAACAGAAATACCTTTCCAACGGTGTAGAAATAAGGTCAAACGGAGTTACAAAAATCAAGATATGGGTCCTCCAAGATAGGTGTCTTTTCTGTGACTTTCAATGGCTTTCATGAAGTGTCGTCATGGAAATGTCGACATGCGACAGAATCATGGGAAAGTGGTCATAGGAAGAGAAGTGTCATTTTGAGCTATAACAGATGCCCCCTAATGTGTGAGGTTAGAGGGGAAGATGATAGCCAAAATACATTATAAAGGAAACAATTGAGTATGGAGAGAGAAGAGAATCCAAGATCAAAAGGCTCGAGTGAAAGTACCTGAAAGAGAGATAAATGTCAGAAAAATTGATCTCTGGGACCTACACGTCCATATACAAAACATCACCATAAAGATAAAGGCAGATCCAACATATGTATAACTGATGAACCTATCATGGTCGCTCAATATGCAAAAAGGTGCCATATAAAATCTAAAGGAGCCATGGCCACAAATGAACAAGGTGGATCCATGCTCAACAATCGATCATAGCCACAAAAATTCAAGGTGGATCTATTTCTCAACAAAATTTCATATAAAGTATAACAAGGTCTTGTGCAACTTGGGCAATAACAAAAGATGACAATGCTACTGTCAGCCCAATGTCTTCAATCCAAACCGCCCAAAAAAGGTACGAATCCTAACCATGTGAATAAAGGAGCTGAAGTCGAACATGGAGGAAACCATTTGATTACCGGTCAATGATGAAAACCGTTAACAAACGCGAGGGAAACCACCATTAATGAAAATGGTCCCCAAGGTACCTAGTACATTCTAACAAGTGTGATTACAAGGACTTGAAGAATCCATCGAGTAGGAGACATTAAGGTATTCCCACTACCTAATAGCGAGGGAAATTTCCATTGATGAAAACAATCCCCAAGGTACTGTCATAAAACTCTAAATCTCATCCGCATAGCAAGATGCATTGCAGTCGATAGGAAAAGATCCGTTGGAAGGAAGGCATTAAAGCATCCTTCATCATCCAACACGAGGTAAGTCAAAGACTAATTGGATCTGGAATTGGTACTAAATTTCACGACAAGGACACTGAAGACATGATGTAATGAACTGATACCAGGGAATGGCCAACACAAAAGGTCAAGGCAACTGCAGAATGGACGACAAAGGTTTAATCCTTGAACAGTGAGCATGACACAAAAGTGACTTAGGCATCTTTTGACATGAAAGGACCAATGAAACAAATCTGCAATGTAGGAGACATTGACAGATTCCCCATATAATTGGAAAAGAGACCAACTGGAGGAGTAAGAAAACTCTGAATCAGGATAAAGTCAAAAGACTAGGACCCAATGGTTGATAGACTCAAAACTGGTGCTTTGTTCAAGGAAACAAGACTTGCTACCAAGATGTAAAAAGACATGGAAATAACCCTCCCCTTCCCTTCTTTCTGGTAAAGGTTTAACGAGTCCAAGAAAGCAAAATCGGGACCATCTTCATTTTTTGACAAGCTCAAAGAAAAGAAAGAAGAATGCTTGATAAGGTACTAATTCGTGGATTTTACGAGCTCAAACTAGTACATGCTCAACGGTGTTTTCATAGTTTAGAGAGTCTGAAAACTCCAAAGAAGACTCCAGGGGGGTCCTTTTTCGTACAATTTAGTCTCCTGAGGCCGAAAAAGTATAAAACAAACCAAAGAAAAACTCTTTTAACTTCCGAACAAGAAAAGGCGCACCTTTTTCGTATTTAGTCAGGAAGGTCCGAAAAATGTTAAATTACCACCTACCCAACGCTCCTTCAAAAGCAGCATATAGCCTAAGTTTTACGAGTGTGAAGGAAGGAAAGCTAACTCGAAAAGATCCATTTGATTACGAGAAATGGGGGTTACAATAATAAACTCGATGCTTTGTTCTTTAAGGTTTAACGAGCATGACAAAGACATAAGGTACACTCAGAATCTTTTTCATGTTTTGGTCCAGAGCACAAAAAAGAGAAAACTAAGCTCATACCGGGGGTTCCTTTTCCGTAATTTTAGTCCCTCAGGTTCAGAAAAGTGATAAACCTATGCCTGAGAATACTCTTCTCAATTCAAAAATAAAAGAGAGGGATCCTTTCTCGTATTATTCCACAAGGTCCGAGAAATTGATAACATACCACCAATGTGGATGCCCATTCACATATTCTTAACGAGCCTGAATGGACAAGTTTACTCGGCAGTCAAGTCTATTTTGAGGAGTCAGACCTGGGCCTAAAGAAACTCAAAATATTTCCCGTGAAGTTTTAACGAGTCCGGAAAAGTCAACTCGTGGCCTCCTTAGTGTTTTTAACGAGCTCGAAGGAGAGCAGAAAGAATGATCTAAATGCGAGGAGACGAGTGTCATAGGCAGGCGAAACTAGTTCCAAGCGCAAGGAACAGACCTATGCAAAATGCAAGGAAATTGAGCAAGATAAGGACACTCGGGGAATGTATCCTCAAGGTAAATGGTGTCAAGTTGCAAAGGCAAAATGATACAAGGCTGGGCAACGATGAGAACAAAGATGAGGGCTTATACAACGAGCTAAAAGCGTGGAAGCCGGCATCAGGCTCATAAGTGTGAGCAGGGCACATGCAAATGCAATTACGACTTGAACAACAAGGTGAGGCCAGTAAACAGTTGTGAACCCAACTACAAATCCTGTCTCCAAGAAACAACAACATCAGAATCATATTCAGAAGAAACAATCCGATGCAGGTCACTTTGGTAGAAACACATGTGACTTTGCTATCTTCTATAAAAGAGAAAGTCAAGGCAGAATCAACCGAAGAAGATTCTATAGCACCAAGGCTAGAGGGTTTATAATCAGTAAGATCGACCTTAGAAGGAGAGCAAAAATCAACAAGGGAGATAGAGTCTGCAGGAAAAACGTAGCATCATGGGAGTTGAAAAATTCATAAGAAAAATCAAACTCATCAGGATCACTGACTTGCTGTTCGAAGGGAGAGTACGAAGACTCAACAAGACCAACATAAGAATAAAGGTCAGGCTTACTAGGAAAATCATGGTTAGACTTAGTCACAACTAAACCAACATCCAAATAAGGTCAGACTGTATCAAAGACTCTAGGAAGACATCATCCAAAGGAAGGAGATCATCCGAGATAGGACACATGTCTAAACTTTCAAAAGGATCAACAGATTGGAGAATAGGCTCTATAGTCTGTATAGGATGACTCACGTGATCAACTGCTGGGACCAAGTCCTGAGAAGGTAAGCTTGAAAATAGAGGCTGCTTCTTAGTAGCAATTGAACACAAAGGACAAGAGGCCACATAGTTCACCTGTGGTAGGTTAGTGTCTATAGAAACACTGGGAATCAATAAAGGAAAGACTTGGTCTCTAGTTGGGTCAGGAGACGGATCAAGAAAATCCAACTGATCGATAGTGAGAATTTATTCGCCGCAATTAAAGTACATCACACGAAAGAATGTTGACACCACAGCTTGCATGGCATAGACATTATCACGTCCAAGGAGCATACTAAAGTCCAAGGGGTCTTCTATCACCATGAAGTCAACTAAGACGGTCTTCCCAACCAAAGTAACAGGTGTTTGAGCAAGAATTCCCAAGGCTATGCAAGTTCTTCTATCAAACGCTAGTAACTAAATAACAGTTGACACAAGGCTGGGAGATCCCATGCCTCGCCAAGCACGAGCAGGCAAAATACTAACTGAGGCCCCTTCATCAACAATACAATGAGCAATCGTATATTGTTCAACTTTGACCTTTATCTGGAAAGGTGCATTAGAAGGAAGGCGCGGCTCAACTAGTCTATCCCAATCAAAGGAAGCAATCTGAGAGCTTGGTGGGGGTTGATCCGAAGCAAGTTCAGTGCCCCCTAGTTCAGTAAGTTCTGAACTAGCAGTGAAGAAAATGTGACTAGTAGACACTTCACTCTCCAAAGGGAGAGTGGGATTGATCGATAATGGAATCGATTCAACAGCTTCATGAAATTCACTCCCTGAAGGGAGAGTGGGATTGACCAAAGATCACATTGGTGCAATCACATGAGGATCACTCTCCGAAAGAAGAGTGGGATCGACCAAACCTAAGATTGGTTCAACCACTTGATCAACCAAAGGTTGAGTAAGTTGTTGAGAAACTATAGGGTGTTCAGGAGAAGAAAATCCATGAGTCTTGGACCACACTCTTCGCACCACTGCGATAGCAGGGCATAGGTGAGTAAGATGATCTCCCTCGCATAGCATACAAGGGAACTTAAGATCATGCTTCGAACGACCAGTTTTCTCAACGGTGTCAACATGACTAGTAGTGGATGACTGTTTTCTCTCAACATGACCTGCAGAGGATGAGAGTTTTCCCCCACCATGAACTACAGAGGCTGGGTGACCGGATCCAACCTCACTAAGAGAGGTTGGTTGTTGAGATACTTCAGAATGTTCAAAAATGGGATGACCATGAATCCAAACTCTTCACACCTCCGGGATAAAAGGACATTTATAAGTAAGGTGGTCTCCCTCACAAAGCTTACAAGGAAAGTTGGGCTTGTGTTTTGAATAGGTAGTCTTTTAAATAGTGTCAACATGACTCACAGTGGTTGACGGATTGTCTTCAGCATGAACCATAGAGGCTGAGAGACTGCCCCCAGCATGACTTGCAGAGACTGAGAGACTAGGTCAAACATGACTTGCAGAGGTTGGACAGGCACCACCAGTATGAACAACAGAGGCTGAATGGTTAGGATCAACATGCTTTGCAGCAGTTGAGTGTGTTCCCCCAGCATGAACAAAAGAGGCTGGGTGAATGGATCCAACATGAGAAATAGAGGTTGGATGTGGAGGTTCAATTGAACAATAGAGGTTGAACGGGTGCGCTCAGCATGAAACACAGAGGCTGAGTGACTAGATCTGACATGACCTGGAAAGGTTGGAAGGATCCCACCATCATGATCAACAAATTCTAGATGGTGAAGATCAACTTGACTTGCATAGGTTGAGTTCTTAGATCCAACATGACTTGCATAGGTTGGATGGGTGCCCCCAGCATGAACCACAGAGGCTGGGTGGTGAGGATCAACTTGACTTGCAGAGGTTGAACAGTTTCCCCCTTGCATATGTGCCTTCTTCCTATTCCTCCTTCTTTTACGCCTTTTAGACTGCTGGTTACTAGTATCAGTATTTTCACCCCATGAGGTAGAGAGAGGAGGAGAATCAACTACAAGTGAAGGGGAAGCAGTGTTTTGATGCCCTTGATATAAGAAGCTTACTTGAGAAGCATCAGGAGCATTCAGGACAGTTGGAGTGGAAAACAACCACACCGGTAGCCCTAGGGTGAATCCAGGAAGATTCAAGGTGGCCATCAAGGGAACACCAACATTCCCCGTGAGAGGAATAGTACAAGGAGTTCCCAGGATGGGGATATCTTGGTTGGTGTTTGAAGGGGTTTTAGCCATAGTTTCAAACTAGGAGACAAATTCTGAGGTTGATAAGCCACCAAAATTACAAAGCACGCACCTAAAGGCACACTAAGTACAGGCAAACCACACAGCATTCACTAAAAATTCCTAAAGCCAAATAGACAAACAGGTATAAGATATACTTTCCAGAATAAAGCTGATAGACAGTTACTTGGCGTCACTATAGATGTTCTTAGGCACAAGCGGAGGAATCACCCACCACCCTCCCACACTTTCTACTTGGGTTACCTTCCAAGCCCGTTTAAGGTCAACCAAAAATAGCCTTCCGGTGTACCTGTGTATGAACCCTAGATGTCAAAGAGACTAAAGGCTACCTTAACTATATTGACAGTCTGGGGGGACAGTCGTCAGCCGAACTCGTACACATGGGCAGGGTAGCTAAGCCCGAAACTCTGTCTAAGACAGAATCCCCAGATGCCTAAAAGTCTTTAGTTACATTTTGACAAGGATTCAGAGGGTTATCTCCTCTGTCCAAGCCTCCACGCAGCCTAGTGCTTAACTCCTTTTTGAGAGGAGCTTCCCAGATACAATCAACGTAGAAAAGGATTTACCTAGTGATTGGCCAACTACGTCTGAAATTTTAACACTTGTGGAGAGTTGAAACTCCCTAATCCACAAGTCTAGCCTGAGCTAGTTGGTGTATGACCCTATAAAATAAAATTTACTAATAATTTTTAAATTATATCATTTATTTTAAGGGCTGTTTTTAGTCAGAGGGTAAATGCCATGAAACTTATGTGGTGTTTTGACTCAAAGCTGAAACAAAATGACTAAGAAAAGAGATATGAAATGCAAAAAGAAAAAACTATTCTCTTTATTTTTCTCAAATAGAAAACTTGAAAGCCAAAAAAGATCAAATCTTTTTATATTTTTATTTTTTCAAAAACAATGATATGCCATGCAATCTAGACTAAAAACCTAATCTACATGCATATAAAGCAAACATGTGTTTTTGTCTTTTTCTTTTATAAATGCAAAAGAAAAATCAGGCTATCAACTAATGCAAGCAAGTACTATAAGCAAAGCAAATAGACAACTACTCTACACCCCACAAACAAACCCTAGGTTTCCCTAAAGTTAGATATCAAGCTCTCTTGAAAGGAAGGCTTACAAAGGTCAACAAGCCAACAACTTTGGAATGAAAAGACTGAGCAAAAAGACTGACATAAACAAAGGTCAAGACGTCCCAAGTATCAATCTAAACCTACAAACAAAGGCTTCTCAATACCTTGTCCAACAAGGTCAATCCAAAGAAGGAGGTGGGGGGTGGGGGGGAAAGCAGCAAAAACAAGTATAGGTTCTTTTTAATTTTCTTTTGTAAATGCAAAAGAAAACTACCTACAAAGAAAAGCGTGTAGATAACAAGAATAAAGAAAAAGGAACTTTGCTATACAACCACCCAACCAACTCTAGAATGCCCTAAAGTTAGTATAAAACCTACTTGGAAGGAAGGCTTGAAAAAGAGACAAGTCAACTACTTTGGCACGGTGAAGCTAACCATCACAACAAGAAGGAAACCAACACCAGCAAGCTTCTGAAATGAAACAAAGATCATTAATAAAGGCTGACCAGAAACATAAGCCAAAAACCATACCAAGCAAAGGAGGCAGGAGGAAAGAGCAAAGAAAAAACCCTAATGCTATAAAAGGGATTTCCAGAAAGACAAAGAACAACCAAAAAGGATGACACTAAACTCCCTAGAGTCATGCATTTGTAGAAGACCCTAAAATACCTACCATGTATCTGAAATGCACTATACATTGAGTGAACTTGGATCTAATAAACTATATAAAAACAACAAACTGAAGCAAATAGGCTGACAGAACCAACAAACAACCAATAAAGGAAGACTAGGAACCCTAGCTTGGGTGCATACAATGACAAAAACCACTGTATACTTATAAAGGCAAGTGACAACCAGCTACTGTCAGAAGAAGGACTGGAAAAACAGAGCCCAAAACCCTGATCACTGATCTGGACAAGGACACTTGAACCAACAACCCAAACAGGCCAAAATACTTCAGCAGGAAAGCACAAATAATCGAAGCAAAAGAGACTCAAAGGCTTTCGAAAAAGCAAGAAGTGTGATCACCAAAGATATTCAGACAAGTTACTGCATCCATAAAGAAAATCCACACACAAACAGGGATTACACAAAGAAGGGGACAAGGAAACCTTAACTTAAAAATCCCTACTTCTAGGAGTATTCGCGACTGTCTATAAGGGAAACTCGCGAATGACTCATGACTGTCCAGTGCAGCAACCCATGAATGCAGACTTGTATTCGCGACTGCTCAGAAGAACAACTCGCGAAGAGGTAGAAAAATCCCAAAAAGGTCAAAAAACTACCCTAAGAAGGCAGGGGAAGTGTGTAATCAGACTAACAAGGTGTTCCTAAGTGGCAAGAAGGACCTGAAACAATGAAAAAGAGTGAAAGGAATCAAGAGAAACCCCAAACAGACAAGGCTCTCCCCAGCGGAGTCGCTAGTTCTGTTGTAAAGGAAAGTATCCTATGGCTAGGGTTTAAGAGGCCATCAACATACTGGGGTTGAAAAAGAGATGCACAATGTTCAGCAAGCATATATAAGCAAGATCAGAGATGAGAAAGGTCCACACCTGAATAACTGAAGGCTGGTCCAAGCTTTCTCTTCAATCCTCTTCTTGCTCCTCTCGCTCCAAGAGACCCGCAAAACAACTTATACCTTCCTCAAACCATTATGACCACATATAAAGAAATGATAATCAAATAAATCTGAAACTAATAATTTGAATAACATCATCATATGATCATAAACAGAGATTCAATCACACATTGAAAAATGATTTGGGAAGAATAAGGACATCACATCTTTATTAATCTTGAAAACAAGTACAAGTATACCTTCTCTTCAAGTTTGGCACCTCACAAAACCTTGATCTAGTTCTGCTGCTTCTCTTCTCCAAAGAACTTAGCCTCCAAGCTCTGCAAGACAAGGGGAAGACCTCCAGGGCAAAGGTGTGGGGAAAGAGAGCTCCAATTCCTCCAGCATAACAATGCAAAAATCCAAGTCCCCTCACATGGACCTCCCTACCTCTACTTATATGCTAAAGAAGAGTTAGGGGCGAAGACAAAGTGGTTACAACTGAAGGATTTAGTTGCATAACTACCCAAACTAACTCAAAAGGCATGTTTTTATGTTTTAATGTTAAGAAACACATTCGCAACTATGGAGGAGGACAACCCATGAATGATCCGCGAGTTTCCACAAGAGCAACCCGCGAATATATCCATTCGCGACTTGCTAAACTAGAGACTGCGTGTCATTCGTGACTTTGCCTTAAGGAGAGTCGTGTATACACAAAAAAACGCATTTTAAGGGTATTTGTGGGCATTTTCAGACTTTAGTTTCTTCTAGAAAGTCTTAGCTAACAGAAATACCTTTCCAACGGTGTAGAAATGAGGTCAAAAAGAGTTACAGAACTCAAGATGTGGGTCCTCCAAGATAGGTGTCTTTTCTGTGACTTTCAATGACTTTCATGAAGTGTCGTCATGGAAATGTCGACATGTGACAGAATCATGGGAAAGTGGTCACAGGAAGAGAAGTGTCATTTTGAGCTATAACAATGACAGGGCATTTTTTGAAGTGTTTTATTCCTTTTCTTTTATGTCATGATCAAGTGAAGTGTCCTCCAAAGAGGATGAATTTGCATAAGTCAAAATACTAGGATCTAAATGTACTCCCTGAATTATAATAGCTTTTCTGTCCTTCATATTGACTTTTCAAAGCTCTGGCCAAACCATCTTGATATTTTGACACACTACCAAATTCTATGACAAGATCTTCTACGGAGTTGAATCTCTATCCCGAACAAGGTTTGAATCCAAAAAGCGGACCCCATGGATCTGAAGTACCTATCTATTACTTCAGGAACCACAATTATCATCAAATCATTCCCAACATTGCTTCGCTGACGTATCCACCAAGCATTCCAGAAATCATCTTGAATCTTCCTTGATTTGATAAAAAAACCACCAACATGAGCTGTTAATTAAGATGATGTTACCAATTACGTCCTTGCTATCATCATTCTTTGTATGCCAGTTCCTCATGTAACGAAGATGAACCAATAAAATCTATACATCAATTATTGTATGTCATGATAGGATTGCATACCAGTGGTAACATTATATTTGATGTAATGTCTCTTCATGTTTTGTTCTAATCTTTCTAATCCTATATGTATTTCTTCTCTATGTTGTTTCAAGAACCTTCAACCTCACGCTTTGACCTGTTAATATTCATCTCTGACTTGGACCTGTGTTCTAAACACATTTCTATAATATCAATATCGCTCTAATGCTAAACTATGAGAGGAGGGAGAGGCACATTAATACAACTTCAACTTGAAAATCAAACACGTACATAGAAAAAAAGAATAGAACATATAAACATGCTTCAACATGCATGGATTTAGTACTTTATTTCAATAGAAACAAAAATTTTCTTATATCTTCTATTCAATCACAAGAAATTGCATATTACAAAAAGAGTCTTCTTCCAAAAGTTTCAATGTTAATTAACTTAATGATGGTGCCTCAACGTGGATCAATATCATTATCACATTATAACAATTTGCATTAATCAATATAATTTTAATGTTCCTAACGCAACATATTATCCCATTACCATGGGAATATCACAAAATAGTTTAATGTTATAACTAATTTAATTTTCATAAACAAATTAAAAAGCATTGATACATCAAATATCTTACTACACATATCCAAGGAGGAACAAAAGTGATCTAAGGTATCTTACAACCCACCAACCTTGGCTTCTTCTCTGTGGTCATATGGCTTTCCTATCTATACGCCTCCTCTACGTGGGCTTGCATATGTCTTCTATTCAACTCATATTCCTTGGCCTACCTAGCCAGAGAGAAAAAAAATAGATAGTTATGCATATCAACTTAGTTGCATTGATTTCAACAATATAGTTTAACTTTTTTATGTTCAAGTCTTACACAGTTGGAAGAGCCTATTGCATTCTATTGCAAATACTCAATCCTGAAATCACTTGTAACAAATTCAAGTTGAAATTATTTCATAATGGTAAATAAATGGAGTTTAATATTTAAAAACAATATGGACATCTTCTGCATTGTGATTGCAAAAAACAAAATGTAGACTCCACGTCTTATTGTCTACAATATCTCTACGATATAAGCTATTTCAAAAAATTGTTGGTATGAATTTTGTACAAATTATTATTCAATAAAGCTTATACACTTCTCAATTTATAATTTTATAGGTCGGGTTATTTTATCATGACCTAAGTTATGAGTAGCCTTTAAAAACTCTCTGATAATAAAACCAACATAGATCCATCTATAAAGGGTAGAGAGGGATCAAATCACTCAAGGTGCAAACCTCTTCTCAAATTTTGCACTCTAAAAAGGTTTGCACTTAAAGATATTTGATCCTCTAGGCACATGGTGCATGGTAGATCATAATTTTAGATGAATCTATTGTGTTGTATTGTGTCCAATGTTGATAGCCAAATAATATATGACCTACAAACTTAAATATGCAACTATTGTGAATGAAAGAACAATAGGAAATAATGTGATGAGAGTGAAGTGAATGCAATGCACTGAATGTAGCTTACAACATTCAAAAGTCTCCATTCAAAAAGCGTGTCCATGCCGACTTTGGTAAACATGGAAAAAAACAATTATGAAAAATCAATTAAAATAAGAATGGAAGGTAAATATAGTTCATAAAATCCCACCATCTACAAAGTTGTCAATCCTATTCCAACCTTTGCATGGGTTCAACATCAAGAAACAAAATGGGAATGAGCAACCAAAAACAACTGTAAGAGCGAGTGTTGTGGGAACATGAGGACTTGAAAGAGCCCACAATGCATTAGCGTGAACATATGGCTTCGGAGATGAAGGGTGTACTCAAATCGAGGGTGACATAGGTTTTGAGCGGCATAGGCTTTCTTAACCAAACATTTATAATTCTTGAATGTTTCATTTGCAAATGGTATATATTCTTATTTTTCATAGCCATTTTCGTTTTTTTGTTGCAAGTGATTATTTATCCTGCACAACCCATAATCATTGTTTGACATTAAAGACTATTGTATGCCACTTTCTATGCTCGTGTCTTGGGTTCTCCATCCGTTTCAATTTTTTTAAGCATAATACTTCTTTTCTCTATCAAAAAGGAATGGAAGCTTGACCATTCTTGTGAAGTTGGGTTCCATTTGTTCATAACAATTATACTGCCATGGCTTTGAAAAAGCATTCTTCCGGCTTAAGCCTTGTAGCAATTGGTTTAATGCTTGTATCTGCTCTTCATGCTATGGCCCTGTATGCCTATTCCAAAATATTTTTCATATCAATTCACAAAATAAAACTATACATTTAAAGTTTCATCAAATTTTCATGTGTCAAACTATTGTACTAATTGAAGGAGACTTTTATTAATAAAGAGCTTCCAACTTTTAGTTAAATTTCATTTATGAAGTGAAAACATTATCAAAATTCATTTATAAAGTAAAAACAATATTAAACTTCATTTATGAAGTGAACACATTGTCAAAAGCCTCTAAAAGTGTCACAACTTACTTTTTTTCCACGAATAAAAAAAAAAAAAGATTCATTAATTAAATATATACCTTGAGACTATAATCATATGTTTTTAAAGTTAATTCTCAAGAGATTTCGGCAATACCTCACATAGACCTTACATAGAAAAATGATTGGCCTAAAAATATAAAAGATAGGACCACGAGGACCACTCAAGGAAGACGTGAAAATAATTTTGGATCACGTTTATATTTAGCTCCTACATTACAATTGTAGAGCTTTTTTGTATTTTCTGGCACATTTTTTTCTTTCTCTATGATCGTTTCCATCCCTTACCTCACTCTTTCCACGAGGATCATCAAGGTTCTGGATATTTTAACCTACAAAGGGATATTTTCCTCCTCATCTACTGCTACTTCCACTGTCAGATGATTTTTCATATTCATCCATTATTTTCCCCATCAAAATTCTGATACAATTCGTGGCCTGTGTTTGTTTTCTGTGAGGGCTTGTGATATTTTCTCAACTCACTGCTTTTTCGGCCAGGGAGCGATCTGGGAAAGCTCTCTTTTTTCTATGGTTATTTTTATGTATAGATATTAAATATCTATGTTTAAATCAGGGTTTCTACAATTTTTGGTCAGATGTTTTCCTGGGTACAACTCGTCAATATAGATTTGTCAAGTTTTCTCTAAAGGCTTGTGATATTTTTTCAACTCACTACTTTTTCGGCTAAGGTTTGAGCAATATGGGCAAGCCCTCTTTCTTCTATGGTTATTTTGTATGTATGGATATTAAATATCTATATTTAAATAAGGGTTTCTGTAATTTTTGGTCAGATGTTTGCAAGAACTTCAGCTATTTTAATATTCTTCATGCTATTTAAACTAGACCCATAATAATAAAGTAGTAGAATAGCCAATGGCATCATATTTTGAAGCAGTTAATACAACAGATGTACAAGCACAAGTAGTGAAACAGTGAATGTGTATTTTATTAAAAAGAAGTGGTTCAAGTAGCACGTCTTAAAATAGTTTATACCATAGTTGCGCAAGTAGCATACCTTTTCTTTAATACATATTATATACGACACTAGTATCACCAGTAGCAGCAAGTGCAAAGTAGAAAGCACAATAGTAATATAGAGTGAATTAGGAATTTATGAATTGGATCCATGAATATAGGATCATCGATCTGTTTTGCCAGTAAATCCAACACTAGCTGGCTGATCTACATGGTCAAAGCACTTTTGAAACTCAGCATGTACTAACCGCTCCATCACACTCCGCCCCCTGGACATCGAATGGGCATAATATCCTAGCAATAATAAGCTTGTCCACCCACCATCCAACGAGGTTATCTGATGGAACATCACAATACCCTCCCCCATTCAGTACTTAAATCCATCCATCTAGAGTACAACGATCTAAGATAAAGGGAAATCCAACCTCTTGGGTCCATCATTTCATCCTTGGAGCATGTTATAAAAGTCCTTGGCTACTCCTGTAAAAAGCAGCCCGTTTGTTGGACTCTATATTTATAAAAGTTGTATGATGCAGAGCTCTCTTCTCTACCAGCCTCGCCCGACCTGGAAGGCTAGTGGGGCTAACACACTCTAAGGCTAGGTTTATAGAACATATACAAGACCGAACTATATCCTACATACTCAATCGATCTCCTCCTCAAGTCCAATCAATCGAAATATTCATTCGTTAATTTTCTTGGTTTGAGAGACTGGCCTTTCTTTCAGTGCCGGGAAAATAGATGAATGGCTGGTTGGCTCACACAAACTAGTCCACCATGGGAGGTAAGAAGGGACTACACGTGCCATCACACTAAATATGGAACTATAAACTATTGGCTAACACGTGCCATCACACCAAGATGGAACTATAAACTATTGGCTAATTGTAACTATCCGGTCAATGGTTCTTTGTTTTCCTCGGTATGGATAGGACCCACTACCCCTATTCATTAGCCCTTACCCAAACCCATTTCTGAACCTTTATCTTCCCTCTTCCTGTTAGCCTCGCCCTTTGTGTAATTTGCCTCCCATTTTATGTGATCTGGCATCCCTTCAAAAGTTGTTGTTCCTTCCTATGTATTCAAATAAAATGGGATTTTCGCCACACTTATGTTCTTGTATTGAGTTCCTCATTACTGTGGTTATGCAATAATGCTTATGAGGAAGACCTGCCAAAATACTGGGAAATTTAAGAAACATTTTATGTTATTGACCTGTTCAGATATAATGGAGATCCTCGAGAAGACTTGGAAGAGACGAGAGATGTTGGATAATTAGATTTATTAGATTTATTTAGATGACGAGTCAATTCGACGGTTCAATGATTGATCACTGTGGACATGTCAACTGACTTTTTTCCTCTGCTTGCATGTTTGTTTTTTTAACTATTGTTTTCTTCCATTAAAATAAATCATGGTAAGTTTGCCACTGTGGATACTGTTTTTTAAGAACTTTATTACCAGAAGAGTATACTTCCCTAGCAGTATGGAAGGTGAATACGGAATATAATTTACTTTATGAAACATTATGGTGCAATCCCTTAGCATCTATATTTTCTTCATGTGGCTGTGCCCAACTAAAATTTGGTTATTATTGTGTCATATTGTTCAACAGTAGCGTTTTCGCTGGAACTGAGTGTACAGTCGTATGTACTCATACTTATTGTTGATCATCCTTAAGTTCAATACCCAAAATTGATCTCATAACCCTTTTTAGAAGGAAAGTGCAGACAAGTTGATCTATATCGTGACACCTATATCAACTGTCTCAACTGGAACATGTGAAAATGGTAACGCTCATTCCAACTGGTAAATTTCTGAAACCGACACAACTCTAGTTGATTTAATCCCACTACTATAAGCATTTATCACAAACAACCTTTTTCTACTAAAATCTAGAATTCAAGATTACCGTCCAGTAAACTGACGGTTTGTAGGATGTATTTCCAATTTGAAGATGTATTTGACATTTAATTGTGAAATTTAAACGTCAATAGCTACAACTACGGGCATGGAAAATTGTAAAACGTAGAATTGAAGGGAAAATATTTTAGAACTTAGAATTGAGGTCCATAATGGGAGGGTGTTAGAGATGGTCATATTTAGAACTTAGACGTATCAACCCTTACATGAGTAATAAGATCTCACTAATAAAGTGATGTAATAATGGGGAATTTAATGTAGTTGTTAATAGTTAGGTATTTGGGAGTTACATAATGTAATCATCCTCTCCTACTATGTAATGAGACATTGCACCATCTGATGACATGGATGAATTGACTCTCAGTATTATGTGTATTCCTGTGTGTGTAAAACCAACATTCAACCCAGTTTTACAAAATTGTAGGTGGAGCTGAAAATAGTTTATATCCCATTAGCATCTGTATTTTTATGTATATTAAAATTTAAAGGTGAGTGATAGCTCATATATACCATTTTAATGCTTGTAAAATGGTTGTCTACTTGTCCTTGCACATGGATATCTTTTCATTAGCAATTCATCTTCATTGTCCATATCATTTTGGGTGAGTCCTTTGCTAGTCCTAACAGTTCTTATGCACATTAGCCTTTTCGACATAGATGGTTGTCGAGGTTGATTGTGCATTTGATGCGTTGTTGGAACTTGGGTGAAAAATGTCTCTTTAATTTTTTTTCATGTGAAACCATTGAAATGATTTTATAGATGGTCAATAGTTGATGAAAGTGCTTGTCGGTAATAAATATATAAAAGTTTCAAATAGACCATATTTCTGTATTTTTATTAATAAGTTTGAGGTTAAGTTTTTGAACTTTTTATGTATTTTCCCTTGACATGCTAAATTTCTAGCTATTATTTGGCTTTTGTTTTTTACATGTTTCTATTTATTTCTTCCCCTTTTCATTTCTACTCTTCCTTATAACTGTCTCATTGCTCCCATATACATTTTCGTAAGGCTGGAAGTCTTTCTTTATAGTGTTATTGTTGTTGCTCCGGGGATCAAAATCCCTAATCACTCGAGAAATCCCCATCTCCTACATTTATTAAGCTTTAGCTTCTGTCTAACACTGGTTCTCATGTTAAGATTCTGCAGAAGTGGTTGTATCTCAAAGTCCTTTGGTTAAGGCCTGTACATAGGACTTTTAGTTTGAGGAACAAATGCAACATCTGAACTATAGATATGTTACAATTGAGAGTTGAAAAGTTAATGTAGCTATTGACATTTCTCTTTACTTGCAATGAAAATGAATTTATGAAAATCGATAAAAAATGTTGTGTCGTATTGTGGATCTAGAAGAGGGGAGTTGCTATGAAGACAGTTCTGAGTGGAGGTGAGAGTGAGACATTCCCTATACAAACTTTATAAATTGGAATGCTTCAACTGATGCCAAAATAAATGGATAATGATTTTTCATTAATGATGACTCATTTTAGATTTGTCTCTTTTATTCTGAACAACTTTATAAACCATCTAATTTCTAGTCATTTTTTTAGTGTTGATGAGTAGGTGGCAAAGGACATACAACTCTTAGATGCTATCGCAGAGAAGAAGGTCAAGTATTTTCTGAAGAATGCAAGTTATTTCCTGTTGATGTGCAAATTCAATCTACTTTTCCAGTGTAAGTCAATTTCTACTCATATGTTGTAATGCTAAGTACTGCTAGCTAAAAAACCCTTTTCAATTATCTTAACGGATTTTATTCAATCATCTATTTGTACATTAACAATGTCTTCCACCTTGATTGTTTCTGGTAAGTATTGAGGCATAATAGTTTTAAAGGACTATTATAGAATAGCTTGTTACTCCCCTCGTTTAATCAGAAAAAAAAGGATATACAATATTTCTGGGGCTACCTACTACTCTGTTAGCCATTCATAATATTGGTACTTCATACTAAAACTGTTGAAGACTGGGAGAAAGATAGGTTTGCAGAATGAAAGAAGAGTTTAAAGGGCCCTAGCAAGAGTAGAGTCGTTTAAAAATTATGTTCTTCCCAACATTGGAGACAAAGTTTATTTCAATTCTAGCTAAAGTTAGGTAGTTCATTATTGATGGGTGAAATTCCAGTCAAAAGGTGCATCCAGTTCTCCATGTTATCTTGTTGAGAAAGGTATTATCTTAATACACAATGTAATGCCAGCATGTTTAGTTATTCAAGAGGTGTGGAGTGGAGGATGTTTAGAGAGAATAAATGCATATAATTAGTTTAGGAACAAACACTTCAATCACATCAAGAGTAAGATAAATATATATATATATATATATATATATATATATATATATATATATGTTATTAAAACGTCCACAAGATCAGGAATCTATGTGTCTCGCCTATCTCGGTCTATAAACAGCTATCCATTATGGATGGGAAATGAATTCTTGCCAGAAAAAGAAGACCGAGGTTACAACTTACAAGAGGAGAGCCCCATGTAGGAGCTCCTGATCTTCTTAGCTGGTTGTTGTCCATGAGGAGAAGCATCTTAGTTCTGTGCATTTTCTAGACTCTATACTAAATATAAAGAATCCTACAAGCCATTTTTAGGACCATTTGAGGTCTGATGTCGCTCGTGCAATGCCTACAAGCCATTTTGAGAACCATTTGAGGAATTTGTCTCAGTCCTCTGTAGCTAGCCTCTATTTGTGCATTTGTAAGCTATAGGGACTTGCTATGCTGGTAACAGATAATGATATCTCTTGATGGATTGTTTTGTGGGTTTTCACAGAAGGGTAGTTGTTGTCTTCTAGCAATGCAATAAGCTAAGGCTTAGTTATGTTCAAGTAGACAGAGCAATGTTTGTATTGTCTGACCCTTCTGCCTAGTTCTAAATTTTTTTTATGTGCTTAGGGTTCTTGACATTCAAGATTCACAGGCATGTCCCATTACATATGCAACTATGGCACTTGCTAAGCCCTTGTTTGGAATTGTAAGGTAAGTGGTAAGTGGTTTGAACAAGGAGTTAGTGTACTAATATTTGTCCCTAGATGTTTTCAATTAGTTTAATACATAGGTTAACTCATGTACACTAATGACATATTTTCTGCTATCATGTTGATTAGCTGGTTACTAATTCTTAGTTTTCCGGAATTCCTAAGTAGGACACCAATCATGCTCTAGCCGAAACCATCTCTATGATTCTAAGCTATAACAATAGTAAATTTGAAGATAATTTGCATGAAATTCTCACATTAAGGTTTTAGGGTAGAAATATGTAATTAGCAACTTTAGAGAATCGAAAAATGACTACAATAGGCTCATTTTCACTGTCTCATAGTAGAGTTGACAGATAAAATAGAAAATAAATAAGAAACTAGAAATAGAGGCTTCTATCAAGCTTTTGAGGATAATTAACCAAAATGTAAATAAAAAATAAGTACACTGCAATCTTTACTTCCCATCTGTAATTGCATGTTCTCAGTAAAGACAATGCAAGTTTGATGTACAGGTATTGGATTATTTTCTACTAACACATTTTCATTATATCAACATAAACCATCATATTCTTCCTCTACAATTTTTTAGAAGTTTAGAGTCCTTCACAACTAGACCACTTACACAAGCAGTTTGTAAACTATTAATGAATTCACCATTAAGACATCAACCACTAAAAAAATACAGAACAAGCCTCCTTGTCCAGACCTTTGAGAGGCCTTGAACCTTTGGGGAATTCGATATCAAGCAGTAATAGACCTGGTAAGTGGGCACTCAGGAACATACACACACCCAAAACCATCTTACAGTAAACATATTTTTCCAAGTTAGGCCATTTGGGTATACACCTATATCTATCTGATCTTACTTTTTCAATTCTTCATTTCAAGTCAGGGAATGAAGAATCTAATACCTTATATGAAATAGTGTCAATACGAGGCAGAAGCATCAACTAGAATGCAACATAATGAATGCCTATCATATGGCCTAATCTGTGAGCAAGAACAATAGTTGAAATTAAGGAGGAAGATTTTACACTATAATTTTCTAGCTTCTACACTAGTTCATACCCTACAGTTCAGTAGGTGAGTTGTATCATTAGCCAATCAAAGGTTGTGTCAAGAATGACGACCAATTGTAGAAAATATATGCATTTGTCTTGCTGGTGATTAAGTCCTCTATAAATGTGGAAATGATCTTGCAGTCGCATGTGAGAGTAAAATCAGAAACTATTAATGCATCAGTCTAGGTGTCTCATATCGCACATGAAGGAGTATCCAATGGCAGTTCAAGAGAATTCGATATATTCCTATTCACACTTAGATAGGTCATTTTATAATTTGAGAGCCAAGGGAAAAATAGGTTTTTTTGCGATAAGATGATGATGTTACAGGAAGTTGATAGCATTGCCACTTTACCCTACACCCCATGTGAGTGGCTTTTAAATGTAGTGTCTACTATACATGAGAACAATATCCTTCAATAAGTAATTCTCATGACTAGTTTTGGTATTGCCTCATCCCTAATTTGGGAATATTGGATTTAGGAGCGTTGAAAGGTATATTTTGTCTATTAGTTGTGAAGCCATTGATGTACATAGAGGGAAAGTTACATGAGTTTTCAAATGCTATCCAAGAAATTAGAGTAGATATCTTGACATACGAAGTCATATGAGGCAGTTGAACTGGTTTGGGCATGAACAGTTCAGCATCAAATGGAAATGGGTAGCCACCTCTTATTTGATAGGTTCTTATTACATGATGGTAGGTTTCTGTTTGTTGTTCTACTATGACCTCTAGACTGTTGTGCAATATTATCTTGAAATCCTCATAATTTTGCCACTAGTTTGATAGCAATTTTCAGAACTTTTTCTTTCAGTTGAACTTCTTGTTTGAATTGGGTTCTTGCTTCCTTTTATTCCTTGACAAAATATTGTGCATGCCAAATATGAAGGTGTTTTAAAGGCTAAACTATATAAGGGAAAATATTCCTATACCCTAGCGTTATGTCAAACGTACATAATAAAATATGGCAAAGAGAACAATGTTTTGATAGCACTAGACTGGTTTAGTTTGAGAATGAGATGAATGAACACATAATATTCTAGAGGAGAACACAAGAGACAATGAAACATAAATACCATAAATCTTGATTATTAGTGAAAATATTGTACACAAGTCATGGATAGAATCATGGCATCTATACCAAGTGATTCAAAACTATCGTTTATCATAATGCTACAATATCTAGGAGGAGACACATGAGTGTGGTTTAATGGCAAGAAACGAGGTGAGTGGGATCTTGTCATGCCCTGAAGCACTAGGAAGCATCATGGGAAAATGAATTCTTTTGATCTTTGCATCATGCATACCTATCGTCTGAGTACAAAGGAACTTAAGAATGGGGGACCTGTTATATGTCTAATTGCATTATATATAATTTTATTAGTGCACTGACTAAAAATTGCTATATTAATGATTAGATATATAAATTAAACACCCATGATCCTATATGAATGCTTATGTATTGATTTGTAAACATTTTTCTGCATTTTGTTTTTTGCTAGGATTGTTTTTTGTTTATATATAAACTTTATTCTAGGAGAGAGCCTTACAGTTCATTTGGAAGTTTTCAGTTTGTCGTCTCTTAGAAGCCAGAATTGCAATACAAACAAAATCACCATATACACTAGACTCCTAGAGTGCAGAAAGAAAGGGTGGAGTGAATTGAAAGCCATAGAGAAAGGTAGATGAGAAAACCCAAGGTGGATGGCATCATGGCAGTAAATGCAGCAATGGAATGTGGAGACTACTAGAAGTGATCTTTGATTCTGTATCATCCCTTTGTTGGTGATGGTACATAACTCCCTTCACATGGAGCATCATCCCTTCACATGGTACATAACTCCCTTGAGAAAGGAATTGGAGCCTTGAATCATTGAAATTATGGTTTTGATCAAATAAACAAGAATCATAGAATATTTGGCATTGTGGTCTGAAAATGTAGAGTAAGAAGAAAAATTCCAAGGAAGCATACTTGGTTCAGTGACTACTTAGAACTTTATACAAAGATTTAGTGACTATAACTTTATACAGAATGTTATCCAGAACTTTATCCATCCAAAGTGTAGTTTCCATTTTTATTCAAAATTTTCTAGGAGAAAGGATAACTGTATATGTTGTGGACCTTTTTCAACAATAGTGTAAGGGAGACGTTTCATATGTATGCACCATACAAATTGAACTTATACACTTAATTAGAAATTATGTAAAAAATTCTAAATTGGGTTTTGAACTTGAGAGTAGACATGAGTAGGTAGATTTGAAGGTATTCGATTAGGCTTTACATATTTGAGAAACCATATTTTGGGATCTTTAAGTAAGTCATAAATTTTCTAGCGAGGAAACCCTTTACTGAGAAAAACATATTCAAAGATATATCTTCATTCACATTGGCCAATTTAGTGAAGCTAGCGAAATAGAAAGACATTTTATTCTTACTGATTTATGCACAGAGATGAAGATTTGTGACACAAAATTATATTTTAGCACTAATTTCACCCACATTGCTACCTAAAATTAATTTTTAATGATGTTTGATGTTAATAGCAGGTTTTTTATGGTTCTAGGTGACTGTTCAAGGGCTGTAATGTGCTCAGACCTCTATTTTGTGACCCAAGACTGCCCAAAACTATTGATTAGGGCTCTTTTAGTGCTTAGAACTACTGATATACTGCTAGAGGCTTGTTATCGTTACTTTCTTCATGCCCAAAATTCCTTTTGGTGGGTATCCCCATACATCAATTGCTCATTGACCATTAATGGATAAGGGAAGGTCAACTTTATTATTTTCACATCGCAGGGCAGCTAAAAGATGACCACACTCAGAGTAGTTAGGGTTTGGTTATGATTTTGATGTTATAGAATGGCCCAAAATGAATCATTTTTTGTATAAATGAGACCCAAGTCCCATATGGATATAAAATTTAAAGGGTTTGTGTTTGTATCAAGACTCTTGGACATCAATGGACAAAACAGCTTTTATATTCATATCTGAAACCCTTCTCTAAACCCTTGCTCTCTTATGCTACATCGATAATGATTTCTCATATCCTTATCAATTGGTATAAAAAGTCGAGTGAGTCATGTATATTTGGAGTTGGATAATCACCTCGGCCTCTATCCTTAAGTCAGGTATTGAGAGCTTTTAAGCAAAATACTTCATTTTTTCATGCATATACTCTTTTTTATCTCATAATATAAGTTTTTACACTAATAGCCATTGAGTAACTAGATATGATCTTTGCATTGTTTTTTCACTAAGCATTTTCTTTTTGTTCCCATACACAATTATTGTGAAAAGCGGGAGGATTTGTTCTTTTACTACTAACCATTTCTTGGCAAATCCTTTCATCTTTTTGGACTTGATCTTACTGTTGGTTGGGAAGAAGCATACTTGTTACATTTGAGTTTTGTAAGATGTGGTGGAATATTATTTTCAGTCTAAGTTTCATTTTACAAGTTTTTGTTGAATATCAAATTGTTGTTCCTATTGTTCAAAATTGCAAACTTATACTCTGTTTTAAGTTAGAATTTACTTTCTCATTTTTGTCTATTCCTCTCCTAATATTAGTTTTGTCTTTAAATTGCAGGTATCATACTCTTATAGTAGAAATATATTCTTGTTTAACACATCAATCCTATGAGTGAGAAGGTAATAATACTACAAGACAATCCTACAAATGTTTCTCTTGAATTAAATTGGTAATGGTATTGTTGGCTTTATGAATTTTAGTGAATTCGTAGAATGTGTCCTCTCGCACTAATGAAATGAATTCATATAATGTATGTTCCAACGTTGGAGAATGAAATTGATATGATGTTTTTCTTAGGATTGGAGAAAGTATAAAGAGTGTTTGTTTCTTATGTATATACTGATCTCAACTTTAGATCTCTTAAGCATCTCCAGATTGCACGAGAGTCTTGCTTCTTTCAGTAGAATATTAATCTCTTTTCTAAATAAACAAATATATCTATGGTAACTATAAGAATAAACTCTTCAAATATAAAATTTACATTATTAACACAAAGTGTGTTGATTCATACATATGGGACAAACATCTTGCATCTTGTCATTGATTTGTGTGTACTTTATAAAAAATGGACTCCAAAAAAAATGTTGATATGAGCTACTAGGAATTCCATTTTCGCTTATGGTTTTGGCTTAGGTGGGGATTATATTTTCATCTTAGATATTTTTGATATTGTATTGATTTTTTGGGGAAGGATTTTGCTCCGCATTTACTAACTATGAGACTTTCTACTGATATTTAGCTATTGATTCTAAGCATATAAGGTAATGTGATTTAAGATCTGGTTACATCAAACATAGGTATGAATGCTCATGGATTTAAACCATATTGCATGTTCCATTA
This sequence comes from Pseudotsuga menziesii, assembly GCA_001517045.1. Lineage (NCBI taxonomy): Eukaryota > Viridiplantae > Streptophyta > Pinopsida > Pinales > Pinaceae > Pseudotsuga > Pseudotsuga menziesii. The sequence continues at coordinate 66,276 of LPNX010493662.1, read as the reverse complement.
CAATCTAAATTATTGTTATCATTAGGATATCCAGGAAAGTAAAATAGGATGGAAATTTTCCTTGTACATGAATTAATTTATTAGCACATAGTTCATTATTATAACATTTACCTTGTCATCCATTGACATTAACATGTTTTTGAACATTTAATACATTAATATGCATTGTGGGTAGTTTAATTGGATGTTATTAGCCATAAATTTGGGGTGGTCACTTTGAACCAAGAGTGTCTCTATCCATTCAACATCCTATACAAAAATGGTTTCCTCTTGTGGCCAATGTTGCAATCGGAAGACCGTGTTAAAATCTTAATTTGAATTAGGAACACACTATAGCATTATGATAGTCATTGACAGAATAGGTGAACACATTTTAACTATGCTTTGTCGATGGACTCGCTATACTATGCTTTGTCGACAGACTGCCTCACAAGTTGCAGATGTTGGTACTGTAATGATAGAAACTTTACAATCATAGGAAAATGATATATAGAGAACTAAGGAACGTAATCACTCCAATGTTGAAAATAATACAATCTATCATCCTTTGTCGACGATTAGATACTCAAAGTTGTGTATTGATAGTTTTTACCATTATAGAGGACTCTGTAAGTTAGGTTCCCAAATTCTTAAAGGGTTCTAGCTCAATGGAAGAGTGCCTACCTTACAAGAAGGAGGTTGGTGGTTCGATTCCTCCATGCCCTAGTGATATTATAATATCAGTTAAAAACAACTAAATTAGTAAGCAAAAAATAAGAGGTAGGTGACCAAACAAAATGACCAAAAATCGTATTTAAAATTACTAAAAATGAATAAATTAGTGACAAAAACATGAGAGATGCAAAACTAGGCATTAAAAAGGATGCAACACATGGCGCCAATGATGAAGCCAAACATGGCGTTGATATAGTAGAAAAATAAGGCATTACTTTGGATGCAAAACATGGCGCTACATAGAAATCAAAATATGGTGCAACAATAGAAGAAATATTTGGCGTCATTTTGGTAGCAAAACATGATGCAAAAAAGGAAGAAAAAATTGGTGCAAATTTGGAAGCAAAAATTGGCACATATTTGGAAGTAAAACATGGTGCAAAATGGGATGCCAAAGTGGTAGCAAAAATGGATGCAATATTGGATGATAATTTGGATGCTAATATGGTTCTATTAAGGATGCAAATATGGCGCTAATGAGGGTGTCATTTAAGAAGAAAAAATAGACACTCGCTAGGAAGCAAAATATGACATTATTTAGGAAGCAAACCTCGACGTTGTTTAGGAAGCAAAGTTGGACGCTATTCTGGAAGTAAACCTTGACATTGTTTAGGAAGCAAAGTTGGACACTATTCTGGAAACAAAAAAAGAGATGCTATTTTGGACGTCATAAAGGATGCTATTTAGGAAGCAAAAAAAGACGTTTTTTGAGACGCTTTAAGTTTTGTCCATGACGCGTCTCATTTAACGTCTAGTTTGACCACTCAATGTAAAAACAAATTACACTAAAAAGGGAAGCTAAATGGGATGCTAATTCTAGGATTTGTTGTAGTGAACCCTTAAATAAAATTGCAGTTCACATAAAAAGAATTCATGGAGAAAGTTCAAGAAAGAGTGATATGCAGATTACTAACAGAACATTACTGCCTAGAAATAATGTATGGTATGGAAACAAAATAAAAAATACCCTCCTTCATGAAATAATTTATATAGACATTGAAACCATCAAGCTATCTAAGTCCAATGGTTAAATATATAAATTCTTCAACTATGAAAAGAACTTACAAAATAAATAAATAAAATCATTAATCTCAAATCACTTCTTGTATGTAAAAGTGGTAAACTTAATTGTGGCTAGGAATATATTATTCACCAAAACTCAAGACACACTTATTCAACAGCAAGAAGATGAAAACATATCTAATATGTTGTACAAGAGGAAAACATGTTATAAGAAAAACAATAAATCATGATTGGTTTACAAAATATGTAAACATGATAATTTAAGGTCCTTACAAAAACAATATAGGAAAAAGGAGTGGACAAATTGATGGTGAAAACAAAAAATTCTAAGTATGCAATGCAAACTTTATGAAAACTAAAATCCAACTCACAATTGTCCCTATTATTAACCAAACTCCCAATGAGGCATAGATCAACTAAATAATAAGGATATATCAAGTTTCAAACATTTCCCAATAAATAAGGTGACAAAAGCATGCTACATCTAAGTGAAATTCTAGCAAAACATTAAAGGAAAAATAATTCCATGGTTCTAATTTACCATTATGAGGTTTAAGTATTAAGTTCAAATTTTTTAGAAACACATGTAGGAAGGATCTAACAGAAAACTCAAATATTACCTTAATCATAACTTTCTCATTAACAACAAATGGATATTAAAACCCCTTTTATTTCCAAAAAAATGCCCCTATCCATGAAGAACCCCACATAATCATGCAACAAAGGACACCTTTTCAACATTGTTTAGATTTTGAATTTAAAGATATATTCACTAGACTGCAAATCATAGTAAAGAATAAATCCAATTTCTTACTCCCACACATATCACTTACTCTTTTAATTCTATCTCCGTGATCTCCTACTTCTTCCCCATAGTTTCAAATCACTACATTATGTAATTGTCTCTGATCAAGCTCAAGTTTAACAACTAAAGCAACAACTCTAAGTGTTGTAGTTTCATTCCATTTAGAAAGTTCAATGTGTATTGTCACAATTATTTAAAGGAATTTTAAATGTTGAACTACATTTTTAAATGGATTTATATCCACTCACTAAGATTATGAACCATTGATGTTACCTCCACTTCTGTAGCACACGTACATAATAACTACAAATAGAAAATGCATTGGTTATGAGATATAAATAATTTCCAATAAGAGATCCACTCCTAGTAAAATAGATTAGATAAATGAAACAAACAAGCAAAAGGCCATTTTTCACTTACATTAGTTGTTTCAATATTATAGTTCATTCATTGGACCTTTATTTTTCTTATAAATATAAATTAAATGCATATGGGTGTTGAACTATTGTCATTATATCAAAATTGAAGTTTATGTACTATCACATGATATAATTCCAAGTTATGATGAATGTGACATTGATTCTCGTGTATGTGTTTTATGTGTCTATGTAAATGTGTGTGTCAAATAAAAGAGAAGAAAACATGTAGGTTCTACCTTGGTCATAAATGCGCATATAATCACACATATAATAGAACATTGAAAATGGCAGATATGCATAAATATTATTTTTGAGAGTCATGGATAAAGAGAAACAAACTAGTGGGTAAAAGTCCCACAAAGAATATGGTATGTGGTACAAAGGTTTTTAATGCAACATAAGTAATGAACTAATGTGTGTGAAAGTCCCACAAGGATGTTGGGATATGTGTATCATACACTACACATAGATGAATTATGGAAAGTGGCATTTCAATGCAGATCCTAACTTATTGAAAATAAAATTTAGTGGTGTGTTATCCGAAGTTATGTAAATTCACCAAGAGGACACATATCTTGAGTGAAGAATATTATAAATAGGAAAGAGATGGATGAGGTGAAGTGAGATTTTAGAGAATGAATATTTGAGATAACTATTTTACAAGATTTTAATTTCTTTGGGGTATCAATGGTTTGTTGATTGCTAAGAATATATTTATGAAGCAGATCCACAGTACACAACTCAAATAGTGACGAACAATGAACAAGTGAGCTTGAAGAAAATGATACCCATATCTTGGATGTGTGAAGTTCTTGCTTCGTAAAGACATAGATCACATAACAACAAGTATAAATGAGCCAGAGACTCTATTCATATGTAGAATGCAGATCAACTGAAAGGACATAGACAAGGATCGTAGAACAACAAGTATAACTGAGCTGGAGACTCTATTCAGACGTAGAATGCAAATCGATTGAAAGGATGCATAGCAGTATAAATCACACATCATATTTTTGGGAAACTGTCTGTTCATACATAGATACTCAGATGCAAATCAAAGAAGTTACAACAACTATCGATTGTGAATATAAGGTATTTTCTCTATTTTGAAACTTTTCTATACAATAATATTTTATATTAGGGAGGTCAGATGGGGAAAGGAGAAGGGGGTTGCATCCTCCTTCGAGTCAGTGTTGTAGAATACAATCAAGGTGTAGAAACATCCTTTCTGTTGGTGCAGATAAAAATCAGGGGGTTGTATCCTCATTTCAATTGGTGCTAGAGAACAAATATAAGTTGGTGCTTCCAAAACAAGAGAGCATAGTTATTCACATGTTAAAGATTAAAGTTGCAAGACACAGCTTGCGTAGTCAGATTGATATCTGTTTAGGTTGGTTCCTCAAGATCATGATTTGGTGATAACATAGATTGAAGTTGTTGCATGTTGGTTCCAGTATCCCGTAGATTGTACTTGGGATCATGTTAACACCTGAAATAAGTGAGTACTCATGTTAGGAGACTGTAATCTCCCATTGATGTAATTATACATATACATTTATAGATATACAATTACTTTCAAATATTTGTGTGATTTTCTAATTGTTCTTTTGGATGGTAGAATATTTGAAATATGTGAAACTCTACATAAGTTAAATTATAGATATCTGCACAATTATTGATTCACACCCACTCTCAATAATAAATTAATTCCAATAATTTGTATCAGAGCTCGTGTCTTCGGTAACAAAGTGACATATAGAAGATAAGATCCACGACAGTTATGGATGTAAACAAAGCAACATGGTTACAACAAAATGACAGTGAAGAGAATCCTTTGATTATGCAACTGAGGGACTCTATTTGCATATAAAAAATACTATAGAAAATGTAAAAATACGTTTGGTCAATTTCATGCAAACACTAAAGAGAAAAGAAGAAGAATATAATACCTCAGTGACGTACTTTACCAGTTAGTTACATGAAATGGATGAATAATGAAAATATAAGAAACTTAAGATAGATGCATTGGAAGCAAAATTAGAGCAAGAAACTACGGAAAATCAGAAACTATTTAGGGAAATCACGGTTTTAAGAAAAAAAGTAGACTATACAGAGAAAGATAAAAGAAAGATACAACCAGGTCAACTGAAGAAATTCTATCACTAAAGACCAACTCCAAAAAACTCAATGACAGAGCAGTGAAACTTGTAGAATGATCAATGAAGAGCAGAGCAAAGCTCAAGCTGAACCACACTAGATGGTTGTGCTCAAAGAAACAATTCTTGAGTACAAAAATTCACTTTATGAAAAGGAAAAGCATTTGACAGAAAATGAACAAGAAATTAAAATACTGTAAATTGCTTCATGCAGGGATTTCTTAGAGTGAACCCACGCCGTTTAGGGATACTCCTTTGCTCGCCCTTTGTTAGAGTCTTCTTCAAAATTATGTAAATGGATACAGTTATCACATGGGAAGATAAAAGGAACAAGTTTTGTGAATATGTCTACGAGTTGATCTTCATCCCTACAAAATTCTAAACAAATTTCTTTGTTATTCACCAGTTCTCTTATGAAATGATACCTTGTGTCAACGTGCTTGGTTTTCTTGTGAAACACATCATTCTTTGACAAGGCAATGACTGAATTGTTGTCACAGAAAATAGTTGTTGGTTCTTGTTGGTTTTGGGATAGATCTTTAACATTCTTCTCATCCAAATAGCTTGACATGAAATGCCTGTAGCTGCGACATACTCTGCTTCTGATGAAGATAGAGTTACTATGGGTTGTTTCTTCAAATCCCATGAAACAACACCTGTACCAAAATGAAATGTGTACCCATATGTGATTTTCCTGTCATCTATGTTGCCTCCATTATCGCTGTTAGTATATCCAATGAGTTTAAAATTTTATGAAGTTGAATGCATTATGCCAAGATCTTTTGTACCACTTACACACCTCAAAATTCTTTTACCTACTTGCCAATGTGAGTATTTTGGTGACTCCATGAATCTTGAGATTAGACTTACTCCATACATGATGTATGGTATTGTCACCATTACATACATAAGGCTTTCAACAAGCCTTTTAAACAACATAGGATCTACAGTGGATCCATCATCATCTTTTCTCAATTTTAAACCTATTATTGCTCGTGTTGGGGATGTCTTGCAATTTGACATATTAAATCTTTTTAGAACTATTCTTGCATACTTGGACTGTGATATGAAAATACCACTTTCAAATTGCTGGACTTGAATGCCCATAAAGAACTTCATGAGACCCAAATCATTCATTTAAAATTCACTTTCTGTGACTCTTCTAAATTATTTTATGCCAAATCACCAGTAAATATTAAATCATCCACATATAGGAAAACAATTAACATGTTACCTTTCTCATTCACTTTGGTGTACAATGTTGATTCACTTTCACTTCTGTGAAATCCATTCTCAATGAGATAGGAATCATTGTGATTTTACCAAGCTCTTGGAGCTTGCTTCAAACCATAGAGCGCCTTCTTTAGTCTGTACTCTTTGTGTTCTTGTTGTAATAACCCAAAATTTCGTAAAAATTTAAAGAAATTTAAAGGGACATAAAATATCTAAAGTCGCAGCTAAGTAACTTCTAATGGTTAGCAGAAAATGAAACAGTTTATAAAAGAACATGGAATTATTTCTTTAAAAGAACCTGTAAACTAATTGATGTAATCTTAAACACCTGTGTTAGTATTATTAATGACTTAATGGATTTAGTTCTATCAGAGTTATAAAAGGACTTGCATTTTGCTGCTGGTAGATATACAGATAATTAACTTTTGTCAAGTAGGTAAGAATTCTTATATGAGATTGGGGATTACTTAGCATTATGCTAACTCAATTGGACTACTGGTTCCTTACAGGTTTAGCAGGTAAGCATAAGATCAAGTAGGTGTTATTAAAAATTACATCGAGAACTACTTCCCTAACATGATTAAGATGCTAGATTTAGAAAAGGTTTAAATATGGTGCATGTATTCAAGGAGGTAAAGTGAATTCTATTTCCATTTATAAATCCATAGTTGTACTTATAACTAACACCATAATGGTTTTCTATCAAAAATATAAACAAGGGTTTGAATTGCAATAGCAAAAACTTACCAAAGTTCCTTCAATCATATGAAGATTATTCTCTAAATATCTAAAGAATACGGTTTGGTTTTCTTGTGTTTACATTACTGGTTATTTATAAATTCCCATAGAGAGAATAGAGCTCATGGTTTTGGGTTTAAATTCACTTCAAATTGTTTAGTGATCTCGCAGTTATTCTCATTTCAATACTCAAAAGATATCCTTCTCTTAAAGCATGATCAAGTTACCTATGTATTTTCAATTATAATTTTAAAAATGAGTTATTAGGAAATTATCAGAATTCTCTATCATTGCTAGTCTTCAGTTTCTTGATCACTCCTTCATCCAAATAGTATAAAGGTTATGTTTTTAGAAGTATATGGATTTTCCTTTTACTATAGTTATAAACTATATTATAACCATCTCATAACTCTTTACTATTTCTAAAATTACACCTTCTATTCGACTTGTATGAAAGCATGAAGATCTTCTTAGGATAACAATAGTGTTCAAGTTATAACCTAAGGTAGAATACCTACAAAACAAACTACTATGATGAAATCGAAAGGTGATAATCATATCTTGTATAGTTTGAAATGATTTTTGGTTTTCAAAATACTGCAATTGTTTGATTCCAGCGCTGACTATAGAATTCAACCCACGCTTGGAGAAATATTTGGAAGGGCACGTGGATTATTTACATCCACTCAAGGGTTGAATTAAAACCTTGAAAACCTATTCCTTTGCATTGCAGACCGTGGGTTCCTCCTTTGTGTTGGCCAAGCTGAGAGCTCACGACCATGAGAGGCCTATAACCACCTTCAAACATTGGGAATTTCACCTGCGACTTCTATACTGTGATTGTTGGGAGAATTCATTGATGGTTTGGTTTCTCTAAGTGTTGAAATTTACAGCGTGAGTGTGGTTGTTGGATTTTCATTATGGCCCGAAGACTGTACTTGTCTCAATCCTGCAACTGTTCACCATAGCTTCTGCCTTCATATACTTGAGTCAATTTCTTGTGCTTCTTTTGCAGAGGTGACTTCATGTCTTCTTCCTTATGGCATGGTGCCAAATGCAACGTGGTGTGGCCATTTCTCCTCTGCTTCAGATCCAAGTTTCTACAGGTAAATATTTACCCTAAAACTCTTGGTTTAAATTGTTTTCTTATGAGGGTTTTTACAATTTTAAGAAAACAAAGTATTTATGATAATACGGTTTCATTCTTGTAGGTCCTTGCTCCCGGCTCCAATGCTGTAGGTGAAAGCGAGCTCACCCTTCAGTATTTCATGGGAAAACAAAATGGTAAGCCCTGGTTTCAACGAGGGTTTCTTCCTGCATGTTGTTGTGGTTGATAATGGAACAGCCCCGGTTCTCTGTTAGCTTTAGTTTCCAAGCTTGTTTGTTATTTGTAAAGTTTGAGAAACCCTTAAAGGGTACTTCGTTCAGAGGTGAAGAAGGCTCTGGAAGCCATGATAGCAAAAGGTTTTTACTTGATGTTTTCAACCTTACGACCTGAACATTGTAGTTGCTTTCATTTTTAAACGACAGTGCCCAGCTTTGAACTCAATGAGGCTGTCGACCTCTGTCTCATTAAGTTTTAGTTTTTATAAAAGATTTTAGTGGGTGAAGAAAGACTTTGAAACAATTAGGATTGTAAATGGGAACAAGATTTTTCTCCTCTTAGTAAATTATGGATACTCTTTGATATATATATATATATTGCATATTTTGGTTTTGTTAAGAGGCGTGAGCCTCAACCCCTTAATTCTTAAGGCTGTAAGCCATTCCTTATTATTTGATTCTCTTTTTTTTGCATTTTGTCTATATAATATTTGATTTTAATTTGATTTTCAACAAATTGTTTAAGTAATATTTCAATTATTATCCTGTATTTATAAAGGTTTCCAGTGCACGGTTTATTAGAAAATTTACTATATTTAAGAGTAATATTTTACTCTCTTCTTAACTCAAAAGGGTTATTTAATAAGTAAACCCTACAGTTTGATAATAGTATTAATTATACTTAATAATTCTTAGCTCTGTTTATTTAATAATTTCCTTAATGATTTTTATAGTTTGTTTTTAATTCTTAGCTAAGAAAGATTAGGGTTTATTGCTACATACCTATGAATAGGATATATTTATCTTTCAATAACTACTGTGGTTCTAATTAGGTTATAGTAGAATCCTTCTGTCTTAGAGCAGAGACACATAGTGTCTTGAACTCAATGTTATAAACATGTTTTACAAATTCTCTTTACCTTGTTCTTAGATGTTAGCCTATTTACTCTACTTATGTTTATTTATTAAATTGTAAGTTCTATGTTTTAGAAAGAATACTAATATTATAATTAGTTCTATAAATAATATGATTACTATTGGTTTTACATACCTATCTTTTATCTTATATATGAAGTAAATACATTTAATGCAGACATTATTTACTACTTCTTTATAGAATAAATTATAAGCAAAACTAGTGTAGAGTGTAGTTACATTTTTCATTCAAGTGAAAAGAATCATCATATTTACCTAAACAACGAGTTGTACTAGAGTATTGCCTGAGTGAGGCGTGAAAAACTACAGTATGGAATTCTAATTCTTTTTGTTTCTCATTTTTCATATTCATTACTATTTCTAACATAATCTGTAATTTTCGAAGTCCATCATTACACATTTGCTCATTTCTTCATAAACCCTAATTAAATACTAACATGCCTGTATTTAAAAACTAATAAACATTTTACTAAGGATGGTAAATAAAAATAACATAAAGACAAATAGAACCTATCAATGATTAAGACGACAACAGCTTAAGGAGGTTGTTCCTCCCAGCCAATCTTCTCGAGAACGCTCAGACAATGCTTCCTTAGGACCCCTGAGCTTGTTCCTAGTCTTCTTGGAAGAGAACTCGGTGGAGAATATAACCTTAGGACCTTTTGTCACCTGACTGGTCCAATTACCTTAGCAATTAAAATCTGCTCACAGCAGTAAGAACTTTAGCCTAAATGATGCAATAAGTTCAGTCTCAGTAGTTAACCCCTCAAACTCACTTCAATAATCCCCTCCATTGAATTTCTCTTGAGTAAATCCATTCAAACTGAATGATCACCTCTTAGAATGAGCAGTCTCATCTATCTTCAATGGGAAATTTTATAGAGATGCCTAGGTCTTTTGGGTCAGTTTTCATTTAATGAGCCACTTGCTCCAATTCCACTTTCTTGGGGAATCATGACCACAAATATAGGGAAGTTGCCACCTGCAAAAGTTGGAAGTAGTTTGAGAATGCTACCACTTGTCAGTGTACTCTCCACCCAGTCTCCTCCACCAATTGACCAGTAAACACTCTTTTAATAGCTTCCCTAATTTGTTGTCTCATCATTTATTTATTTATAAATAAAATATTCTCAATTACATTAATTATTCTTGACCCCACTCGGTCATCAATTACAAATTTAGCATAAAATATAACACAATGTTCCTCAAATAACATTAAATTGTTTTTTTGCAAATTGGGGGATGTGACACTTGTCCTAGAACTTCATATCCTTGTGGTTGTTCCACCTATACTTCTTCATTTATATGGCCATTCAGGAATGCTGACTTAACATCCATTTGATAAACATGCCATTTCTTTTGTGCGGCAATGGCCAAAACAGTTCTATTTGTATCCATGCATGCAACTAGTGCGAATGTTTCATTAAAAATATATGGCGAGCTGCTGTGTGAACCCTCTTGCTACCATTCTTGCCTTGTGCTTCTGCACATTCCCGTTAGCATTTTTCTTGGTCTTATAAATCCATTTGATGCTCCTACATCTTTATCTTTTGGTACATCAATCAATTCCCATGTTTTGTTTTTCTCAATGCATTCTATTTTTTCATCGATGGCTTGTGCCCATACGTATTCTTGAAATGCTTCTTCAAATGTCAATGGATCATCTATTTGATAAAACAATGCAAAGAAAGAGAAGCAATTTGGTGTACCAGTTTCATATATTTCACACAAACTTCTTGTCTTTACTGGATCTGTTGATGTCGAACTACTTGATGGAGTCTATTGTCCTCTTGGAGTGCTTGATGATGTAGCTTGAGCTACAACTTGTGTTGATGTTGCTTGTGCTGAACCATGTCATGGTGTCATAGGAGTTGATGGTGCTACGACCGGTTGATTTACGTGTCGTGTTTGAACCACTTCTTTTGTCATTTCTTCAAGATCGACATTCAACAAAATCTTGACATTCTTCTCGACAGTTTCATCCCATGATTCATTCTCGATGAATTGAAAATCATGACTAATGATTACTTTCCTTGTGACAGGGTCATACAACTTATATGCTTTTGTGTCTTTAGAATAACAAAAAAAAAACGTTTTTGTCCCTTCTTTTCTAACTTCTTTCTTAGCTCATCTCGCACATGAGCATATACGACACAACCAAAAACTTTTAAATAAGAAACACTATGATTCATACATGTCCATGCTTCTTGACGAACCTTGTTCTTCATGCTCTTTGTTGGACATCAATTCATAATGTATATAGCAGTTGCGACTGCTTTAGCCTAATAGTCATTTGGCAAATGCTTGGCTACCATCATGATGCATGCCATTTCCATAATGGTTGTGTTCTTTCTCTCTACGACACTGTTCTGCTAAGGTGTATGCCGCGCAGTGAGTTGATTCTGTATGCCATAATTTTTGCATAAATTTAGAAATTCATTTGAAACATATTCATCGCCTCTGTTCATTCTTAGGATTTTTATGCAGTGTCCACTCTGGTTCTCCACGAGTGCTTTGAACTGTTGAAAACAACTAAATGTATCAGATTTATGTTTCAGAAAATATACCCATGTTTTTCTTGAGTAGTCATCAATAAAAGTAATAAAATAATTGTAGCCACCAATGAACGTTTTCTTCATTGGAGCACAAATATCAGAGTGCACAATCTCAAGTGGTGTGTGCGCTCTATATGACTTTCTGACTGGAAAATTCTCTCTATGCTGCTTGCCAAAAATGCAGTCTTCACAAACTTTGTCTGGTCTGTCAATCACTGGAAATCCTTTTACAATATTCTTTGTGTGCATTAGCTTCATCCCACCAAAATTCAGATGTCCAAATCTAAAATTCCATAGCGAGGAATGATTCTAAAATTTTGTTTGAAATGCATCCTGAAAATTTGCGCTACCATTTTCTTTCTTGTCGCAGTACACGACTTCTTATTTACATTCTTCCTTGAATGCAACTTCTATATTGTGTGGAACTATCCTCAATGGAAACAAGCGATTTCTTGTCATTGGCACTCTTGCTATTAGCTGGTTGCTTGGACATATATCTTTAATCACACAGTGATTGTCTTCCATGTAGACTATGTAACCTTTATGTATCAGTTGTCCAATACTCAACAACTTATGTTTCAGACCTTCGACATGATAAAAATCAGACATATACTTATGCTCCCCCTGTTTGGTTAGAATACTAACAATACCTTTTCCTAAAATAGTGACTTGGACATTATTTCCAAGTGTAACATCAAGTTTGAATTGAATTATCTAGACTAGAAAACAAATTTAAATTACGAGTCATATGATTGCTTCAACCTGAATCTAAATACCATATGTCAGACGGATTTTCTTAGATGGTATTGCATTCAATTGGGGATGCACATGCCATCAACATTGCTCTCGATGAAATGATGGTGTTCGTTGATTGATTCTGGCTTTGCTTTCCTTGGTCATATTACTTCTTCATGCATTCATATGCATAATGACCAAATTTCTTACATTAGTGACATTGAAAGGATTTGATTTATCAAACCTGTGACCACTTGGTTGACATGGGTTTTGATTCTGTCATCTACCAGCGACATCTGCAGGACTACTACTGCGTCCTCCTCTTGAGAAGTTTCTTTGTCTACCTCTAGAATTATTTCTCCCCCAGCCTCTTCCATGGCTTATAGATGACTGTGCCGCAAATGCTCCTTCCAATGATGTGTTTGTTCTACTGAGTCTTTGTTCATGATTGATGAGTGAATCTTGCAGCTCATCAATGGTGAACACTGTCATATCTTTGTGTTCTTCCAAGGTTACAACCAATGATTCAAATCTTAGGGGAAGACTTCTGATAATTTTCTCAACCACCATTTGGTTTATTATGGTTTCTCCATGAGATTTCAGTTGATTTATCAAACCAACAAATTTGGTATAAAATGAGTCTACTCACTCTGAATCTTTCACGGACAGAGATTCAAAATGTCTTCTCATAATTTGCAGCTTTGAAGTCTTTACCTTGTCAAAACCTAAAGCTTGATAGGTTGTCCCCAATGTGTCCCATGCCTACTTTGCAGTAATTGCTGCTGCTACTCTTAAGAGTATGCTTTCATGCATGGCTTGATGTATGTAGAACATAGATTTTCCATCTTTCTTCCTTTGTTCCCTCAGGATATCTTTCTCAGCTTGTCAGATATTATTATATGCCACTTGATCTGTTGGTTCTACATAACCATTCTGAAGAATATCCTAACCAAACATCTTGACCTCTGAACAAATCCTTCATTGTTAAATACCAATATCTCGGGAAAACAACGATCGTGGCAATTAACTTGATTTACCGTGCAACACAACCTTTTGTTTTCCCTTTCCTTTTTCACTTTTTCCTTACATGCTACGGAATTACTGCACCACTAAATTACCGCGCAACAAAATTACTATTGTGCTGTGACATAGTTGACATAGTTACTGGGACTAAGTAACTATGACGAACTTTTCACCTCGACACACTTTTACTTTTACAAACTTACTTTGACTTTGGCTTCGAACACTTTGACACAACAACTTTATATTTCAAGGTCTAAGGACTTAGGAATTTGAAAACATTTGTCACTGCCGTAATCTAGGATTAACTAGAACACAACTATAAAGAAAATAATAAACAAAATTGAACTTCTACACGCTGAAATAATTATGGATTTGTGTCTTTCACTCATAGTAAATATGGATTTGTGTCTTTCACTTAGAGTAAATGTAGACAACATTCACTCACGTAAATGTGGAGAAGATACTGGGCTAACTAAAAACATTCATTCAACCATAAACTTAAGGATTTATATTTCTTGTGAGGGCATAACAAAATTTACAGCAAAAGCTTGACCTTCAAACTCTTCAGTGAGTTTTTCTTCTTCTTCTCCGCACTTCTCTTCTCTGTTCTATTCTATTTAAAATTCTCTGCTCTATTCTGCTTTATTAATTTCGGATTTACAAAATCCACTTAAAAATGCTTCTCAATGATGTTGGCCACTTGACATTAAACACTGTAATTACTCTCTACATAGAAACTTAGCTTCAGCAACTAAATTCCTCTTTCTAGTTTCTGTAGACTGAAAGAGTTGCTGATGTGCTTATCTAATCAACCACTAATTAATATTTCCAACAACCCATGCACTTCAAGGATATTTCTTCAATCCCCCTTTGCTAGAGTCTTCCTCGAAATTATGTCAAGGAGTAATCTAACCTAGGCCCACCCAACCCCGTGGAGTAATAGCTTACTCGTTACCTTTCTGTGAGACCTAGACCCACCAGATTATGTTTCTTCTCTGGTGTTCACCCAATTGTTAAACAAGTATTACCAGATTCTGTTTTTCTCTGGTGTTCACCCAATTGGGTATTACCTTATTACCAGATTCTGTTTTTCTCTGGTGTTCACCCAATTGGGTATTACCTGAAATTCGTAAAGGAGTAGTCTATCTACCGGCACCTAGGCCCACCAGATTCTGTTTCTTCTCTGGTGTTCAACCCATTGTTAAACAAGTATTACCTGAAATTCGTAAAGGAGTAATCTATCTACCGGCACCTAGGCCCACCCAACCCCGTGAAGTAATAGCTTGGTTACCTTGGCCCACCCAACCCCGTGGAGTAATAGCTTACTCGTGAGTCGTTACCTTTCGGTGAGACATAGACCCACCAGATTCTTTTTCTTCTCTGGTGTTCACCCAATTGTTAAACAAGTATTACTTGAAATTCTTCGATATAGAGTGAGCTGTATTACCTAGAGCTGTAATTTTTGGCTTTTTCCAAGGATTTTAGCTCGACCATTCCCCGTGAATGATGACAACATCGTCGTTGAAATTTGCATAATCAGAATTATGCAAAAAGTAGCAAAGTCATACAGATGCATCTGGTTAAATTAACAGTGACTGTCACCCTCATCAATCAAGTGATAGCAGTTATGGACTAGTTTTCTGGTGTATAGACTATTGCGTTTGCAAAGGATTTTTATGGCAGTATAAAAGCCCAACGGTGTTTAAGAACCAATTTCAACCAACCTTGGTGGCACTTAGTTTGTCTTATTGTTTGCCTTAAAAGTTTCATTGGAAACTTAGTTTGTCTTATTGTTTGCCTTAAAAGTTTCATTGGAATTGGTGGTTCTGGTGTAGCGCTTCTTTGTTGTCAGGTAGTTCGTATGCTTCTGAGTAAAAGCCTCATAACCCTTGTAAGAAAGTCTGGACTCCAGGAGGTAAGTAGGTTTTTTAAAGTAGCTGCTAAACATTTTACATTTTTTTAAATTCAGTTAAAATGGTTAATATTTTTTTAATTTCAGTTAAAATGGTTAATATATAAATATTAACCAAAATGTAATTTAAACAATAAAATTAGTCACTACTACAAAACAATAAAAACTAATCATTTTAACAAAGGTTAGTAAATTAAAAAAAAAATCCAAAATTTTCCATCTCATTTATGTTTTTATGATTTGGCAAAATTTTCCAGCTCATTTATGTTTTTATGATTTGGTATAGAGAAGTATACTGTGACAACAAAAAAATTCCCAATCCACTTGAATATAGCAAATGTAGACAAGTTAAATCTGTAATTTCTGCTCGACGAAAAAAAAAATCCCAATCCACTTGAATATAGCAAAAGTAGAAAAGCTAAATCTGTAATTTCAGTTCTTTAACTCTTTAAACATTTGAGTATGCATACCGGCTTTAAATTTTATGTACATGGATACAATTATCCATAATGGATACACCATTATGTAAATGGATACAGTTATCAGACTACGTCTTGATTCCACCATTACATGCATCACCTTGCACACTCTTTGTCGCCGAAAGACGGACAATAGGTGCGATTGTATATCGGATCCACCTAAACCGCTACCTTTTATTGCCAGAATAATTACTGAACTATCTTATTTCAAAACACCTAGCATCAATTTTAGATCCACACATACGTTTCTCACTATAAGCGGAAACATCCCATATAAAGAAAATGAACTCTGTCTCCATTCCACATGAAGTCGAATCAAGTTTAACATCTTAACCCCAAATACAAAATGTTATAATTTTTATACGAGGTAAACAAAATGTTATAATTTTTATACGAGGTGTAGACCAATTTTTTACATCCGGGTGGCCTTTCAGGATCATGGAGATATCACTCCACCAGATTTTTCATTAACAAAGTATATTTATACATCATGATTTTCTGGTGACCGGAACAGTTCAGGACGACAGTTCTTTGGCTGAAATTAATCTTCATTCCGGGCCCTTAATCATTTTATACAAAGTGGTAAGCAAAATGTTATCATTTTATACGACGTGTACAGAATTTTTTACATTCGGGTGGCCTTTCAGGATCATGGAGGGGTCACTCCAAGAGATTTTCATCTAACTTCCTGACTGTATCAAAATCCGCCACAGCAATTTTATGTGGAGTGTGGTGAACCAGAACCGTTTTTATGATAGCTCATCTACCACTGTATTTTACCGGCTATGGAATTAATTTCCAAAGCAAAGCAAACTAATAGGGAATGATATAGAAATATAATTCACGTAGAGTAATGATTAATGATAATAAATGTTTTTGAGAACAAATTAGCACAACTTTCTTGAGTGCTTGCCGCTTGTTCAAGCGGAAAAAATACCTTACTACTCCCAACCGAGGTATCTTAATGCAGGCCAGTCTAGAAATCGCGTAACATTGCACAGTCAATGAGTATCTTGACGTTGATCAGTCTGGTAATCATGTCACATCGCACAGTAGATCTCATAGAAACATGAAGATCGTATAAAAATTGAACATTCACCTCCATTTTGATATTTAGATTACTGGGTTTTCTATTTCAAATGTTGCATTCACATTCCAAGTTCGAGTTCGAATTTTTTTTCAAGATTATGTAATCTCCAATTTAATATCCCTTTGTATTTTGAGATGTATAGCTATAGAATTTCTAAAAAAAAAACATATAAAGTTTTAGACAATTTATTTTATACAAATGGTGTGTGGGGAATCTGGAGCAAATGAGACCAGCAATGGATTTTTTTGTCCATAAATTTTTTATAAACCCATCAGAATCGCCGAAAATTTTCTTATAAACGCATCAAAATCGCCCAAAATTTTCATATAACAGCATCAGAATCACCCAAAATTTTCTTATAACCGCATCAGAATCGCCCAAAACTCGCCCAAAACATTGTTGTATCAATTGGAAAGTCAAGTGACCAAATTTTCTACAGTATCCATCTCAACAAAAGTAAAGAATTGTGAACCGAACCAGTCATGCTATTTTATAACAAGTGAAAAACAAACCACAGTACTATACACTCAAAATTAGGCCTCAAAACAAAACCTCCAACAGACGAACAAACAAACAACACCAAGTCTACTTTTCGAGCGCCAGTGATACCTTCTTTATACAACTAAACTAAGCCCACGTACCCTCTATAAGAGGCTTGATAGATGAAGTTTCACCAAACATGTTCACAAGATCAGAGCATGGTTTGCAATTATCACCCACGTCTTCGGCCTTCACGTCCAATCCGAGCTCTGCATCGATGTCGTCCGAGGCAGATATGAGAAGGAACTCACAGCCCTCGTAATTGAGGAAGTCGGGAGGATCCGCAGCCACAAAGCGGTAAGAGCCGATGCGTCCCTGCAGATGTGCAGGGAAGGTCGCCTTTCGTTTGCTCTGAAGGCCTGTAGAGGGCGGCGCAGGCTGCTCCGGATTCCTGATCTGTATGATGAAAGATCCTTCCCGTTCCACGTTCAAGGAGTCCTGAGGTTCTTGTTTCCCTTCGGGACGAGGGAGCTCCAGCTTGTAAACCAGATGGGTATGCATTCCCTTCTTCGAATTAGCCGGATGGTGTCGCAGGATTCGGTACACGCCTTCGGCTAGAGGCCTCGCAGCAGGCTTCAATCTCGTTCCTCGGGTAGCTGTTTCGTATTGCTCTGCACAATCATGTAATATTCATATGATTATGAAACTAGTCTAGTTATAAGAGAATGCAAATATGACAAAATTCACCAAAAACATTGAATGAATGAATAATATTATCTAGTATATATTGGTACTGAATGTTTAATTGCTGTTATATACCTTCTGAGAGCGCTTTCTTTATGTCTTCAATGCTTGTTGTAACGATCTCCACGAAGCCCCAGTAAGGCCGAGACCTCTTGGAGGGATTAGGGAGGCTCTTGCGGCCCATCACGATGAACCTCAATAATGGCTTCTCTTGAATGATTATTTTCTTCAAGAACGAATCAGAGAACACAGAAAGACCTAGTTATATTTTGCAACTCGTAAATATAGCATAATCTTCTCAAGCTTCCCATGAAATTTCTATTTCTATTTCATCGAAATAGAGTACAATCTCTAAAGATAGTTCAAATTCCTCTTAGCCTTTACCTCTATTTCATTGTACGAGACTGGAAGCTCAAAAAGATTAAAAATAAAAGAAACAAATAACATTCATAGCATTTTAAGGGAATCAGGAAGCTTTTTAATATGATACAATGACCAGTTGTGGTTTGCAGGTGATCCATTACTATTTTTTTTTGTAAAGTCTCCTGTTTCAGTGATTCTTGACAAATATGGCCTAATTGTGATGATTCCAACCATAGTCTTCCTTAGAGAGGGACAAGACAATGCGCTGGAGATAGAACTTGGGCTACTAACTATGGAAATTCCAACTATTAATACTTTCGCCGTCGTGAAAAAGAAGAGTTCTAGTTGTGGTAACTTCCAACTATTACTGTTTTTCCTTTGATGAAGCAAGGATAAAGCAAGGACAAACAGAAATCATGGGCTGGGAGGAAAAACGAAGCTGGGATAGTTGTGGTAAACTATTGCTTTTGTTGTGGTCAAAGAAGAAACAGAAACCCTTGGCTGGGCTGCTGAAAATCCAGCCCGAGCTAGTTATGGAAAATTTAGTCTACTAGTAGTTGTGGTAAAATTCCAACCTGAGGTAATTTTAGTTAAATCTAAAAAACCTGGGCTAGCTGTGATAAATTCCTACTATTATTGTTTTTCTGTGGTAATAGAAAATCTTGGTTAGTTGTGGTAAAGTACAACTATCACTGATTTCTGTGGTAAAATTGGCAGAAAATCTATGAATTCCTTGAATAGTTGTGGTAAACTCCAACTATTGCAGCTCTTTTTTGGCGAGAAAAGCAGAAAACCTGGGCTATTTGTGGCAAACCCCAACTAACACTGCTTTTCTGTGGTAAAACAGAAATTATATCACTTGTTTTCTGTGGTGATAAAACAGTAAACATGAGCTCCGACTACTGCTTTTCTGTGGTAATAACTTTGGAACTGTTAATAGTGTAGATATATACTTTGGAACTGTTAATAGTGTAGATATATACTGACCCTGGATTTATCATGCAGGTTTAATATGTTAAAGAATCAGAAACTATTACTAGTTTTCTGTGATAAACTTAAGATACCAAGGGTTTAATGGATATCTGCTATTAACGTAGGTCAATATTATCTATGGATGTGTTACTAATACATTGGTTATAGGGATCCATCCTGACCTATGGAGCTCTAATATGTGAAAGAATCACAAACCATTATTGGTTCTCTGTGATAAACTCAAGCTAGTAAGGTTTTCATGGATCTCTACTGGTTTATTTTCAATATTATCTATGGATGTGTTACTAATACGTTGGTTATAGGGATCCAGCCTGACCTATGAAGCTCTAATATGTGAAAGAATCACAAACCATTATTGGTTCTCTGTGATAAACTCATGCTAGTAAGGTTTTCATGGATCTCTACTGGTTTATTTTGATTTGATTGAATTGAGAGACATCTCTCCCAACCCCGGATGAGAGAGAAGCTAGCTAAACTCTTCAGATAAATTTATAAACCAGCACAGGTCCATCTTAATTTGGACATGTTAATAATGTATCTGTTATGCGGGTCTGTCTTAAACAATCTTATCCCTCTATATCTTTGATACATGTCTAATAGGTTTTAAGAACTTTTTCTTCGACTAATGGGTTAAAATAATTAGTTATCATATAACAGATAAAGGGTAAGCATGGGTAACTTCAGATCACTGGTAGTATACAACCAAGGTATGATAAATCAATTCAGGGGCAACACGTGGATGGATTTGCAACCTCTGTTATGCAGGCCTAATATGTCAAAGATTAAGTTCGAAGGGTATGTGACACAGACCCAATATGTCAAAGAATTTGATACTTCCAAGTTTGATAAGTTTGAGCATAGCAGGTCCCTGCTAGTATACAACAAATATAAGCATAAGTAAGTTCAAATGACTGGTAATATTCAACAATATTATGATAGATCAATTCAAGAGCAACATGGTTTGATTTTGAAAAGAAAGAAGATGATGAACAGAACATAAAAGATGAGGGTGACAACTTTGTAGTATATTTAACCAGGGTAAGAAAGAAGATAAGACAGTGTAATGCATATTAGATGAGATAGATTAATCATAATGTCTAACCATTGCAAAGTAGAAGTAATATTCATGCAATAGATTAATATTGTATGTGAAAGTGATACTGTACTGTCGAAAAGAAGTAATATTCCTGCAACAGATTAATGTATGTTAATGTGATACTTTACTGTCGAAAATATGTGTTTGAACGAATATTATCTGGTTGCTATAGAAAGTATTATTATCTTAAAACATAGAAGAGTATGTTAAAAAACTATACTCTGACATAACTAAAACTAAAACTAAAACTCAGCTTCTATAGATTGGAGCTCAGGGTAAGAAAAAGTCATATAGAATAATATTAACCATTGCAAAGTAGAACTAATATCCATGAAATAGATTAATGTATGTGAATGTGATACTCTACTGTCTAAAATATGTGTTTGAACGAATATTATCTGCTTGCTATAGAAGTATATCTTAAAACATAGAAGAGTATCTGAAAAACACTAGACTATGACATAACTAATGCTAAAACTCAGTTCCTTTAGATTGGAGCTCACGCTAAGAAAAAGTCATAGAAAATAATATATATGACAATTAAAAAAAAGATAAACTTCGGTGCATATGGACTGGAGTTAATGCTAAGAAAGTAAAATATCTTTTCATCTTATATATTCAAGCAAAAGATATGGAGACAGAATGTTTCATAATTTAGACGTAGAAATAATTAACAAAAAAATTGCAGTTAAAGCCTTTTGAAAGGCTATATATATATATATATATATATATATATATATATTAAAACAATGATGCTGTAGAAACAATTCTTTTAGAGAAAGTTGCGGCCAAACTGGTATCAAAATGAGTGGGACAGAGTCTACTGCAACTATCCTTTGTTTGATTCTCAGCAAATTGGTATGTTCAGTCTCCTAACAAAATTGGCTGGTTCTTGGGGCAGAGAATAACAAACATACATCCCTTGAACCTTGTATGAGGAGAATATATAGATATAGATATATATATAGATATATGTGTGTGTGTATTAAAACAGTGATGCTGAAGAAACAATTCTTTTAGAGAAAGTTGCGGCCAAATTGGTATCAAAATGAATGAGAAAGAGTCTACTGCAACTATCCATTGTTGGATTCTCAGCAAATTGGTATGTTTAGTCTCCTAACAAAAATGGCTGGTTCTTGGGGTAAAGAATAACAAATATACATCCCCAAACAACCTTGTATGAGGAGAGAAATGACAGAAATTCAATAAGTCAAAGTCATGAAAAAATACAAAGGGTCTAACACTCTTAATGCCCAGGCCAAAGCTACTCTGCACATCAATCATTGGACCCTTCACCCCCTAACCGCTTAGAAGACAAATTGGAGGATTGAAACCAACCTTAACGAATACAATATACGGTGAATAAGTCCTAGGAAAAGTTCAATTTTATCCAACGAAAACGATAAACAATGACCTAATATTGGACATACCTCTGATCCATGGCCTCCCAGGCGATCCTTGGATTCCATTTCACTTCCCTCATCGCCACTCTTTGTTTTTTGGGCCGCGCTGTCTTGATCCACTCGGGCTTCACTGCCCTTTTGTGGGGCTTCACTGCCCTTTTGTTGTGTTTCAATGTCTTCTTTTGGGGTTTCTCTGGCTTCTTCTTGGGCTTCACTCTCTGCAGATTTCTTGAACTTTCCCTCCTTTCCAGAATCTGATGACTGCTTCTCTTCCTCAATCTTTTCTCCAGATTCTGGCCTAAGAACGATGTACATTCTCTGCACGTCATCTGGGCTGTGGGCTTCTTCCTTATTGACCTTGGGCCTGTAGAAGAAAAATATCTCGCCCCGTTCCTATGCCAAAATTTTAAACACTTGAATGAATTCTTGCATCAAAATTCCCAAAGCGCTGAAATACATTAAGAAAAACAAAGAATAAGAAAAAAAAATCAAGTACCTGAATCTCAACTATGGGTTCCTCTCGTGTCTTTGTTTCTTCGCCCTCGCCCATTGTAATTAAGTACTAGAAAGCTCGTTCTTTCTCGCCTAACCAGTTGTTGCAACGTTACATTTGTTGCCTGGAATGAACATCGACTTCCTATTTAATCAGTTTCGTCATCTACTGTATTCCCTGAACCTTGTTTCTGGCGCCCTCTTCCAAACACGTTGTTGCATGCATGTCAACCACATGTCTACTCTGTAACGTGCCTCCTCCTCCTTGACCTAACAATATATTGACATAATCATCAAGCTTGTTTGTCAACCTGATTAAGGTTTTCGGATCCAAATTTCTAATCTTAAAAACGAATGAGGTTCTGTGTCTGTCTGTCATTACGAACGATCAATACATAGCATTGGTTTTCGAATCAGTTGGGCTACGTGTTTGCAGCTTTCCATCTTCGTTGTGTTCCCTGTTTTTTTATTATTATCAGATCTTGGATTTCTCACTTTCTAGACTGTTTTAACAGATGCACGTGTAATGTGAACGCCATAACTTTATGAGTTTGTATGCAAAAAGCATGTCGGATATGTTCTTCTTTTGCAACACATATACACATTGGATTTTTATTAGATGACATGTATCAATGCTGACAAATTGAAATCTGTCGAGTGGATTGTAATGTTCCTACTCTCTTATTAACCAGCGATTATGATGAATGTTGTTTATTCCCCTGTACCTCTACCAATGTTTTGTTGGGCCAAAAACAATCGACATTTAAGCATCTACTAGGTGAAATTCATACATGTTGCTTATAATTTGGCATTAGTGGTTAAAAGTTAGGTAAGAGCAAAGAATTTTACAGTTTAATTTCGTTTTTCAAGAAAATCTCTATGATGTTGTGGTGGTTGGTTGGCAGGTCAAACATTTTATCTATTATTTCTCACCCTTTCTTTGTTTCAATTCCGCTCGTATTAAAATGCCCCTAATTTTGGCACTATTTATGTCATTTGCACTCTTTGTTGCATTAGCTTGGTTAGTATGTGGGTGAAAATACTGCCTTTAGTTTAATACGTGTTTTTTAAAGACATGTTTATATATATATATATATATAAACTTTTAAAACAATGTTTGAGATGATTATTAAGATAAAAGTATAATTTTGTTTCAAATACATTTTAGTAATGTTTGAGGCTATTTTTAACATAATCTTAACACTTTATTTTAATATTGCTGTTTTTTTAAGTTACCATTTTTTTATCTTTATGGAGGAAAAAGAATAGGGCTTTTACATAACATAAAGCATTGCAAAAAACATTGTTTTCTATCTAATCTTAAACATGAGCTTGTATTGTTTGCATAGTGTTAGAGCAAATAATCTACCTTAGTACCATGATCTACACCTAGGAGGCATTTTCATTTGTCTAGTACTTATGTTATGTGATCTTACTTAGGCTATATTGGTCAATATTGGTGTATTAGCTGATTTCTCGTTCATTAACTCACAGTTGAGGTGCTCCACTTTGATCATCCTAATAGTTGAGGCGCTTTAGTTTTATCATCCCTTGACATTCTAGGCACCTACATTGATTACAAACCATTTTTGCTTTGACTAAGGGCGCTAGTGTGTGAATGTGGTTGTTTTATGGTATTTTTGGTCATTTATTGGCTCCTAGAGAGTCACCCATTCACACATGTGTACTCCCATGCCTTGCATGTCTGCATTTATGCCTCCTTACATGTTCACACATGTATTCGTGACTGTTTGGTTAGGTTTGGGAGCCTATTTGTTAATCTAGTGGGGTTTAGTGGTCAAATCCTAGCCTGACACTTTTATGCATTCACATGGCCTCCAAAGGCTCATGAATTTTCCCAATATATTATAAATATGTACCATACACATAAACAAGATGTACTGTAATATAACGATCAATTATTGGCGCTATATTTCATTCTCTTTTGTTGTTCTCTTGCATATTTTGGAAAATACTTTGATTGTGAATACTTTCCTGGCTCCTAGATCTCAATGTGAAGAAATTCTCACATGTTATCAGAGCTGATTGGAGCTGCAAACAAATATAGAGAGGTTTGAGTTTTTTTTAGGGCATATTTCCAAAAAATTTGAGTGTTCGCATTGCAAGTTCTACAATGTTTTTGTCACAAGTTGCCCAATAAGAATAGATAAGACTCGAGTATTGATGACCCCATTCAACTATTTTGAATGGAAGGCCAAAATGGTGATCCAACTGAGGTCGAAAGTCCTGTATAGAGTCACCATGGGGACTGAAATCGAGCCCAACTCTGTTGTGGAGAAAGATAAGTGCTTCAATAGACTTGATGAAGCATTTGGTATGCTCTGTCTCAGTACTTCGAGGGATCTTCTATTTCATGTAGACAGTATTAGCACACCCAATGATGTTTGGATCAATATTGAGTCACTATTTGGGAATACTAATGAGATGAGAGGCCATCAGCTCGAAAATGAGCTAATCTCACTCAGTCTAGTGCATGATGAGACCATCCAAGACATATTTACAAAGTTTAAAGTGCGTGTTCTTAAGCTGAAACAGTGTGGCATAGAGAAGAAAGAAGATCAACTTATCTTGTCCATCCTTTCTAAGCTAGGGACTGAGTATTATGTGTTTGTTTCTACATTCCACTGAAACAAGATTATAACTAGAAATTGGAGGATTCCTATGCTAGCAGACTTCATGGAGTCTTTGACTCGGGAGAAGGACAAGCTAGTACAAATGGGTACCATCAAATCCACCAAATGTCAAGCTCTTGATGCTCGTGTATCAAATCAATCCAAAGGTAAGAATAAATATTTGAAGCAAAGAGAGAAAGAGAAGAATCATTCAAGTTTAGAAAGCTCCATTTCTACCGATGGGATTTTGATATCGAGGAGGAGAAACAAGAGAGAGAGAGACCCACATGTGGTTTTTGTAGAGGTTTACATCTTGAAAGATATTTCTTCAGAAATAAGATGGAAATCATGACCAATTTCCTTGAGGAGAACTATATTGATCTTCCATAATTTGTAAGAGGATGGGAGTGCGAGTAAGGAAATGGTAAGCCTGAGCATGCATTGAGTACATGGGTGAAACCCATTTATAATTTACCTTCTTACATATCAAAATCTGAATCCTCCATCCCTTCCTTAGAAGAAACCCCAACCATTTCACCAAAGATTCCTCCAGAAACTAGTCATTTCTCACTAGCTTTTTATGAGTCTTTTGAAAGCTCTTTCCCAATCCAATCAGATATTCCCCATTATGATTCTAAAGGTGATATACTCACTAATATACAACCTATGACAATCATAGAGTCATTTCCCCAACCATTTCACGACCAAAATACCCAACAACCCTCAAGTTCACTGGTTGGGAAATCTCAAAATTGACTAGTTTCCAATGCTATGTCACTTGTGTCTGTTGCTTTTATTTCTTCTATGTATTTCATTGGTTGGAAAACCATATCATTGTACTTCATATGAATGTTTTTCCATATGTTTGGACTTTTTTTTACCACCCATGGTTCAAATCTCAAGTCTCCAGACCCTCCAGGTTCGCTCAACTGTAAAAGTGATCTAGTTGCTCACTCTTCTCTCTCTATGGACCTGTTTTTTCATGGAGATACCATACCTATGCTATTTTCTATTGTATATGACATATATTATGATATTTTAGAGCCTCATGAGCTTTTGTATAGAGTTATGAAGGTACTTCATCAAGCTGGGAAGAAGATTCATTGTTTTATTCATGATATGGAAGCTACAGTACATGAGGAAGATTTTGTTGAATATTTTGATGTTATTTGGGAAAAAGTTTGTAGAGATATATTTTTCATGGTTGATTATGCTTCTAGATCAGAGTATGCTTGCAGAAAAAGACATTCTTATGATGCCCCTCCATCATCAAATGATGACCATCAAAGGGCCTCTCCACATGATCCTCGTCTACAACACTTTGATGCATTAATGCATGATATTGGAATCCACAACATCTTCACCAAGTCCATCACCAAGAAGTTGTTCTTTCAGCTCATTTAAGTGAAGAAGAGGACCCGTTGAAGAGATTTTTTATCATCTTTGTCATGTCCATTTTTTAGGGGAGGTTTTGGCCCATGAGGTTTTCCTCCTTACCTCGATTACATGGACTAATAAAAATTTTCTGTAAAAGGTGACTTGTGCCTTAGTTTCAAAGGCCTTAATCAATCATTTTGTATAAATTGTACTAAGTTAGGCTTAAGGGGGGGTTCTAGAGAAATTAATCTACTATAGTACCATTATCTACACCTAGGAGGCCTTTTCATTTGTCTAGTACTTATTTTATATGATCCTACTTAGGTTATATTGGTCAATATTGGCCTATTATCTTATTTCTGGCTCATTAAATCATAGTTGAGGCACTCCACTTTGATTATACCTATAGTTTAGGTGCTATAGTTAATCATCCCGACACTCGAGGAACCTGCAGTGATTACAAACCACTTCTTCTCTCACTGAGGGTGCTAGTGTGTGAATGTGGTTGTTTTATAGTATTTGTGGTCATTTATTGGCTCCTAAAGACTCACCCACTCACACATGTGTACTCCCATGCCTTGCATTCCTGCATTTATGCCTCTTTACATGTTCACACATGTATTTGTGACAGTTCAGTTAGGTTTTGGAGCCTATTGGTCAGCCCAGGGGGTTTAGGGGTCAAGTCCTATCCTCACACTTGTATCCATTCACATGGCCTCCAAAGGCTCATGAATTTTCCCAAATGTATTATACATATGTACTATACACATATACAAGATGTACTGTAAAATAATGATCATTTATTAGCACCATTCATATGTGTTATTTCATTTGCTTTTGTTGTTCTCTTGCATATTTTGTCAAATACTTTGATTACGAATATTTCTCTAGCTCCTAGGTCTCACTGTGAAGCAATTCTCACACATAGATTCGTGAGCCATGAATTTCCTACACAAAAGGTTAATGTGTAATCATTTTGGTGTGCTAATTTCATAGGTTCGGGGTGCTATTCGCATAGATCTATACTGAAAGGTAAAGGTAGTTTCCACAAAGATAAAGGTGATAGTGGAGGTGACTATATCAAATCCAAATGTGATCCATGTGGCTAAGCAAGTAGAGATAAACATATCTATTTATTAAAGTGCATTCCTAATCTTGTAAATAATTTTACTAATCATGAAGATGTATAAATGTTTTAATGGATTGAATTTGAATACAATTGTTCTTATTAGCTTATGTGTTAAAGTATTGTAACTTCAGAATATATTCTATTGTAATTTTGTTTTATTCTCCTTCGGAGATGTCCTTGATGTAATTAGTCATGTAAAAGTCATGAGGTAAACCGTTTCTACCAAAATTAGTGAATGGAAGTTGGCTAAAACCTTACCGAGATACGCAAGAGGGGCACCATGACTTAGACGCCGCATAAAGTAACATATATAATGGAAATAATAGTTAAAATAATAGTACCCACAAAAGTAACATATATAATGTATTTTGAGTCTCCTAAGGTAGGTCAGCCCTAATTATGGAACATGGTTGATCATAGTTAGTTATTTAAGGCACTCACCTAATGAATATAATAGGTGTGGCACCTCTCTCATTCTATCATATCTTACACTCAAGTATTGTGCTCGAGAGAGAGAGAGAGAGATAGTCTCTTGTGTAAGACAAGAAACTATTGTTGTTGTTGGGGCTTTACACTGTACTTGGTTGAATTCTATACTGAGGAGGTTTTGCAGGGTTTTCTCCATTGTGGTTTCCCCAAGGAAAATATCTGTGTTCTCTTGTGTTGTTGTACTTGTCTTTCTTTTAGTGATCCTTTTCTTATGGTTATGATTTTATGATGCCAAATGTTTTTAGATATTTTATAACCATTAAAATATAACATGGTATTCAAGCCACCCTGAAAGAAGTCTTTGTGCAGTCGAAACAATGCTACATCTACAACTACTGAAGATTAGGGTGTCATGCTTGAGAACCTTATAAGAAAAAAGATAGCCATGTTGGTACTCTTGCTATAGATTGATATTGGAGAAGGCTCAAGAGCTGAAACTTCGATAAGAAGAAGATAAAATATTATTCTACCATTTGTGAAAGTTTCAGACTCAGATTCACAATAATATAGGAGATATGATTCCTCCAACTCAGGGTTCCACCCTCTCCTAGAATTCATCCTAAAACAAGTGACCTAGGGAGAATCACTATATATCGGGATAGGAAGGTCCAAATGAAATTTCGCAAGGTGTTGCAGATAGGGAACAAAACATAGTTTCTTCGGTAAACATTTCAGACCCTAAAAGTGAAATAGTAACAAATGTTAGTTTGTACAAGTTCGCTATTCTGAGTAATCCAGAAATAAAACACCTTGGAGAAATTTGCATAAGTCCAACCTGGTGAATCCAATTATTCTCTAACCCATGGTCTTGGAAATAAGATAGACCAGGATACCTCGAGACAAATTTTCAAACCTTGAGAAGAAAAAAATTCGGAGCTATAGCATAAACAAGATCACTCAATTCTGGAGAAGAAGCCAGAGAAAAACTAGGGCTTCCTGTTTCAAGCACTTCCCTCCACCAATAAGTTGAAGAAGTTGGACCATAAAATTATCCCTAGGAGGGAGAATATCTCTATGTAATAATTTTCTCATTTTGTGGAATTTCAACTTTTGACCTAACAGTTCTGTCAAAGAAAACTACAGCATCTGATATTTTGCAGTTTTGTCCATAGTTTTGGGAAAATAAGTATGTTTCTCAGCTCGCCTTGAGGAGGCACATCTTTCTATCAAATCATATATGAAAGATACCTAAGTTGAAAAATTAGGGTTTTTCTATCAAACCTTAGGTCCTCTAGAATAATTCTTCCAAAAGATCCTTTAAGCAACCATCAAGTTGAAGCAGTCTCATTGGTAAGTTGAATCCTCTCTATTTCCATTTGAGGTTCTAATTTTGATCATGATGAAAAATAGTACCAAGATTGAGAACAACCTTGAAAGAGTCGAGAAATTCTAAGCATGCAATTATAGACTGCTTATCATAGATGAAGAATCATTCCATAAATAACTATGTCAAAGAAGAAGTTGCAGATCTGGACGGAGATGAAGTTGAAGCAAAGAAAAAGGACATAGTAAAAACAAACATGAGTATTTCTACCTACATTGGATCTCACATGTCACTCATCCTTCAATACTCCCAAGGATATGTTCGATGCAATGAACATCATGTACAAAGATGAACTTGAGAACTCAACTCAAGGATGTGAAGGTGCAATGTCAGAAAACATTCAATGATTAGTTCACAAGAAGATCTCATCTCAAGGAGCAATTAGAAGCAGTTGAAGACAATGCCAAAGAAGAAGAAGCATAAATTACAATTTTGAATGGTCTTCCAAATTCATTCAAGGGAGTTGTTCTAGTAGGAAGATCACATATGGAGGAATGCACGGTTGATTGATGGAAAAAGAAGAAGAGATGACAATCTATCCCTAACATGTCATGCCAAGAAGAGAAAGAACAAGAAGGAATAACATTCCTGCCAAGAATAGAAGGGAATATCACAACTCAATAGTTCATTTGTGATGAATGGAAGGATGATATGATCTAGAATTACTAGTCGATAATACAGAATGATGTTTGGATATGAGTTCAAGACATGAAGGTAATTTTTATGAAGACTTACAAGTAGATATACAAGATCAAGTATATCGTAGATCAAAGTATCAAAAGATATGAAGCAAGGTTCGTGGAGAGTCGACAAGACACTTCTCTAGGAGATAGACAAACCTATTCAGTAGTAGATATTACACTAGAAAGTTGGTGTGGTCAAAGTAGAATAAAAGAATTAGCAACTTATATGGTTTGAGACTCTCTACATAGAACCACCTATGCACAGAAGGATTGGTTGAAGCTCAGCAGGCACCCGTGGGATGACACATACAGTTACATGAGAAGCTTGAGGATCAACTAAAGTGATATAGATCCGAAAATTTACTACAAGGTTTAATATAAAAACATATAAAGGATAAAAATATCATAGATGGGTGCAAGAAAAAAACTTCCAACAATGTTTGAGATACAAAGAAGACTAGTAGCAGAGGAGGCTACATGTAACTCCAATGTCCTAATACAAATGTAGAGGGAGAATGGTGCTCCACCTCAGAGGGACTGACTACGGTAGATATCAAAGCTCAAGAATATTGAAATGACTCTTGGGATTAGAGGTATAATGAAATCGAGAGGACATTCTACTTATCCAAGTAAAATATGCAGAGAAAATGGTGTGGTACGTAAAGGGTACTGCAGAGATATGATGACTTTGTTTGAAGTTTATAGTGCTACAAATTGAAATATCACTCCAACATATTGCAGAAATCAGAGAATTTCTCTCAATGCAACCAAGGACAAATATATCGCAATTGAGAAGAAAGCAATTAAAGATTCCTCAAAGTAATGAGGAATATGATCCAGAAGAATTATATCGATGAAGATGAAGATTATACTCTTATCCATTTCATCATTGGATAAGAAGAGATGCACTGGTAGGACACACATACAAAATCCTATGTGATATATGGTGTAAGAAGGCTTGCTCTATATTTTCGATCATGAGCGAGATAGGAAAAGGTGCCCAGAAGCAGACGATAAAGCTGAACACATTCGTAAAGACTACAATAATCCAAGAAGACAGAGATGAATATGGATTCTACCAAACAAACAAAGATAATTGTTTGATTTGTCATTTCCTATATATCTAGTTGTTCAAGATGTGTACATAGATATGTTTCTAGATTTAGGAAATGTGCTATGCATATTAGAATATTTGTAGTTTACTACAAATATGCAGGTGATGGGTAAGTGGCTTATCTTATTGTACAACATTCCATTGCTACTTATGAAACATCCTTGCTGAAATAATATCTTGGCAATATGGAGGGAATATAGAAAGTTACCATACAGGATATAGATGATTGGTGCATTAGCAGAAATAGTTGCACAATTATATATATCTTTATGCATGAGAATTTTTTATTTGAAATATGCTACGAAATGTTTCTAATCATACAACTGTATTTGACTTGTAGGAATACCTACAAGAGAAGAAATGATGACGTTGTGGATGTATGATACAATTGCAGATGTACAACAAAGAATGATCACTACAACAAATTTGAATTTTAGGGGTGGTTTTTTTCCGCCTCCAAAAGTCACTTTTGGCGGCAGTTTTGGCTTCGGAAGCGGTCTTTACAAAACCACCCCTAATAAAACCAA
Organism: Pseudotsuga menziesii; assembly: GCA_001517045.1. Classification (NCBI taxonomy): domain Eukaryota; kingdom Viridiplantae; phylum Streptophyta; class Pinopsida; order Pinales; family Pinaceae; genus Pseudotsuga; species Pseudotsuga menziesii. The sequence goes on along the minus strand of LPNX010493662.1, from coordinate 34,288 downwards.
CACTAAATTTTTTGAGTTTAGGGGAGGTTCTTGAAGAGATCAAAATCACCCCTAAAAGTGACTTTTGGAGGCAGTTCTAAGCCCCCCCCAAAAAAGTGACTTTGACTTTTGGGGGAGGTTCACCCCCCCCCCCTAAGTGACTTTTGGGGGCAGTTCTAATCCCTACCCAAAAGTGACTTTTGGGGGTGGTTCTAAACATCCCAAAAGCGACTTTTAAGGGAGGTTCTAAGCCCTACCCAAAAGTGACTTCTGGGTGTGGTTCTAAACACCCCAAAAGCGACTTTTAAGGGCGGTTCTAAACCCCCCTCATAGACACCTATGGGGGAGATTCCAAACCCCCTGCAAAATTCCTTATTACATACCTTTAGGGGCAATTACAAACCCCCCTCGTAGGTACCTACGGGGCCAGTTCAAAACCCCCCATAAAAGTATTTAACTTTGAGGGAGTTTATAAACCCCCCTTGTAGGTACCTGAAGAGGTGGTTCAAAACCCCCCATAAAACTCTTTACAAACCTTTGGGGGTGGTTATAAACCCCCCTTGTAGGTACCTATGGTGGAAGTTCAAAAACCCCCTCATATTTACCTATGGGAGTGGTTCAAAACCCCCATTAAAAGTCTTTATTACACAAATTTCGGGGCGGTTATAAACCCCCCTAATAGGTACCTATGGAGGTGGTTCGAACCCCCCCTAAAAATATTTACAAACCTTTGGGGGCGGTTACAAACCCCCCTCGTAGGTACCTACGGAGGAAGTTCAACCCCCCCCCTAAAACTCTTTACAAACCTTTGGGGGTAGTTATAAACCCCCATCGTAGGTACCTACGGAGGCGGTTCAAAACCCCTAGAGGTGGTTTAAAACCCACCCTAAAACTCTTTACAAACCTTTGGGGGGCAGTTGTGAACCCCCCTCATATAAACTTACAGGGGGGTTCACAAATACATGTTCACACATGTATTTGTGACAGTTCAGTTAGGTTTTGGAGCCTATTGGTCAGCCCAGGGGATTTAGGGGTCAAATCCTATCCTCACACTTGTATCCATTCACATGGCCTCCAAAGGCTCATGAATTTTCCCAAATGTATTATACATATGTACTATACACATATACAAGATGTACTGTAAAATAATGATCAGTTATTAGCACCATTCATATGTGTTATTTCATTTTCCTATGTTGTTCTCTTGCATATTTTGTCAAATACTTTGATTACGAATATTTCTCTGGCTCCTAGGTCTCACTGTGAAGAAATTCTCACACATAGATTTGTGAGCCATGAATTTCCTACACAAAAGGTTAATGTGTAATCGTCTTGTTGTGCTAATTGCATAGGTCCGGGGTGCTATTCGCATAGACCTATACTGAAAGGTAAAGGTATTTTCCACAAAGATAAAGGCGATAGTGGAGGTGACTATATCAAATCCAAATGTGATCCATGTGGCTGAGCAAGTAGAGATAAACATATCTATTTATTAAAGTGCATTCCTAATCTTGTAAATAATTTTACTAATCATGAAGATGTATAAATGTTTTAATGGATTGAATTTGAATACAATTGTTCTTATTAGCTTATGTGTTAAAGTATTGTAACTTCAGAATATATTCTATTGTAATTTTGTTGTATTCTCCTTCGGAGTTGTCCTTGATGTAATTAGTCATGTAAAAGTCATGAGGTAAACCATTTCTACCAAAATTAGTGAATGGAAGTTGGCTAAAACCTTACCGAGATACGCAAGAGGGGCACCATGACTCAGACGCCGCATAAAGTAACATATATAATGGAAATAATAGTTAAAATAATAGTACCCACAAAAGTAACATATATAATGTATTTTGAGTCTCCTAAGGTAGGTCATCCCTAATTACGGAACATGGTTGAGCATAGTTAGTTATTTAAGGCACTCACCTAATGAATATAATAGGTGTGGCACCTCTCTCATTCTATCATATCTTACACTCAAGTATTGTGCTCGAGAGAGAGAGAGAGATAGTCTCTTGTGGAAGACAAGAAACTATTGTTGTTGTTGGGGCTTTACACTGTACTTGGTTGAATTCTATACTGAGGAGGTTTTGCAGGGTTTTCTCCATTGTGGTTTCCCCAAGGAAAATATATGTGTTCTCTTGTGTTGTTGTACTTGTCTTTATTTTAGTGATCCTTTTCTTATGGTTATGATGTTATGATGCCAAATGATTTTAGATATTTTATAACCATTAAAATATAACATGGTATTCAAGCCACCCTTAAAGAAGTCTTTGTGTAGTCGAAACAATGCTACATCTACAACTACTGAAGATTAGGGTGTCATGCTTGAGAACCTTATAAGAAAAAAGATAGCCATGTTGGTACTCTTGCTATAGATTGATATTGGAGAAGGCTCAAGAGCTGAAACTTCGATAAGAAGAAGATAAAATATTATTCTACCATTTGTGAAAGTTTCAGCCTCAGATTCACAATAATATAGGAGATATGATTCCTCCAACTCAGGGTTCCACCCTCTCCTAGAATTCATCCTAAAACAAGTGACCTAGGGAGAATCACTATATATCGGGATAGGAAGGTCCAAATGAAATTTCGCAAGGTGTTGCAGATAGGGAACAAAACATAGTTTCTTCGGTAAACATTTCAGACGCTAAAAGTGAAATAGTAACAAATGTTAGTTTGTACAAGTTCGCTATTCTGAGTAATCTAGAAATAAAACACCTTGGAGAACTTTGCATAAGTCCGACCTGGTGAATCCAATTATTCTCTAACCCATGGTCTTGGAAATTATAAGATAGACCAGGATACCTCGAGACAAATTTTCAAACCTTGAGAAGACAAAAATTTGGAGCTATAGCATAAACAAGATCACTCAATTCTGGAGAAGAAACCAGAGAAAAACTAGGGATTCCTGTTTCGAGCACTTCCCTCCACCAATAAGTTGAAGAAGTTGGACCATAAAATTCTCCCCAGGAGGGAGAATATCTCTATGTAATAATTTTCTCATTTTGTGGAATTTCAACTTTTGACCTAACAGCGCTGTCAAAGAAAACTATAGCATCCGATATTTTGCAGTTTTGTCCACAGTTTTGGGAAAATAAGTATGTTTCTCAGCTCGCCTTGAGGAGGCACATCTTTCTATCAAATCATATATGAAAGATACCTAATTTGAAAAATTAGGGTTTCTCTATCAAACCTTAGGTCCTCTAGAATAATTCTTCCAAAAGATCCTTCAAGCAACCATCAAGTTGAAGCAGTCTCATTGGTAAGTTGAATCCTCTCTATTTCCATTTGAGGTTCTAATTTTGATCATGATGAAAAATAGTACCAAGATTGAGAACAACCTTGAAAGAGTCGAGAAATTCTAAGCATGCAATTATAGACTGCTTATCATACATGAAGAATCATTCCATAAAGAACTATGTCAAACAAGAAGTTGCAGATCTGGACGGAGATGAAGTTGAAGCAAAGAAAAAGGACCTAGTAAAAACAAACATGTGTATTTCTACCTACATTGGATCTCACATGTCACTCATCCTTCAATACTCCCAAGGATATGTTCGATGCAATGAACATCATGTACAAATATGAACTTGAGAACTCAACTCAAGGATGTGAAGGTGCAATGTCAGAAAACATTCAATGATTACTTCACAAGAAGATCTCATCTCAAGGAGCAATTAGAAGCAGTTGAAGACAATGCCAAGGAAGAATAAGCATAAATTACAATTTCGAATGGTCTTCCAAATTCATTCAAGGGAGTTGTTCTAGTAGGAAGATCACATATGGAGGAATGCACGATTGATTGATGGAAAAAGAAGAAGAGATGACAATCTATCCCTAACATGTCATGCCAAGAAGAGAAAGAACAAGAAGGAATAACATTCCTGCCAAGAATAGAAGGGAATATCACAACTCAATAGTTCATTTGTGATGAATGGAAGGATGATATGATCTAGAATTACTAGTCGATAATATAGAATGATGTTTGGATATGAGTTCAAGACATGAAGGTAATTTTTATGTAGACTTACAAGTAGATATACAAGATCAAGTATATCGTAGATCAAAGCATAAAAAGATATGAAGCAAGGTTCGTGGAGAGTCGACAAGACACTTCTCTAGGAGATAGACAAACATATTCAGTAGTAGATATTACACTAGAAAGTTGGTGTAGTCAAAGTAGTATAAAAGAATTAGCAACCTATATGGTTTGAGACTCTCTACATAGAACCACCTATGCACAGAAGGATTGGTTGAAGCTCAGCAGGCACCCGTGGGATGACACATACAGTTACATGAGAAGCTTGAGGATCAACTAAAGTGATATAGAACCCAACATTTACTACAAGGTTTAATACAAAAACATATAAAGGATAAAAATATCATAGATGGGTGCAAGAAAAAAACTTCCAACAATGTTTGAGATACAAAGAAGACTAGTAGCAAAGGAGGCTACATGTAACTCAAATGTCCTAATACAAATGTAGAGGGAGAATGGTGCTCTACCTCATAGGGAGTGACTATGGTAGATATCAAAGCTTAAGAATATTGAAATGACTCTTGGCATTAGAGGTATAATGAAATCGAGAGGACATTCTACTTATCCAAGTAAAATATGCAGAGAAAATGGTGTGGTACGTAAAGGGTACTGCAGAGATATGATGACTTTGTTTGAAGTTTATAGTGCTACAAACTGAAATATCACTCCAACATATTGCAGAAATCAGAGAATTTCTCTCAATGAAACCAAGGACAAATATATTGCAATTGATAAGAAAGCAATTAAAGATTCCTCAAAGTAATGAGGAATATGATCCAGAAGAATTATATCGATGAAGATGAAGATTATACTCTTATCCATTTCATCATTGGATAATAAGAGATGCATTGGTAGGACACACATACAAAATCCTATGTGATATATGGTGTAAGAAGGCTTGCGCTATATTTTCGATCATGAGCGAGATAGGAAAAGGTGCCCAGAATCAGACGATAAAGCTGAACACATTCGTAAATACTACAATAATCCAAGAAGACAGAGATGAATATGGATTCTACCAAACAAACAAAGATAATTGTTTGATTTGTCATTTCCTATATATCTAGTTGTTCAAGATGTGTACATAGATATGTTTCTAGATTCAGGAAATGTGCTATGCATATTAGAATATTTGTAGTTTACTACAAATATGCAGGTGATGGGTAAGTGGCTTATCTTATTGTACAACATTCCATTGCTACTTATGAAACGTCCTTGCTGAAATAATATCTTGGCAAGATGGAGGGAATATAGAAAGTTACCATACAGGATATAGAGTATTGGTGCATTAGCAGAAATAGTTGCACAATTATATATATCTTTATGCATGAGAATTTTTTATTTGAAATATGCTACAAAATATTTCTAATCATACAACTGTATTTGACTTGTAGGAAGACCTACAAGAGAAGAAATGATGACGTTATGGATGTATGATACAATTGCAGATGTACAACAAAGAATGATCACTACAACAAATTTGAATTTTAGGGGTGGTTGTCTTCCGCCTCCAAAAGTCACTTTTGGCGGCAGTTTTGGCTTCGGAGGCGGTCTTTACAAAACCACCCCTAATAACACCAACACTAAATTTTTTGAGTTTAGGGGAGGTTCTTGAAGAGATCAAAATCACCCCTAAAAGTGACTTCTGGAGGCGGTTCTAAGCCCCCCCCCAAAAAGTGACTTTGACTTTTGGGGGAGGTTCACCCCCCCCCTAAGTGACTTTTGGGGCAGTTCTAAGCCCTACACAAAAGTGACTTTTGGGGGTGGTTCTAAACATCCCAAAAGAGACTTTTAAGGGAGGTTCTAAGCCCTACCCAAAAGTGACTTCTGGGTGTGGTTCTAAACACCCCAAAAGTGACTTTTAAGGGCGGTTCTAAACCCCCCTCACAGACACCTATGGGGGAGATTCCAAAACCCCCGCAAAATTCCTTATTACATACCTTTAGGGGCAATTACAAACCCCCCTCATAGGTACCTACGGGGGTGGCTTCAAACCCCCCTCGTAGGTACCTACGGGGGCAGTTCAAAACCCCCCATAAAAGTATTTAACTTTGGGGGCGTTTATAAACCCCCCTTGTAGGTACCTGAAGAGGTGGTTCAAAACCCCCCATAAAACTCTTTAAAAACCTTTGGGGGTCGTTATAAACCCCCCTTGTAGGTACCTATGGGGGCGGTTCAAAACCCCCCTCGTATTTACCTATGGGAGTGTTTCAAAACATCCATTAAAAGTCTTTATTACACAAATTTGGGGGCGGTTATAAACCCCCCTCATAGGTACCTATGGAGGTGGTTCGAACCCCCCCTAAAAATATTTACAAACCTTTGGGGGCGATTATAAACCCCCCTCGTAGGTACCTACGGAGGAAGTTCGAACCCCCCCCTAAAACTCTTTACAAACCTTTGGGGGCAGTTATAAACCCCCATCGTAGGTACCTACGGAGGCGGTTCAAAACCCCCAGAGGTGGTTTAAAACCCACCCTAAAACTCTTTACAAACCTTTAGGGGCAGTTGTGAACCTCCCTCATTTAAGAATTGGGGAAAGGGGAAATATTAACACTAATATTGCATCATTTTTAATTATAAGAAAAGACTAATAATCCAAACATTGTTTCTAACTCGAGAGACCTAAGAAAGTAGTTTTAATGGATCTAGCCTTATTTAGATATATGCTAACCACTTCAAATCATATGATAACCACTTCAAATCGTATGGATCTGACCTTCTTTAGATATATGCTAACCACTTCAAATACTATGATGTAATCAATATAATGTAGATGTATGCTAGGAAATTCACATTTAAACTCTAAAACATATAATTATGCATCCAATTGACCTCAAGTTGGATTTAAAAAGAAGAATATTTTTCCACCTAGGAAGACACTCAGTTTGCTTGATTATGATCACGCCACTATACAAGACACAGAGTAACAACAAATAAATGTGTTTTAGAGCTCTGTAGATTTTTTGAATCTGTAGATTTAAATAGATGTTGCAATAAATTCAAAATTATTAAACACTAAAGTAAAAGACATTAAGATACTAAATAGTAAAATAATATTGCTTAAAAATAGATAAGAGTAAAAATGACTCAATCAAGGAGTTTCAAAGTTTCCTGAGAGACATCTAGGAGTTTCATATTTTTGTGAGGGGTGTCAGGAAGTCCCTTCCAAGTTTTACTATGAACATATGAGGTTCACAACAGGGGGCAAAATTCCTGCATGTATTCCTCTTAGATTCACCCAAAGATAAAGACATAAACATTTCTCCCACCGTTCCTCTGTCCCAGGGATGCATGAAACATGAGAAACATGTTCCCAACCCTTGGGGACATGTCCCTATGGAGAACTGCTAATATCTCAAGCGATTAGTCACATCTCACTAATACTCTAAAAGAAGCCAACTAAATTAGTGAAAAGGGAAGGTTCGCAAAGAATTTATGTAAAGGTCAAGCCTGATTAGTTACTTGGATGCAATATTTTATTAGAATAGTCTTAGAAAATCTAGCAGACTCCATCCACTGCATGGAATCTTTCCTACCACGTGAATTAGACAATTAAAAGATGACAACATATGAGCTAGCAGCATGAACATTAAAATAAGAAAGAAACCCATTAGAATAATTATATGTACTTGTGGGTTCTGGACATTGATTGCATGGATCAAAATATTTTATTGTCAAAACAGGGTTTTGATGATTATAACACAACGGCCAAAACATCATAGTGGCTAATATGTAATATACATATTTTTATCATTTATAGCATTTAGATTGAATTCAATAGAAACATACTTGTACAACTTCCAATCATGCACCTATCTAGTAGATACTAAGATGTCAATGGTGATCCAAATTATTATATGGTGGTCAAATTATAGATTTACTGCATTGAACATTATGAAAATGGACGCAATCTTTAAGAAAGGGGTATTGACCAAAGTAATGGCATTAAATAAATCACTCCATGAAAATAGAAAAAGCTAATATGAGCTCCATGTGACTGTATCAAATGTATCATAAATCATAGATTTCATATTTGGAACATAATTTGTAGTGAAACTATGCCTTCTCTGATTTAGGACAGCAAGAATATTTTACATCTCGAGAATCAACGATGGAAGAATACCATGGATTGCTTTCTATTTTCTATAAAATAATAAGCTAAATACCCGTTAGCTACAAAGTACACCCAACCCAAGAGGTTAGCCCATCCATTTCTCAGTGGTCACCGATGTATGTTATTGGGAATTTGGCTAGTCCCATGCCAGCAGGTTCCCAGTTTCAATCCCCTTGGGTGATGAGAATTAGTCCATGCCTACAGGATTACTATGTATTCCATCCTTAAAAGTGGGAAAACATCCCCTTGGGTTCCCTACGAGGATTTTCTTGGAGAAAAAAAGGTACAAATTACATTAAATGTTTCAAATGATACAACTATATCATAACCATCATAGATCCATCATAACTTTAGATCTATTAGGCATCGAGAGGGATCCAAAAATTAAAATGCAAATATCTCTTTGGTTAAAATATATTAAGTTAAGATGGATCTACATTGGTGTGCTTACACACACACATCATATGCCTTCTAATAAAATTGCTTTAAATTCCTCTTCTTTCAATATGTCATCTGTCAGAAGCTCTTATTAATGATCTTCATTAATTTGAAATATTATTAATGAAAGAGGTAGCAATTCCTAATGGATATAATGTATCGTCTCAAGATTGGAAATCACTAGAAGCATTGAAACTTCAAGGAGAAAATGTAGAGGAAACAATTAAATGGTCTAAAAATAAAGAAACAGGTGAGTATACAACCAAACTGGGATACTCATCAAGGGTAGAGAAATTGCAATGAAAATAAATAGTTTGGTGATGGAAAGTTGTTAGGAATTTGGAAAGTCCTCCCAAATCAAGGCTTTTTATTTGGATTGCATGGGACAATGGACAAAAAAGGAATTTGAATAGTCCTGGGCCCCTGGCAGGTGCATCTTATGTAAATGTAGTGAAGAAACAATGGATCATGTTTTGGTCTATTGTCCTTTATCTAAGGCTGTCTGGAATGAATTATTACAACTATTTCTGGAACAAACAAATGGGATCAGTCAAATTTGGTTGATTATTTTTTTCTAATGGCTATCTGATAAATATGAAAAAGCTTTGAAAGTTTTTCCTTGCTTTGTTGATTTAAAAAAATAATATGATTTTTCAAGTAACGAAAATAAATACAACCCAGGAAACCAATACAATCTGAGTCTCCTTTAAAGGCAGTTGAAGCACTTTAAGAGAAATATCTTAGATAATTCTAGAGAAACCAAATCTGGTATTGATCATGAAACAACTTGGGGTTTCTACAATAAAGCTTGTCAAGGAAATCCATGAATGTGCGTGGCAGGGTCCATCTGTGCATTAATTACTCTTATTATTTTCTTTGGAAGTATGCTGCAGAACAAGGGACAAATAGTAGAGTTGAGTTTTATCGCATTTGAATTTTGATGAAGGTAGAAAAGGAAAAAGAATGTACATTTGGAGGTCTATAGAGATTCCAAGCTTTTGATGGACTAGGCACATAGCAGATGCAGATTTGAGAATATTCTATTATAGGTCATGTTAACCCAAAAATCCCCCACATAGCTCTCAATGGCCTACACCACCCAAGGACACCATCTCACAACACTCATTTCACTCCATAAGACCTTTCGTTTGACCCCCACACCTCCAAAAGAGCCCAAGGATGAAGAAAAGGGCTAAAAACCCCAAAAAATAGCCCAAAATAGCCCCCTAGGAGCTAAAGCCCTTAAAAAGGGGCTAAAACCCTAAAAGGGGCTAAATTTATGTTGGAAGGGGCTAAAGGCCCAAAAAAGGGGCTAAATAACTGACCAAGGGCTTAAAACCCTAAAAAACCTTGGAAAAACTATAAAAGGAGGGTGGGGGGTCACTCTCAAAACGATCCTCACTTGCCTATTGTTATGCTGCCCGTGGATGCTTTGAGACCTTTTGCTCTCAAACCACCCACTCTCCCTCTCCTCCATCTCCATCTCATCAAGCCAATGCTTCCCAACCAAGAGAGAGGTGCTCCCATGAGCTATGGCATAGTGGCCCATTTCCACCTAAGTGAGGTATAATTTATTTCCATGGTTGTTTATTTGTTTTGCTTTCTAACCCTCATTTGTGTTTGCAGGTTTTTCATTGACATTGTTTGTAGGTTTGGCATTGTAGTAGATTAGGTTGTTTGCAGGTTTCAAGGAGCCGAAACCCTAACCCATTTTTTGTAGAGGGGTTCACAAGGGCTTCATCTCTCCCTTTATTTTCTATTATTAGCTCTTAGATCTAGTTTACAGTAGCTTCCATTTGCTTATTCTTGTTTAGATTAGCTTAGTTTAATTCGTTGCTATGTTTATGCTATTTTCCCTTTCGTTTTTTTCTATTTTCAAAGGGTAGGAACCTACCCTTGTGCCCTATAGGCACAAGGGAGCTATTCCTGCCCCTGTAGTGAGGAGAAATTCTCACTACAGCTTTGGTGAGTCCACTGGTTCGATCCCACAGGATCCCGGGGCCAAAAATTTGAAGTTTTCTAGTTTTTTCCATTTTACACTAGTTTTCTGAAATCTTAGGTTAGATATGTTTAAATCTGATTTATTTCCTATTTTAGTCAATGCCAAAGCCTCTGCTAGGCCGAGGCGAGTCAGATTGACCCTAGTACCAGTTACTATCGGCTAGATCTGACCCTGCATCACCAAAAAACCCCTTTCTGGAGAAGGTCGCTCTTATTGGGGGAAAAGGTGAGACTGGGGCGCTCTTAATTGGCCAACAGGTGCACCTAGGATGGACTTAATCCTCAGATAGGCAGGACTTCAGCCCAGAAGCTCAGGTTGCGGCTGTTTTCACATTCTGTGCGACCCCCTCGCTCATTTCTGGAAAAATCTCGTGGCCCCCTCACTAGATCTAGTCAGAAATGTGCGGCCTGTCACACAGAAGTTGTATTTAAGTTTAATTAACATTAATTTTCAGTTTCAGAGGATTGTTAGTGTGGCCCAACTGCCTTTGTCCACCATTGCAAGTATCTTTCAATTCTAGTTTTTATTTTCTACAAATCAATCCATGAACAATGTGTATATGCTAAATCAATCATTAAGGCTTAATAAAATCAACTAGTCTAACTAAAAGTAACTTTAAAATCACCATTTGAGGGATTTCCAGATTTATAAGAACTCTACTCTGCATGTGATGTATTGTTTGCGGGGGGGAACCATTGGGAACAGAGGAACAGCAGGTCCCTCTTCATACAAAGACGCAGCTCGATCAAAGGGGTCATAGTCCACAACAGCTCCACCATCTTCACAACCCAATCCGTATATTGTGGAGAAACTGGATGTTATCCCATCTCTGGAGGTCAAGAATAAAGAGGTAACACAACTATTCAGTACTCTTCAAACACATGCTCTCATCTGCCGTTTCAATGGTTTTTGGCCCAGATCTTTTGATCTTCATAACTGGATCTACACAAACTGGACAACAAATTGTCAAATTCTTTTATGCTCCAAAGGATTTTTTGTTGTAGAGTTTGAATCAAAGGAAGAATATCAGAAGATCATTGAACAGGGTCCTTGGTTTTGGGGGAGAGCGGGGATTTTCTTAACCCCTTGGTTCCCTGAGTTTGATGCCAACACTATGGTGGTAACCAAAATGCCAGTATGGATGCGGCTGCCAAACCTGCCCCTTCCTTTCAAGCATCACCTAGTACTGGAAGACATTGGCAATCTGCTTGGGAAGTTCATTAAAAGTGATTATGATCTGAATGAGCAAGGGTTATTTACTTATGCCATAATTTGTGTGGAGATCGACCTTAGCAAAGGTCTTCCTGATAGAGTCCAGCTGATATATGAAAATCACAAATGGATCTAGGCACTGGACTATGAAAATACTGCTTTTAGATGCAGATTTTGCCATCTGACAGGACACTTACAAGACTTGTGTCCTCTTTCAAAAAGGTTTCCCAAAAAGAAATAGGGGTTGCATCCAAAAAGGAAAACATGGCAGGCAGATTATGCTCCCTCTATTGATGAGGATTCAGAGGGTGAGGAGAGCGAACTAGAAGAACACCAAAAGGACGAGGTCAATGAGGAAACAATGCATATAGCTGAATCAGTGGAGGCACGTCATTCAGAATCAAAAAATGCCGGTAAGGAAACAATCATGGAAAATATACAACAACTGGCTACTTCCTTAACCGGGTCCAAGTGTGCACATGAATCAGAAAATTCAGATTCAGATAAAGATAAAACGTCTGCTCAGCCAACAGTGGAGCAGGCGAGTACAGAACTAATT
>LPNX010493662.1:1823-21645 GCA_001517045.1 Pseudotsuga menziesii | reverse complement strand
AAGAAAAAAACTACTTTTTGTGTTCGTATTTTCGACATATCTCCCTGTGTTTTTACTCAAATTTTGATTGGGAGAGCTCGTTGGATGCGGAATTTTATTCCGCATNACAGAAGTGAAATCAAAGAAGAGAGGGAAGAAAGGGAAATTAGAGGATTATTATAAAATCCCTAATTCCTAGACAACTTATGTAATATTATTGTTTTTTTTTTTTTTGTAGACCTGTGGTCTTGTCTAGGATGTGCTTATGCACCTATAGAATGTAATTTTATATTGCCTCGGCTTGAAATAAAATTACGCTTTTTTTTCTTGGAAGAAAAAAAACTTAAAAATCACCATCTTTCTGCCCCTTTCCTCCTCTACCCAGTCATCACCCTCTGGGGTATTCTGGGATACGATGAAGGGTAAGCTCGTATAGATCTAGGCACTCCATGGTATTTTTCCCAAACCACTAAAACCATGTGACCTGGAAGGTAGCCTATTAGAGGAATTTTGGGGTCTAAAATGGGCCTCCTAAGGAAAATAATAAAATAATAGTTAAAATAATAAAATAATGGTTAAAATAATAAAATAATATTAATTAATTTTGGAGGAAGAAAGAAAAAAACTACTTTTTGTGTTCGTATTTTCGACATATCTCCCTGTGTTTTTACTCAAATTTTGATTGGGAGAGCTCGTTGGATGCGGAATTTTATTCCGCATCCAACGAGTACCCACACTGCATACTTTTGACGGACTCCACTACCCCAAAAACAAGAAATACCTGAAAAAACATGATGATGACATCATCATCACGTTTTTTCAGGTATTTCTTGTTTTTGGGGTAGAGGGGTCCATCAAAAGTATGCAGTGTGGGTACTCGTTGGATGCAAAATAAAATTCCGCATCCAACGAGCTCTCCTAATCGAAATTTGAGTAAAAACACAATGAGATATGTCGAAAATATGAACAAAAAAAGTAGTTTTTTTAATGACAAATATGCCAATTCAACCATTATGGTTGACTTATTTTATTGAAATTCTATTGGTTCTTGAATTCCAACTCACAAAAACTTATTTTGGCACGTTTTCTTATAAGGCCCATTTTAGACCCCAAATTTCCTCTAATCTGAGGGGGTAGAGAAGGAGGGCTTCTCACGATGCTAAGCGTCTTCCCTGTTGACCAACCTAGCACTTGGTAGGAGAACTGAGGATATACAGATGGGCTTAGTCCCATTGTGTTGAGAGCCCAACACCTTCTCTTGGTTGAAGAATAATATCATCGAGAGGTAGACATTTAGTTAGGACAACAATTCAGGGTTAATCACCATACTTGCTTACAAATTTCTGTTTATGTTTGCATACAAAACCATGATATGAACTCTGCCATGAATTCATAAACCATATTGCAAACCAAATACCAAAACAAACAAGAAAACCAACACACCATACCAAATAATTAACCCAACTCAGTTCATGACGCTGAGTAAGCCTTAAATTTTATCAAATTTACCCTAAGTTCAATCAATTCTGCAGTCTTTGAGGACATAAGTCCCTGACTGCTACAACTATGGGAAGTACTTGGGCTCTTCCCAAAAAAACATTGTGAGGAGTACCATAGGAACCCCAAAGTAGCTGGCCGCTGAGAGGAATTTCCAAGCGAAATGGGCAACGACCCCTTCCGATTGAGTAGAAACACCCGTGAGGAACAAGACAAGCATTGTATTCTAGTAGTCTTGGTGGAAAAGAGACCACCTTCAAACAATAGGAAGCCATTGAAATTGGGGTCCAAATCTCATATGCACTAGTTTAATACACAAAAGCGAACACAATTGATCCTCCATGATCTTCCTCACGCCTAAGAGGTGAACCACCACCATTTGGAACACTTGATTAGCACCGTTGAAGCCGCTCTCAGCGATCTCCCACACCGTCAGTAGGCCAGACAGCCTCTGATTTTGATTTAGACCCATATCAGTCTGAACTAGACCTCCACACCGCACCATCAAGCCCCATGGCTAGTGCAAAATCGGATCCATTTTTCGGCCTAACCTTAGCAAGTGGACCCATGTCCACATCACAACCTGTCACCCACAACTTATCAAGTGGCCCAACCGAATTCATGCAGACTGTCATTAGCTAACTGCCACCACCCATAGTGACCAGCCAAGTTGGCCCAGTGGTAACACATGGGGGCAGTGGCCCCTCCACACACACTGTCCCTCCTGCCACACAGGGGGGCAGTGCACCATCCACCTACATTGCCCCTACTGCAATACATGGGGGCAATGCCCCCGCTACCCATACCATTCCACCCACGACACTTGGGGTCATTGGCCCATCCACCAGGGTGCCACCACAAGCACCCCCAGCCATGCAGATGCACTATGCACTTGCAAACCCCACCCCATTGTGGCCCCATCCCACATCAACTTGGGGTCAAATAGTCCCTTCATGGCTCATCTGAACTTGCCTGACTTGGCTAGATTAACAAATGACCTCATCCGCCACCATGCTTTTTGGCCACCCATGCCAACTAAGCTACCATTAGAAATCCCAAAGTTTGAAGGAAAAGCCAGGGAATGTCCCCAAAATCATATAATGACATCCCATCTATGGTGCTCATCCAACAGCATCGTAGGCGAATCCATCAGGTTGAGGTTGTTCCAACGCACCCTTATAGCTGCCACGGCCAAATGGTACATTGAGCTTCCACAAGATAAGTACCCCGACTTCAACTCCCTAGCCTTCATGTTCCTACAGTATTTCCAATTCCCTGTCAGATATGACGAGGGGGTGCCGATCTTGTTATCCTGTCACCAAAACACCACCACTCACATCACTAATCATATGCATGAGTGGCGCCGGTGCCGTAGCTTGTGTAAGATCCAAATTGATGACATAATCTTCTTGGATTGGTTCCTCAAGACTTTGCTCCTGCCCATCACAAAGGATGTCGCATCTGAACATCCCCAATTTGAAGAAGATGCCATACTGAAGGCCAAACAATTTGATCTCATTTATGCCCAGTTTGGATACTTGTACACTGTCATTCCAGATGCTCCCCGTCCAAGTACCTCTTACCACGACACACCGAGGGCATCCCACATAGCAGACGACATCATAGGGTTAGTCTCCCAACAACCATAGCCTCGACCGACACCACCTGCCATTACACCGCAACCAAGCAACACTGCTAATGTTGCTTACCAAAACCAAGCTCCGGACTATGCTAGAATGATGTCCCAGTCCATAGCAATAACCTCTTATGCACAACCTGTGCCACCGCAGTAGGCTCAGGCCATGGCTTGGCCAACAAAATAGTATGTGGGGCAAATGCCCGCATTTGTTGCACCACCACCCCCACAAATATACTATGCACCACTAGTGCAACAAGTTCAAGCCCCCGCCCCCGCTCCACCCGCTCCACTAGGACAAGTGTTTGCACAACAAAACTGTCCCAACCAGCCTACCCCCAACAATCAACAAGGGAAATCTAGAAACAACAGGCCCCGCAACCAAGGCAATAACCAATCGTAGGGAGGCGGTCAGCAACCGAACCCTCCCAATAATGCCACGGCTAACCGGCTAGCCCAAAACTCCCCATGATATAATCCACAAAGATGCAATGCACCGTTGCGCACAAACTAATCTTGTACACTCTATGATGTTTATGGGCATTACACATTTGAGTGTCCCCTCATGGCTCGCACCAAGCAGGCCATTCAAAATGAGGCCCAACAAGCTGCCAATGCTCCCAATCAAACCCAACCTAACCAGGCACCACAAGGACCTCCTCCCATGGTGCTTCAAAACCCACTACTAGTCCAAGGATTGGTGGCAACCGCTCCCCCTCCCCAGGCCAATCCCAACGCTCTGGGGGCATTGCCCATGGCCGAAACAGGTGTTCACCATCTGCTAGCCATGACCACTGAATAGGTCAACTTATAGACTAGACGAAATCAGTATGGTACCAGCATCGAACCCATCGAATCATCAGCAACATCCACGTCGAAGACAACCAACCTACCTCTCCAGTTACCCCCGTTCTCGTGCCCCCCCCATACGCAGAATCACCAATAATGACACAGCTTGAGCTGTATTCAACTATGGCATTGTGAATGATTTGGCCCAAATGCCAACTGCCATGTCCACTCTTGAGGTACTTAAAATGTTCCCAATGCAGTGGAAATCCTTACTAGCCACTCTAGGGGCAGTAGACCCCTCCGACTCCAAGTTAATCATGTTTGACACAGAGAATGGAGAGCCATGCATGCCGTCCACTATTGCCTTCCAAATCTCGGTGTCCATTTGGAACTTGGTTGTGCACCGATGCATAGTGGATGAGGGGGCATCCACGTGCGTCATGTCTACCTTGGTTTGGTAGAATCCTAGATCACCAATTCTGTAATTGTCCTCCATGACTCTGCAGGATTATGATGGACACCCCACTAAAGCCCAAGGAATCCTCCCCCATCTCCCCATCATGTTATCCAGGAAGACAATCCTGATCGACATCGAAGTCGTCAATGGTCAACTAGATTACAACCTCCTCCTTCGGAGGAGTTACATGTACGCCATGCGAGCCCTCGTGTCTACTGTCTTCCACCTCATGATGTTCCCCCACAAAGGGAAGATTGTGACGGTTGACTAGCTCACCTACCACGATCCGCAAGGGTTAATAGCACCTACCAAGGTTATCCCTACCATCATCTCCATTGAGCTGGAAGGGGTGACTGCACATGCTAACGTCATCCCTATAACCAACACCATGGTTCAAAACACACCAGCCTCCCCACCGTTGAATGTGGGCCTTGGGTTGTTTACCGATCCCACCATGACGGCTCCTTTCCCGTTGGTGTCACCACCATCGACAACAAAAGGAATTGCGTACTTGTGCATGGTCTCATCAAGTACCGCTCCACCCAAACAACAACCGCAGCCATAGCCCCAACCATAACCACAACATCGTCCGCAGCCGTAACACCAACAGCAGCCACAACATCATCCGCAGCCGCAACCACAATCGCACCCGCACATGCAACCAGCTGGGAGTTATGTGGGCTCATATCTAGTCCATACAATTCCCTTCTTCTTTCCCCCACCTGGTGTCATGAGCAAGATAGTCATGGCCACCTTAAGCCTACCCAGCTTTACGTTGGGGATCCCGGTGTGGTATCTAGATCCACTAGCTCAACCAGCAATGCCCCAGGTTGTGTTAAATCCAGTGCAACCTATTGCGGTTGAGTCTCACCCCCCACTCAGTCCGCATAATTCAACTACTGCACCCACACCTACACCACCCCAACCCAAAAGGGCCAGGGGAAAGAACACCAAAGCCACTGTAGAACCACGACAAGTCCCATCTTGTGCCATCTGCGGACAACAAGGCCATCCAACTCAGAATTTCCCTAAAATCCTGGTAATCCATGCGCATCTGGATGCCATGGATACAAACAAAAACATCCCCATGGTTCAACTCCCAACCGTGCCAGTAGTCAAAAATAAGGCATTGAGGACAAACCATGCTTGCGCCCTTTGCGGCTTGTATGGACATTGCTCCCACCATTGCCAAGACCTGCCTGAGTTTTGAATGGTTCTCGTTGACGTTCATCACCATTCCCTTGAGTCTGAAATGACCTTGATCGAAGAAGTTCACCCCCCACTGTGTTCTTCAGACACTGTGTCCATTTACATGATGTCTAGTTCTACAGACCCCCTTGTCCCCACTGTCACCGATGGTCCATCAGACCTGTCTCTTCCTTTGTTTCCCCTGCCACAGCCACAACCTCAGTTGCAACCTCAACCTAAGTTACCAGGGAAACAACAAGTTTCATTCCCACTCAACATGATCCTTTTCCTTTTCCTTTTCCCTTTCCTTTTCCTACCATCTGAGATTGTGAGTAAGTCTATTTGGGAAACCCACAATCTACAGGATTTCACACTGGGAGATCTTGTGTGGTACTTTGAACCACCTACCCTACCTCCAGGTCCATAAAAGACTCCTACCGTCTCCAGGCTTGCCCCTCTTCCTCCAATAGAGACTGGGGGCAAGGCCACAAAAACAACAACCAATACCATTTACATGATCTCTAGCACCAGTTGCCCTTCCGTCTCATCGCTTGTGGAAAATCCACCTGAACTATCCTGGCACCACTTACGTGATGACGGAGAGATCTGTAAAACCACCTCTGGTTTTACCCCGTTCCCTTTAAACCATAGTGTGGAATCAGTTCTTCCCATAAAAGACCAGATTCTGTCATCCCCCTTTGACAATGACCTTTGTCTCAGCAAGGGGGCATACCTCTTCACTGAGTCAGATGGTCGAATCTTGAAGAAGTCGTGCAACGGGCTCCACCTTAAGAGATTCTATGCCTAATACCACTGCTATGCGTAGTTATTTTTTTGTTTTCTTGTTTTTTCAAACGTTTTTTACCACAAGTCAGGGGCAGCACCACTAGCTACTGCTTCAAAGTCACCCGAAACCTATTTGAGACACCTCTCACACCTCCGGGCCCAAATTTCTATCTCCTTATGAGACCATCGTCTCATATTTAATAATTCAATTTTGGGACCATCTCCCACAAGTCACCTCGATTCATGATCCATGACATGACGATGTGAGTGTCTACGGACCGGTACTCGTATCACACTTCCCGACCACTACTCATGCAATTTGTCGAGCCGTCGCTTGTTAAGGATTGTACTATAATTTTACTTTTTGTATTTATAATTGTCTTTTTCACCGCACCTTATGCAGACATTTGGACCATTGTCCACAAAACCCTTTGTCTTTCTTCCATATATTTGACATAGAAGTGTCCTCAGGCCATTGGCCGTTAAGAAATGTAATTTTAGCTTTTATTTTGTATTTTTAACACATATATTGTCTTTTCTTTTTACCGCACCTTACGCGGACCTCTGGACCACTGTCCACAAAATGATTTCCTTTCTTGCACGTATTTGGCATATAAGTGCCCCCGGACTTGCACTCACATCGCATGTAGTCAAGTTCGTCCACCGCAACACACACACACGCTCTCCTGACCTTTGTTCGAGAGCCACTTCGATTTGCGTTCCTCTACCGCACCATCTCTCAGGCCTCTGCCGCGATCTATCCCACACATGTATTGGTATTTTTGAGATCCTCTTGCTCCATCCATACTGCGTGGATGACCTGTGGACCTCTATCCACCGTCCCAACATGGGGGCATCACTCGTGCAAGCGCAATCGGTTGACCACATTGGAGTTTTGTTTAAGCTCTTTTCTGACTCCTTAAAACAATGAAAAGATCATCGAGCGCATCTGCTTCCTTCCTTGCTCGCTAAAGTATACGAAAGGGCATCTACATCGTCTTGTTTACCTCCTTTTGTGGACCATGTATACCACCTCATGAAAAGGACATCCTTGGCACACTCAAGCCAAGACCGTTCCCCTCTGCATACTTTTGTGCTTTCTCGGGTAGAGGGGCCGCACTTTACAAAAAACCTCACCACCGGTTGTCGTTAAGCTCTTTTCCAGTCGTCTCAACAAGAAAAGATCACCGAGCAAACTTGGTTTTTTTCATGCTCGTAAAAGTATTTGAATGACCGTCCAGTCAGTATAGGTTTAACCTTTTTCGTCTTGATTGGACTACCAACGATAAAGAAGTCTCTCATCCCCTCTAGGATGGGTGAGCTCTCCTATGTATACTTTTATCCCTTTTTAGGCATAGGAGACTACCAACGAAAAAGAGCCCCCACTGAAGTATTCTTCATGCTTTTAGACTCTAAAAAATTGCAAGCACCATCAAGCATTTACCTTCTCGGGCTCACCAAAAATCCACAAGATCATACCACAAAAGTGTCCCTAGACACCACCCCACATTGGGTCGCCTTTGTTCAGAGTACTCTGCAATGTGTCTTCCTTGGATCCCATCAGTATCAAAAGTGTCCACCTCCTCCAAGTATCTCCCATCTACAGTGACATTCTCGGTATTACAACTATGATCCCATTCCCATGAGTTAGTTTCATTTGCTGCCTGGTCCGCCCTACCATCATACTCTGAACAAAGGAAGTTTGAGTCTCCCACTCCCCCCTGCCTTGGGTCAGTTTTTCCCTTCCCTCCCCTCCCCCCCAATTCAGTGAGTCAGTCCGCAGATTGCTTCACACCTTTCGGTTATCCCTTACGCTCTTGGTCAAGGAAACATAATTTCCTTGACTAGGGGAAGGTCTCCCTCTGTCGATGTGAACACACATATTCCAGAGGATAGACCCAGAGGTCCCTGTACCTTGGTTTCATTAACATCATTGATGATTTCCTTGGACCACTTGAGAGGAGTCCTTAGTGCCTCTTGGGATGGTTGTTTCTCCCGTGCTCGACTTCAACTCCATCATTGCACCATTGAGATTCGTACAAGGTTTGTTCCACACAATACTTGGTCGAAGACCTCGGATGTCACCTGACTCTAGCACATTGGTGAGTCCACTCAAGGGACATAAACAGGTTATGTCCCTTGTGATTTTCGGGTTGCGTTGGAGACAGTGATCAGAAGCCCCAGCAGTGCTTCGATATACCTTTATGATTGATGCAGCATACTTGTACCACAGAGACTCTGACTGTCAATCAGTGAGTCCATACAGCTATGTACCATTCCAGATCCAGCAGGCCACCAGTCATGAAGATATAGCATTCCATGAGAATTCCATGTGTCCAATGTACCAGATCAGCATTGTATTCATCCTCACATGGAGGAAACCATCATTGTAACATTAGTTGTATATGATCGGATCTTGTATTTTAAAGCATAGATAAAATGATTCTTTTGACATTGTCACGAGCATGGGAATGCCCACCTTGTCCATATACATGTCACACATGTATTGTATCTCACCCATTGATGGGAACCAAATTAATACAAAACCAAAAGCCACCATGCCCCAGCCTCGGAAGCACCACCTCTCGACAACAAATCCTATGATGTCCATCGGTCATACGTTGAGTTCCTACCCTCACACATCAGGGGGAAATATATTAACCCAAAATTCTCCCACATAGCTCTCAATGGCCTACACCACCCAAGGACACCATCTCACAACACTCATTTCACTCCATAAGACCTTTCATTTGACCCCCACACCTCCAAAATAGCCCAAGGATGAAGAAAAGGGATAAAAACCCCAAAAAAGAGCCCAAAATATCCCCCTAGGAGCTAAGGCCCTCAAAAAGGGGCTAAATTTAGGATGAAAGGGGCTAAAGCCCTGACCAAGGGCTTAAAACCGTAAAACCCCTTGGAAAAACTATAAAAGGTGGGTGGGGGGTCACTCTCAAAACACTCCTCACTTGCCTATTGTTATGCTGTCTGTGGATGCTTTGAGACCTTTTGCTCTCAAACCACCCAATCTCCCTCTCCTCCATATCCATCTCATCAAGCCATTGCTTCCCAACCAAGAGAGAGGTGCTCCCATGAGCTAGGGCATGGTGGCCCATTTCCACTTAAGTGAGGTATAATTTCTTTCCATGGTTGTTTATTTGTTTTGCTTTCTAACCCTCATTTCTGTTTGCAGATTTTTCATTGACATTGTTTGCAGGTTTGCCATTGTAGTTGGTTAGGTTGTTTGCGGGTTTCAAGGAGGCAGAACCCTAACCTGTTTTCTGTAGAGGGGTTCACAAGGGCTTCATCTCTACCTTTATTTTCTGTTATTAGCTCTTAGATCTAGTTTACAGTAGCTACCATTTTCTTATTCTTGTTTAGATTAGCTTAGTTTAATTCACTGGTCTATTTATGCTATTTTTCCTTTCGTTTTTTACTATTTTCCAACGGTAGAAACCTACCCTTGTGCCCTATAGGCACAAGGGAGCCATTCCTACCCCTGTAGTGAGGATAAATTCTCACTACAGGTCCAATAATGAATATGGTGTTGGAGATTAAACAATATTTTGATGAGAATTCCTTTGACAATAATAAATATATAAATAGAGTTCAATACAAGAGTTGATCAAGTCTAAAGAGGTTGTGCAAATGTAGGAGGGGTCCCTAACTATTCAGGAATTCTAAGAGGGGGATTAGATTTCCAACATGGATTGCCTCTTTATTAGTTATTTCCAGTGTAGAATTCTGATAATGGAATCTTAGTAGCTTATTGATTTTTGTTTTTTGTAATAGAAGTGGATTTGAAAGGATCTTTTTATGAGAAGAAAGGTTGTTTCAAAGGACCCTAGGAGAATGTGCATAATTGCACATAGGAAAAATGAAGTGATTTTCAGAGCTGCATTTGTTGTACAAGGACCAAAATAGATGCTACAAGGCCTTTCCAGGGATATTGATGTATGTTTTGATTTCACTTGAAATATCGAATATAAATATTTAATTATTGGGAAAAAAGAATTGAGAAATAATTTTTGTTAATCAACATTAAATATATTATCAATTTATTAATCCTTTTGTATTAAATACTATATTCAAACAAATCATATGGAAAAATGGGACAATATTACAATCTATTCAATGTTTCATAGTAGAATGCACCTAACTTCTCTCAGTAAAACAAATTAGGGCAAACCCGGGATGACACTGAGTTTCTTGCATTCCTAATAGTCCAGAGATTTGGAAATGTGGGGGTATGTATCCAAATTATATCAGCGCCACCATCATACAGATGATGGATGAACATGCCCACTACCATCTTAGTTATTACCTAAATAAAAACAGACCCTTAGCAAGATAGTAGCCCAATTTAACCAAACCATCCCAATAATCAAGCTAAAAACCTAGTTTAACGGAAGCCTCTAACCCAACCAATTAACAAGATCAGAACAAAAAGTCCTCACACATAAACAAACAAAAATAACATAATCTTGAAAAAACATTTCAACAAAAAAGGACAGAATTTGAGCAAGAGGAAAATGAGATCTATCATCAAGAGGTATCCTAATTTGGCCTCTAAATCAATGCAAGTCATCATGCATAATAGGTGGCAGAGTTTCACCTAGATCCTAATATTGTAGAGTGGTTCAGAAAAAACACATTATAGATATTAGAATGTGAGTATAATCCTGTAGCCTTTCTATATTTTGTTGTGCTCAAACAATCCAAGACAATCAATTCCAAGGATGATAGGTAAATCCCATGGCAAACAAGAGATCATTGGGTAGTAGAGAATGGAAGGGGATACTGTGCATCTTGATGAGGACACTAGTTTTGTCCTTTGATATAGTATCCACATCCATATGTAAGAGGTTTCAAGTTTTGACTAAAAAAGCATTGACAAATAAGTTAATGCAGGGAAAAATACCATCATGTATAGGATTCTCATAAGTCACTATGAATGCAGAAATGATCCACATGCAAGATATTCATTCTTCAATCTAATCCTTGACAATTTTCATCATTAATTTTCCAAATGTAAAAAAAATATATTAATAAAAAATAAATTGAGTTGCTTGTTTACCATATTGGAAAATAATAGATATCAAGCTTACCTCACTAGCAAGGCTATATTTTGCATAGTCAATAGCATGACATGATGCTGTGCCAATACTTTCCTTCTTCCTTGACAACGTCTCTAGAATTCCTTCAAAAGCGTCCCTGGAAATTGATGCTTCTGTATCCCCACTAAGTGTCCCTCCAACTGATTTTTGCTCTGAGATTATTTCACCTTCTTCACTTGATTCCAGATCCATTGTATTTGGCAGAACCCATTGCTGCACATTAACTCTGGGACTTATTGATTATGTATGGAAGTGACATCCTTTGTATCCTCAGTTGCCTCACCATCTAAGTGAAGTTGGAGTGGTGAAATGTGATCTTAAATACTCCCTCGGATTGGTGAAGGACCGGTAATAAACATAATAGAATTCTTAGTTTCTTCAATTGAAAGAGAATGTGGTAGATTAATAGAACGTGTTGGTTCTCACTTAGCTTGTGCATCTGCTATAATATGCTTGATAGATGTAGATTGGGTAGCAATGTGAGAATCATTTGACATAGTTCTGAATTTTACATCTTTTGCAGCATCATACCTGTAACTTAAGGAAAAATGATAAGAACAACAAAGGAAGGAAAATATGAACAGTAATAAGTGGGAATCTAAATATAACAACAAAAGGAAGAAACCTATAATTTGAAACACAACTAAATTAATATAAGACTTACACGTGTCTAAGCTTGTTTGATTTTTCTAAATATAACTTTGTCGATAGTGACACACCATCCAATTTCATTGATGCAATATCGTTATCTTCACCTTAAACTTTGATGAACCTATGACATTTTTTGATGAAGGTTTAGTGCCAGATTTTATAAGGGAAACTTGCTCATGCTTGCAAACAGAGAACTGCTTAGCTAATTTCCCTTGGTTAAAATTCTCTCAGCCAGACTGCCCATGATATTTCTTAAGGCCTTTTCTATTTTTCTTTGCTGGGGTCGCATAAGATTTATCCACCTTAATGCCCTTTGACTTGTATTCATATTTCTCATCCTCACCCTTTTGTGCAACATAAGCCTTGATAATAGGTGTGCTGGTCTAATTGACTTTCCTTGAAGCTAAATTTGAAACATCTTGATTATTTGGAGAAGGCAAGACTGGTGCAGTCATGCTCTGTAGCTTTTTTTCTTCCATTTTTTTATCAGTCCATGATTCAGTAGAAATTTTAGCATGTGCACTCCTTTCATCCTTATCTCCAATCTCCATCCATCCATATGCCTAGAGGACATTAAATATTCAAACCATGGATCCATTTGCTTCTCCTCTACCCATTTAGTAGGTTCTGAAGAAAACCTTATAAAGGATTGATATGAATACGAAGACACCACACATTTCTTACTACCTCATGTTTATGTTGCTTCTTTTTGGATTAATGTGTCTTATTTGACACATTCCTCATTTCCCTTAATTGAATTCTTGTCATTATCAAAGAATTTAGTATAATATTTTTCATTTGCAAAAATCTTGTATCCATCATCCTGTCAAGTCACACCAGTTGCCACTCGATGCACTAAAGAAGTTGCAGCCTCTGCAACACATGCAGACATAACTTCTTGAGCTCTGTGATTCCGTTTAGAGGGAGGAAGGGAAACTTCATCACTCGATAGGATACTTCCCAAACAATATTTATTATCCTTTGTTGGAGACATTTACCACCATACACACTCATTTTTGGCCAATTTGGCCTAGTTAAACCACTATCCTAAGTTTTATTGACTTAATTGACATTAGAGGAGCACTATATGACATCAGCATGAGCACACCCACACCTGTCTTTAGTCAAGGAGGCTAACTTAGCCTTCTCCTACATTCAGGGAGGCTAATTGGAGCACTCCGTGGGTGATTTGAGTGTCAAAAATGCACTTTATTTCTAACTGATGGTTACAATCAGTTAAACATGGCAGTGAAGGCGTCTCCCTTCATTAAATTGATTATTTAATGATTATTTAATGAACTAGAGTCAACAGGGGCGCCTCCAACCACTTCTGATGGTCAGTTACAATTCAGTTAACCTCATCGGGGTTCATGGAGTCATTGATGTGCTACCACTTATTGGTTGGCTTGTAGTGACATGTGTTTGAGCTACTTTTAGTTAGACTCAGTCGTTTATTGCACTTCGACTTCAGTTAGGGCTTAGTTGAGTCAATTAGGGTTTTGATGAGTGGTTAACTTGAGTGTTGACTATGGCTTACATTCAGTTAAGCTAGACTCACTCATTCAACTCGAATGGCCTCCTTGGGAATTCAAATTTTCTTGGCATTCATGCTTCCATCATGATCATTGTATTATATTATTCATTATTCTTTCGATTATACAAAGCTGCTACTTCCATTGCAGCACCATTTTTCCAATTTAATGATTATCTGTTTGTATTCTTTGTGAGACTGTGTTTTCAGTTCCTAGACCACTGTGACAAATTAATATGGTATCAGAGCTCAGGGTGGGACGAAGGTCAGATCTTTCAAAAACAAGGTTTTTGACAAATCTTGCATGAAAAATTGAGCAATAGCTCAAAAATACAACACCGCACCAAAAGCCAAGAATTACCACGTAATACCCCAAGTAAGGAAATTGTTGATCAAGCTTGCTTGATTGACTATGCTGGGTGTGATTAAATCCTAAAATGTGCAGGATGTCTGACCTTACGGTGCCCCTTTTGTTGTGACTTTTAGGGTTTTAATAGGTGAAAGCATTCACTCCAGTAGATTCAGATGGCTTCTTCCATCACAACTCTTGACTCTGTTCAATTTCCACTCATGGAAAGGAGACATCAATATCTAGCTACATGCCAGAGGACTCTATAGGGTCACTATGGATAGTAAATAAGATCCTGCTTCTGTGACAGAAAAAGCTAGATTCCTAAACAAGAAAGATGAAGCATTTGGATTCTTGTGCCTCTCTATTTCTCGGGATCTTCTTTTCCATCTTTCGGGATTGAAGACTCCAAAGGAAATCTAGGACAAATTGGAAACCCTATATGGAAAGCAGGATGATTTGAGAGTATACCAGCTTGAGAATGAGTTGATGTCTCTCTAGCCTTCCAATTTTGAGACCTTGAATGACTTTTTCACAAAGTTCAAGCACATTGTCTTACTGTTGAATCAATGCAAAGTGGATAAGGAGGATGATCAGTTCATCCTCTCCATACTCTCCAAACATGGAGTTGACTATTTAGTTTTTGTCTCTACATTCCATGTGGGGAAGCTCACAACCCCTGGATGGAATATTCCTTCACTCAATGCCTTCATTGAGTCCCTAACAAGTGAACATGATAAGCTTGTCTAGATGGGGATCATCAGATCCTCCCGTGATCAATCCCTCCATGTCTAAAGGCCCAAAGATCTTAAGGGTAAAGGGAAGCAGTAGAAGAACCCAAAAACTAAATTCAAAGCTCCTAAGCCTAAAGTTGAAAACCATCAGCATGATGAGTCTTCCAGATCAAAGAAGAACAAAGAAAAAGGGAATCATGGAAAGGAAAAAAGTCAGGTGTTCATACTATGGGAAGGGCTTCCACCCTGAACATGCCTACATGAAGAAGAAACTTAATGAAGCTACCTCTCTCCTTAATATAAATCACATCAATATTA
This sequence comes from Pseudotsuga menziesii, assembly GCA_001517045.1. Classification (NCBI taxonomy): domain Eukaryota; kingdom Viridiplantae; phylum Streptophyta; class Pinopsida; order Pinales; family Pinaceae; genus Pseudotsuga; species Pseudotsuga menziesii. The sequence goes on along the minus strand of LPNX010493662.1, from coordinate 6,616 downwards.
CGGAAAGCCTTCAAGGGAGAGATCAGCAAGATCAGGAACCACAACATGAAAGAGGTCATGCCCTCATGGTAAGCACTTCAAAGTCCAAAGCACTCTTGATAGATTCTGGAGCTTTGAACCACATGATGGCTGAAAGGGACTCCTTCTCATCTTTGGAGATCAACAAATCCATCCCCATCCACATGGGATATGACTCCACCATCATTTCAGAAGGACAAGATACTGTTGATCTTGAGAATGGCTATTTTTCAAATGTTTTGTATGTATCATCTCTGGCATCAAACCTCCCGAGTGTTTATCAAATGAAACATATGAGAGTGCCCAAGAGAGTATCCTTTAGCCTGAATTATGTAGAGATTACAGAACTTGCATCCAGGAATCTTGTTGCACAAGGCCTTGCAAACCATCATGCAAAAGGCTATGAGTTTTCCCATTTTGTGGGGGATGCAAAGCCCACCGCAATGCTAACTCATGGAAATGAAGTTAGTAGACTATGGCATGAGAGGTTTGGTAGAAATTATAGAAAAAATCCATGGTTGAAGACCTCTCGGTCATCAAGGAAAACACTAGAATTTGTAAGGGCTGTGTTGTTGGAAAGCACCCTGAGCACAAGTTCGATCGGGGGAAGGCAAGCCAAGCTACATGCGTCTTGGGACTGATACATTCTGATATCAGTGGTCCCATGCCTATCACATCCATGAATGGATCAAGGTATCTTCTTACTTTTATTGATGATTTTTCTAGGTACACATGGGTCTTCTTTATCAAAAAGAAGTCTAAAGTCTGTGAAAAATTCACTGAACTTAAGGCCTTGATCGAGAATGCATTTGGAAAAAAGATCAAGATCTTGAGATATGATAATGGTGGGGAGTATGTCAGTCATTATTTACTATACATATGCTTCCAAAGTGGTATTCAGGTCCAACATTCAATTCCCTACACTCCCCAGCATAACGGTGTAGCAGAAAGGAAGAATCGGTCTCTCAAGGAGATGACCACCTGTATGTTGGAATCAAAGAAGTTGGCTACAAAATTGTGGGATGAAGCCATGCATGCTACAAAATATATTTAGAACAGAGTGCCACACTCATCTGTGAAAGGGAATATCGCTTTTAAATCATACTTTAGACACAAGCTAGATGTGTCGAACCTACGGGTGTTTGGGTCCACTACATGGGCCCGAATTCCACTTGATAAAAGGAGGGATTTGCAACCGCAAAGCATAGAATGTATGTTTATTGGGTATCCCAATGAATCAAAATCTTTCAATCTACTGGATATCAAAACAAAACAGATCATCATTGAAAGGAGTGTCAAGTTTGATGAGCCTCTTAAGGAGGTGGAACTAGTGAAGGATAAAACTGTTGAATTTCCTTCCTATTCTATTGAATACTTTCATGATGAAATTGGGGGTGATGATCTTGATTTGGATCCTTTGATTTCTAATATTAGTGTACAGAAAATATCGGATGCTGAATCAAAACTTGAAGTAAAAAATCATCTCCCAACTTGGGCCCGACAGACACTCTCCTCCGCAGGAGATAACATTGGAAATCCAGATGATCCAAGGAGAACCCGGTCTGATTTCCAAGGAGAAAGTATTGCGCTCTCTTATCTTGATTAGTTTCTGTTTGAATATTTTTATTTGATGATAATTTTAGACCCAAATTCCTACTACCATGATCGGAAGGATCCGAGATGGCAAGTTGCCATGGATGAACAGATGAATTCTCTTCAGAAAAACACTACTTGGGAGCTAGTTTCTCTTCCTCCGGGAAGTAAATTGGTTCAATGCAAGTGGGTGTTTCAGAACAAGTTTTCTGCGGATGGAATCACCTGCAAATATAAGGCAATTCTAGTGGAAAAAGGTTTATCCCAAGTCCAAGGTGTGGACTACCATGAGACTTTTGCACCGGTTGCAAAAAAGGACTCCATTCGCCTAGTTTTGGCAATTTCAGCATCTAAGCACTGGGAAGTGCATCATATGAATGTTAAGTCTTCATTTTTGCATGGAGATATTCATAAGGACATATACATGAAGTATCCTGAGGGATACATCTCTGATACATATTTGGTTTGCAAGCTAAATAAGTCACTATATGGGTTAAAACAGGCCCCAAGAGAGTGGTATTCCAAGATGGATGCCTTCCTTCTCTCGCAAAAATTCCAAAGGTGTAGATCAGATTCAAATGTGTAGATAGAATAGCTTATGGTCATTTAATTATTATTTTTTTATATGTTGATGACTTACTGATCACAGGTAGCACAGTTGCTTCTATTTCAGTCATCAAAACTGCTCTCCACAATGCATTTGAAATGAGTGATTTGGGGCTCTTAAAACAATTTTTGGGGCTCGAAATTAAGCAAAATTCTGATGGGATAATGGTCACTCAGTCCAAATACATATCAGACCTGTTATTCAATTTTAACATGGATGAATGTAGGCCTATACCATTCCCTTTCCTTTCAGGGATCAGCCTTGAAGAAGGAAAAAGCACACCTCCCATGGACTGCACTATTTATCGCACTACAACAAAAAATGAATTTAGCGTCAGATTTAGCGCTGGATTTTAGTGTAATTTTTTCCCAATTTTGGTGAAAAATCTGGTGCTAAACTTGGCGCTATTGTACAATTTCATAAAATGCCATCCATTGCATCTTTTTTCCCGTCCTTTTTAACATCCATTTTTGTCTCCATTTTTGCGCCCAATTTTTTGCATCTTTTGTTACGCCCTTATTTGTGCCCAATATTGCATCTTTTTTTGCGTCCTTTGTTACATCCTTGTTTGTACCTAGTTTGATGCTTAGTTTTTCATCCAATGTTGTGTCTTATTTTTCTCCTAGTTTTTCATCAAGTCTTGCACCATGTTTTTCATCAAATTATGTGTCCAATTTTGCATCTAGCGTTGCATCCAATTTTGGGCCCAATATTGTCTCTTGTTTTGCATCCAATTTTACTTATAATGCGGCATCCCCTTTTGCATCTAATTTGCATCTTGTTTTACATCTTTTTTTGTATCCATGTTTGTGCCTGATGTTTCATCTCGTTTTACATCGTATTTTGCATCTAAGTTTGCACCTAGTGTTGCATCCTAGTTGATGTCTTTTTTTGCATTTATGTTTGAGTCAAATGTTACACCCAGTGTTGCACTTAGTGTTGTGACTAGTTTTGCAACCATGTTTGTATCTAATATTGCATCCAATTTTGTGTCCAATGTTGCATCCCATCTTGCATTCAATATTACGTCTAGTTTTACATCCAATGTTTTGTCCCATCTTGCATCCAATATTGTGTCTCGTTTTAAGTTTTTGTTTGCGCCAAGTGTTGCCTCTAGTTTTGCACCTGGTGTTATGCATGGTTTTATGTCCATCGATACACCATATTTTGTGCCCAATTTAATGTCCAATTTTACGTCTAGTTAGGAGTCCGCTTTTGCATCTACTAATGCATCTAGTTTTGGGCCTAGTATTGCATCTAGTTTTGAGTCATTAATTGTGTCTAGTGTTGAGTCTTTTTTGCATCCAATTTTGTGATTAGTGTAACATCCATTTTTGTTTCCACATTTGTGTCTGACATAAGGACCACTTTTGCATCTACTTTTGTGTTTTGTGTGACGTCTACTTTTACATCATCTTTTGCATTTAGTGTTGCGTCTAATATTGCATCAATCTTGCACTACTACATTTTTTACCTTTAGAAATACATTTCAATATCATTAGGGCATGGAGGAATCGAACCACCAACCTCCTGCTTATAAGGCGGGTGCTCTTCCATTGAGATAGAACCCTATAAGAATCAGGAAGATGAGCAATATTAACACATTAAATTTCATCAGTATCCCTGAAATATTGTTTCACCTTTATTGTTTTGTGTATAATTTGTCATGTGTTTTTCCTATCATGCCTATTGACATACATTTAAATATTATTATGTTTTTTCATCCAGAACCAACACATTTGAAATAGCAGGATTCTAAACACTTGCATATGGAAACTATTAGTTTCCATTCTGATAGATTGCACATCCACCTTGGTTTTCCTACAACAATGCCTACATATGTAATACTATGTTACCAAAAATGAGAAATGAGAAATGAAAAAAGAAAAGGGAATGGTACATGAAATGGGTTTTGGAGGTTTCACATAGAAGAAACAAGGAGAGAGAGAAAACAACACTAATGGTGAAGAAGAGCACGGAGATCACAGAGCCTGGATACAGTAAAAATGCAGTCTAGGTTGTCAATGGGTCTTGATTTGTGGTTCAAGTAGGTTCACTTACTTGGTAAAACTTGTTGTAAACAAGAGCTTGGTTAGTTTGTATGCTAGGTAAAACTTGTTGTAAACAAGAGCTTGGTTAGTTTGAACTTTGTATGCCAAGAGGTATTTAATACAACCAAAAAATCCTAGCAAGTCCTCTTCATTAAGGCCTAAATATTTGATAATTAGGGTTAGTCTTCCAACCAAAACAAAAAAAAATTATAGAATTCCCACTGCTTTACACAAAGAAATTTGGAAACTGAGGACCACTTCACAAACTAAAATGGATGATCAATGATCGAAAAAGCAGGACTGAGACCTAAATCATGTATACAACAAATACAAATGAATTAAAATGGAACTAGGAAGAGGCTAATCAAATGCCAAGATAACATAGAAAAAATGAAAATTTATCATGAAATTACACAAAAAAATCTGGTCATCCATACCTTCAATTGCAATTTGTGTTGTGGGTATGGAAAAGAGCCAAGATTGAAGTGAGATTCAATTTCCTGAAGAATTGAATTTTTGGTGTG